>JAUCMS010000044.1:12049592-12069071 GCA_032357445.1 Enteromius radiatus | reverse complement strand
CCGTGTGGACGAAACGCCAATACGATAAAAAATTTATACGTATACAGCGAAACGCGTCTCCGTGTGGACGGGGCCTAGGTGTATATGGCTTTCTTATTTCAGAAGAATCCAATCTGAGTTATATTTAAATAGATCTGTGCTCTTCCAAACTTTTTGATGCATTGGGTGGGTGTTATTTTATAAGTCCAATAAAGTGCATTTATCTATGATGAAAAAAAGTGTCCCATGGTTCTTATTTTTGTAAGAAAAATATCCATATTTAAAATGTATAAATCTCTGATATCTACCTAAGATATCATAAGGGTGAGTAAATCATGGAGTAATGCTTATTTTTGGCTGAGCTATCCATTAGTGACATTATAACACATTTATCTTTCTTTATGTTTTGTGTATGGGATATATAATTGTACTAAATGACTTACCGATCCAGATGCAGATGCTAACAATCATTGCGACACGAGGGGTGCGATGGTGCAAGGATTTCAGAGGATACACAGTCACATAGCAACGGTCTCCGCTCATCGCCGTAAGAGTGATGCACGTCGCCTGTACGGTCACCTACACATCGCCAAACCCTTTGTTATCTTGTGTTCATATCATTATCAGGACATGCAAGACAGACACGCTCCAGAGCACCAGAGTAAACATGAAAATTGGATTTAACTAATCTAAAATCTAACACATCAAAGACACATCCGCATAATGCTTTCAGTGCAGGCCGGTCTTTAGCTCATCGCCTTTTGAATTAATTCTAGACACACAAAAAAATAGCCCCATTCACTTGTGGTTTTGTCTGGTGAATTAATTGAACTGAAGTGCCTGATTGCTCATCTTAAATGAAAAGAATCAGGTAGGAGGAGAGGCTTTAGAGAATAAAGTCAATCATTGTGCCGAGTGTTTTTTATGCAAGCTTAACTATCCCTTAGCTCTTTGATGCAACAGGTGTGAACAAAGAGCTGTTCCAGCCCATCGTCTTTTGTGCAAGGTATCTAATGATTAAACAAAAAATGCGTGCTTGGCCTCAATCTGAGGAGGCCCGTGTGTCCAACAAGATAAGCTTCACAGCACTTTTGGAACAAACCTGTATGGAGAATACAGGATTAGTAAAGAGTGGGAAAAAATTATGCAGTTATTCCTCCCACAGTGATTGTTTGGTGTTTGTGTAAGCTGTTTATTTGTTCAGTAATTAAATAAAACTAAGAAGAAAGACTTGCAAATTAACAGCAGACTGTTACTCTACAAGTACAATTTAATTTAGTTCCAATTGCCCTGAAACATTGCATATTAAATGAATTTACTTCAAAGTATAGCTGAAATGAATGTCTAGTCATGTGTTTAATCCGGTGACAGATTCATTTGGTAACATTTCTTTTGCTTTTCCTATGTTTTTATTATAAACATAATGTGTCCTACATTTTTGTGTTTGGCTGATGCAGTCTCTCACAAGGCAGTGAATAAAGATTGACTCACATCTTCTATTATCTACATGAAATGAGGGATGAATCATAATGTTAAGATGCCAAACAAAAAGAAGTCCTTCCTTCATGAACACCCAAAAGTAAAGTAAAAAAAGTGCATTTCTGTTCACTGGTGGTTTTCTCTGTTTTGATGTATACAGTAGTTGTTTTAAATGGAACTGTTTGAGTTCTCAGAATAATCTTTAATGTATTGTTGTAGAGAGAACGCTGTTGTTGGGGAAGCTTTGAAACTGGGCGGACAATGCAATATCGCGTTCATTTCCAATTTCATGTCATTTTAAAGTGAAATGCTGTTAATTGTAGAAGTTCTGTTTTTAAAAGTAAAAATAATAAAGATAAATCAAAACTGTAGACTGATAAAGGGTTAACTATATTTTGCATTTAAAATTAAGCACCACTTGTCGGTTCGAATTCCGACTTGAGGAACTTTTGAGGACCTGTCTCTCTCCCACTTCACTTCCTTTCATTTCTGATTTGTCCTAAAAAGGCGAAAATGCAAAAACTAAATCTTAAACATATTAAGTACCACCCACTCTAAACCCTACAAATAGTGTTAACAAAAGCAAATATGACATAAAAATGATAAAAAATACATTTGCTGAATGTACCAGGTGAGCTACCAAGGAAATAGGAATCACTATGCACCTCTCGTACTAAAGCAACTACATTGGTTTTGAATATGTACTTTATAATTTGTAATATGTATTTATAATTTGTTTCTCTATGGAAACTCAATCTAATAATCATTTTTATTTTTATTAATACTGTAAGTTTTGGATGTTGGATGACCTTATGCCAAACGATACAACCCAAGTAGGCTACTTGTACCAAGGGCATTTGGTCATGAATATGAATTAGGTAACATGACTTGAGCTAAATGATTTCATAGCCATATAGCAATGTCACAATGTGCTCATATTGAGCTCACCCTGACTCTAAAACTCATTCTGTCTATCTAAAAGAGGGGCTTAATTCGAGTAGAAATTAATTTTCTGCTATTGGGGGACACTGCCGTGTGCTTTACTGAAGTCCAGAATCCTATCCTATTTTTTACACATTTATTCCTCTTACTTTTCATTTCACAGTGACTTTGATGGTACGGCCATTGTCCTCAAAACAATCTGAGATGACACATTTACACTACACAAAAGAAACATTTTTTTGCAATGCTTTTTTGTACAGTGTTGTTCCTTGAGGTGCTCTGCTTACCTGTTGGAGAAAAGCAACAAATTTGCACATGAAGTCCCCAAATATCCAGCCAGGCAGAGGGTAGAGGGTTGCAGTAAATGGCACGCAGCACAGCAGGAAAATTATGTCAGTGGCAGCCAAATTAGCTGAGGAATTAAATATATGTGAAATTAACGATCAGTTTCATTGGATTATAAGCTATGAGAGAAGCAAAGGTGTAATGGGAGGTGACACTGTATTACTGTTATCTCCAAGGGGTACAGGGATTCTGTCAGTGCTTGAAATTTTGTGTAGTCAAAAATAATTGGAGACAGAAATGGTGAAAATGTGAAGTGAAAATGCAGTGAATTAAATGCAAGCTTTGACAGTGACACTGAAAATCAATTTGAGATGCTGTAGGCAATCTGACTTTATTCTCTTCCATGCACAGATTGATAAAACTTCAAATACAGTAAAATGCTAAAATGCCTACATTTATAGTGGCTATGATTTTATTTATTTATTTTTTAATTGAGTACTTCATTCATATTCCACCAATTTTAAGGCATTTTCTAAACTCACAATCTTGCTCAAGAAGTCCTTGAGGAAATGCAATATTTCTTATAGTAGACGACATTACATCTTTCTGTGACTAATGAGTAATTCACCACAAATATAAAAAACACAGTCACTGTAATTCCTGTGCTAAAATATATTAAACATATATTATTCAAATGTTAAGCCATGTTTTAGGAGCTTTGTCTAATGTGATAAAGGGCTCCAAAGCTTTTGTGCAGAAAAAAAGGTAAATTGGCTGCAACTCACCAATGTAAAAGTTAGTGGCGGTCCTCATCTGTCTGTGTTTGGAGATTACATAGATCACCAGCGAGTTTCCGATTAGCCCGACTAGCATGATGAGAGAGAAGAAAAGGGGCACCAGCCAAGCATCCGTCAGGAAGGGGTGCTCCTCATCCTCCGTGTCCTCCATTGAGGAGTTTCCAATGGAGCTGTTAAGCAGCTCACTTGAGTTCCAGTTTTCATTTTGAAACATCATTTTAGACTATAGAATGACCTTGAAACAAGATGAACAAAGTAAAGTTTCTTCTTTCCAGCAGTGGCAAAATCCTCATGCCCACCGATCCAATTAATTTTCAGAAAAAGCCGTCAGAAGCTGGTGTCTTTTCCTAAACTTCAAGCCAGTCAGCTAGACGGGTGTTTGAAGGAGACGATTTCTCTTCAGCTCTTTGAAAAAGGAGCCCTGCGAGCAGTATCCACTCAAAGACAGAGTGGATTCTCTCCCATTGGCTTTATACGCAGCCTGCACACACGTGGGCAACAGAACGATTGTAGAATGAAGTACTGATGTCAGGTCGCCTAGCAACAATTTTAGGGCTCTCTCGCTCTCTCATTCCACTGCTCTGTGTGTGCAGAGAGAGCAAAATATAAATGTGGTATTTACCCTGCTATATTCACATAGCCTAAAGATAGGTAAACCTGCGCAATCAAAAAGATCAATGTGTTTCAATTTGCTCTACTATCACACCTCATATTTCTAACCTAGAAATTACTAGCCACGGCATGGGAAAACACAATTACAGCTTCTCAGGACTGCATTTTGCATCCTGCCAAATTGCCATATGAGATCTTCTTTGTTGAGTCCAGGTTACTTTTTTCTTACTGACTATATATGCACTCTTGGAGCAAATTGAAGTACATTCAGACTATGAATGAGCAATTCAATCAGACCTAAGGTGTCGGAGAATGAGCTCACAATCATGGTTGAATCACACACGGACTGCTCTGATAAGAGCACAGTGGTCTCGCAGAACACTGATGAAGACATGGAGACCGAACACTCCCACAATTTCTATTCAATGAAATTCAATGCTTCAGTTGGCCTGCTCTTCATTTTGTGCTCTGGCCTTTAATTCCACACATTTAATGCCCCCCAAAAAAGTTTTTTAGAATCAGTGTTTTGTTTGGAGAAGTTTATAAATGGTTTTTCTCATATAATATATATATATATATATTAATAGTGCATTAATGTAGGAAAGAATGTATTTATGAATAGAATGTACACAATGGATGCAGCATCTGTTTCAAGTTTGTTGAAATTGGTTAGAAAACAATTTTGCATGCAAAAAATACAATGATATATTGCACAGTTATACTGTAATTTTCTACAGTATAACTGTGCAATATATCATTGTAGTTTTTGCATAACAATTTACAGCACCTTTATAAACTGGATAAAAACATTGATAAAAAAGAAGAAAAAAAAGGACACTTTTTTAACAGAAAAGATACAACGGCATCATCCACTGAAATATACTTTAATTGTGTTAAATGTTTTAGTGATTATGACCAGCTGATTGCAGTATGTTTCATACTTTAAAATCAAACCTTTTTTGAAGTTGTAAATAAAATAAACTATACTACATTTGGCATGAAAATACTATTAAGTTTTTCTCGAAAATTAAAATCTGAAAATGTTAATTCAAAGTCCAAAAGTAACGTGCGGTGACGTGATGCCAAGATGACGTCGACCGGCTCTGCCTACTTTGAGCTTCAAAACTGCTTTTCCCGAAACCTACGAGTGACATCACGGTCACTACGTCCGTGTTTTTTACAGTCTATGTTTTTAACAAAAACAATTATTTTGCATGCAGTGATTAACTTTACATCAAATGGTTTGTACCTTATATAGTACTCAAAATAGGACGCTGAAAATTGCAACAACTTTGCAAAATCATTCAGATCTCTTGCAACAGACTTGTTCACCCGCATGTTTCACAGTGTTGTGACTCATCCAACGTCACATTTTGGCATTTGCTGATCTGTAGAAGCCAATAATTAAAAAACAAAACAAAAGATCAGTCAGATTAGATGTTGCTCAAAGTGATAATGCTTTACAGCACGTATTTTTCGGAAACATTTACTGCACACTCTCAGGCTCACAATGAAAATCAAATAAATTATTCACGTGATCAATCAATTCATACTTTAATCACTCTTGAACTGAACATGGCAGAATGGTACACCTTACAGCACTAGAGGTTTAGCTGAACATTTAAGCTTTAAAACTTAGTATGCCTGTCTGGTGGGTTTGAAGGTCGTAGGAAACCATAAATTTGTATTCTGCCGCTGGCATTCTCTGAGTCTCTAGAGACCAAGTTCTGCTTCAGCTCAGCATTCAGATGTACCGGACCGCTCAGATTCAAATGTGTCATGTCGACGGGCCATGTTCACAAAGCTCCTGGGAGTCCAACCTTCAACACGGCACGGTGGACATCATCTCTGTTTCTTCGCAGAGATGTAGTGTATTATTTGTAAGTACTTGACCATGAAATAATTGGCGAAGGCTGAGCTGCATCGATACCGGTTTTAGCCATCCAGTCATGAAATATGTATGCCCTGAAGCAAACAATACAATCAAAAAATATCAAAGATTTCCTACAGAGGACATACAGAGCAAGAGCCTAAGGCTGGAAACGTGCCCCAAGCACATTTTAAAATCTAATTATCTTGCACAGGGGCATTATATTTTAGACTTAGTATTTTTGAACTCTTTTATTTTTTAACCTTTTTGGGAAAGAGCATTGCTCTGACCTTTTCTCAGTCTGTAGGCACATCCTGCCAGCGGAATCTAATCTCAAATGTGCCAGGGGATATAACAGCTGTGGAGATGCAGAAACTCTCCGTTCGGCTTAGCGCCATTGCATAAACACTATATTTCATTTCTCCATCCTGCAGGTCGCCCGGCATGGCACAGATGCTGGAAGGAAGTCACTTAGCTAAGACTTTGCGTTGGATTGGTTTGCTTTCAATTTGTCATTCAGAGAAGCCTGTGGTTATGGTTCATGGGACAAAACAATTAAGAAAACCGAGGGGGAAAAGTAATTGATGCTCCACAACTTTTTCATTTTATAACAACCTTATGTGTTGGCACTGATAGGATGGCAAATATTTGCATAGTGTTAACTGAAGCGAACAAACCTAATTCCTAAAGGCTATTTAAAATGTTCATTTTAAAAACTTACATCTGCTAAAAGATAATTTTGCCTTTTTTTGTGGTATGCAATATTAAAATGGCCTCAAAGGTAATGTGAACTAAAATAATAACTGTTTTCTACTTTATTATTTTTCAAAAAGAATGTTAGTTATTTATGTAATGTCAAAGCTGAATTTTCACTTCATCCTTCAGAAACGTTCTAATGTGTCGATTTGGTGTTTAAGAAGCATAGTTTTCAAACTCGTTTCGGGAGGAGAGCTCAAAAGCAGTTAATAACTATCTCCACCTCCAATCTTTCAATTATTCAATCTTCCTATCAAATCCCTTTCTTCACCATCCGCGATCATAGCATCCCTCCTCCTCCCCTACTCCTCCCTTCTTCAAAGGGGGTGCTCTCAGGGTTAGAAATCGGCTGTCTGCCTCCTTCCCCGCCCGAGCCCTTAGGGCTATTTTCCCCTAGGGCTCGGCTGCCCTCCTAACCCTGAGTTTTCTCCCTAAGGGATGTTTTAACATAGTTTCGGGAAGAGCGCACTGAATGTCTGCACAGCCGGTACCCATTAACGCTCATTAGTATCATCACCCTCTAGCCCAGGTGTGTTTGATTATGGTTGGAGCAAAACTCTGCAGGACACCGGCCCTCAAGGACCGAAGTTGCCCACCCCTGGGCTAGAGGGTGTTAATAACTAATTAAATGATCCGCCTCGACATAAATACCTGCGTCTCACTCATCTCGATATCTAGTTACGCATGATCCGTCCTGCTGTCCTCCCCTTTTCCGCCTTTTCCTTCGCACCCTTCAAAAGGGGGGCGAACGGGACCGAGCCTCGCTCCAAGCCCTGCCCTCGCTAGGGTTACTATCAGCAGGGCTTATTTAAGTTAATGAAGAAGTGTGAATTTGTGAAACAACACGCCAAACAAGCTTCGCTTATGCTTATGCCGTAAGAGCTCAACATTTCTCGTGTTGAAAACATGTGCGGCTTAATATTTGTGTTGAACCTGTGATACAAAACACTACAGATTTTTTTTTCAGGATTATTTGATGAATATTCAGTTCAATAGGACATTTATCTCAAATAGAAATCTTGTGTAATGCACTATAACTTGATAATAGATTTAATGTCTTCAGTGTTTTCAGGTCTAAAACAGCATTGAAGGACTGGAAGGGCAAAAAGAAAATATAGGTGCTTAATATAGGTGTATAAATGATGGCTATTATAGTCACTTAGCAACCACTCCCACCAAGTATATTCCATCTGAGTCTTTATTAACAAAGCCCTATAAGTATACATCCCTCATAATATTTTTATCCCTCTGTTGTGTTTCTACTCTCCGTAGGGGAAATGGCAGCTGCCAGAGTGCTCCAATGTACAGTACCATACCTATGTCTCTTTTAAAAATGTGTCACCCTATGGAATTTCCTCTGTAATGATTGTTTGGAGAAGACAAAAACATCAGTACCCCAGGAAACAGCAATACCGCCAGCTACAATTCTCGCTTCAATCTCAAAGGCAGTGCCAAAAGAAAATCTATCCACCCCATTAAGGCTAAACCCTTGCTTCCAGCCTTTCCTAAACTTATTCATCAGCATCTCCACATGCACCCCACTGAATTCAATCATGCTGTTCATGATGAGCCGAGCAGACTGTTGGAATATCTGTGGGACTTGTGCAGCCAACACCATGAGAGCAATGTGCTGATGGATGAGGTGATTCAGTGTTTTTTACATTCTTCTGACTGTTGTGGCATAATGATTGGTGAGAAAATATGGAAGGAGGAAAGGTGATGTCACCACAGCAACATATGTGCGTAATTCACATGGCCACTTTTGTCCAATAATAGATTACACATGCATTAATGTTATACACATTCTTCAGTATCAAAGAAGATATTTCAAATGAATGATTGCTTTCATATCCAGTACGTAACAAATACATCAGAAAGCATTTTTGATGTAAGCCGAAAATAATTCAAATCAACACCTTTTTGAAGTTATCTTTAGATGCCAGCTTTAGAAATAAAAACAGGTTTGAATTATACAGACAGCAGCGCATGGCAAACACCAGAAAAGCACATCTGCCTACTCAGAAATATTTTCTTTAGATGTTAATACATTTAATATAAGTACTGTCATATGGTTTTCTATAATGACTGGTGTCTTTCTGGGAAATGTAGCCGTGATGGTTACGAATAGTGGTGCAAAGAGTGCTTCACTGTAATTATTGCTGAGAATTCTTTCAAACTGAAATGCTTTGATGATCTCACCGATGCATTTACCTGCGTGAATCAAACCTTCGGAAAAGGTGTGCGGTAGATTTAGAACTGACTGTGATTGTTGATGATTACAGAGCTTGCTAATTGGCGATGAAGTGGCTCCAATTTAAAATTCACAAAATTATCTTTCCTGTATGAATTAAGTGAAGTTTGAAATGACATTGCTTAAAATGTCTTGTGGTCTCTTGATGGTAGATGGGCTTGAAGAGGCCATGAAACCTGGTATGTGGCTGTGAGTACCTAAATGTCCTGTGGTTTCAACAGCAGCATGCATTTGATCACAGAGAGCCTCTATGGTTTGTTTGAGCTGAAGAGATGCTGATTATAGAAACAAGAGAGACTATTAGACCTTGAAGTGGAAAAAAATGGCTCGTTTAAAAGCTAAAACCAAGATGATTTTTATGTCTTTTCACACTGTTGGTAACCAAAGGACACGGCAGGCTAAATTAGTCTTCTTTCAGACTTCAAGATTTCGATGTTGATTTTGTTAAATGGTCAATGGTAGCATGATAAAAGCATTGGTGAAACAGGATAAAGTAAAGGTATCTGAAGTCACAAAAGTTCAATCTGCTCTAAGTTCTTTTTTTTTCTCTGAAATTACAGGCTTTGGTCCTCTCAGTCAATTTTTCAGTGGGAAATCAGTGATGAGCTGGTAAAATGGGGGGAAAGAGTGGGAGACAGGATAACTGCGATGTAAGGAAATTCTATGACATTGTTTGTCACCTTCACTCTAAAAATGGCTGGGTTAACCCAATTGGTAATCCAGCGCTGGGTAAATATTGGACAGAACACATGCTGGTTTAAAGTAACATTTGAACACATTTTAACCCAGCAGGCTGGGTTGTTAAGAATACCAAAATATAGTCGTTTTTACCATTTATGTGTTTGCAATTTTGTTTTCTGGGTTATTCTTATAATTTAGCCTATGCTTAACATGACAATCATGGATTAATAAATAATGAAGAATGCAGGTGATTTAGACTGTTAAAAATGTTCGTCGTTTAACATAATTGTTAATTATGACCTGTAGAAATGATTATTGTTGCGATGACAGTTAGAGAAGTGATTTAATTCTTCAATGCGCGAGAGTCGTTAAATAACTCAGCACTGGGCTGAAACAACCCTGCATTGCAACCCAGCAGATTTAACACAACACCTGGAAAATTGAAACTACCCAACAAGTGTTTACAATTTCATAAAATGACCCAAGACACCGAATCCAGCATTTAGTGTTCTCTGTAGGGATTGTGTTAAAACACAGGAAAAAGGATTTCAAACTTTGGCGTTTGCACATTTATTTACTGATCCTCATGCCATCCCAAACCCATGAATAACTTTTATGGAATGCTAAATCATATGTTTTGAATAGTCAAGTGAAGTCACTTTTAGTTATGTAGCGCTTTTAACAGTATGACTGTGTCAAAGCAGCTTTAGAGTATTAAATATGGAAAATAATGTGTAATAACACAAAAGGACAACAGTAAAACACTCACTCATTCATGTGGGTCTGTCCATACAATAAAAAATCAATGGGGTCCAGAATGTTTGTTGAAATTGTGGGGGGGAATATCTAAAGTAATGTAGGTTTGGAATGAAATTAGTAAATGATTTCCGGAATTGAATTTTTGTGTGGACTAGTTGTTTCTTTGTGGTATCTGACATTGCCAGTCCTTAGATATGACTTGAGTCCCTCTTTCAGTGATTTTTGCTTCTTTAGATTTATCATAAAACCAAATAAAAATCACAAGTTTAGAAAAGTAATCAAATCCCTGATTCTAATTACGAGCTATAGTAATAGTGATGCTTGCTGCAGTACCCACCATGAATAACTATTTTTCCCCATTAAACACAGGCTGTGAATATCATTATTCATAACAGCAATGTGCATATTTAATGAATATCCTAATGAAATTACTTGTAACATTTGCAATAAAGTGACAGTCTGTGGGTAATGTCCCTCATGTATATTTAAAAAGTGACCAGGACAGAGTGACCATTAACTAAGACGTGTTTCTGAGTGAAAATTAAAGCATGGCTGGCTGCTATCTTACCAATTTTGGACTACTTTGATTTCTGTTTGACTTAATTTTGAGAACACGACACATCTTGTTCTGTGTGCTTTTCTTTATTAACAACATCAAAGACTGCATTGAAATCATGCAGGAGAGCAAATTCTTCCAGATATATGTATATATAAAAATATCGCAGTTAGGAATCTTCTAAAAGAAATACCTCCTGTCATTTGACTACAGTCCAGTGAGCTCATAAAGGACAGTGCGGTTGAGAAAGCTGTGGACCTGGGGCTGGTAACCATGCCAACGTTTTCTTTTTTAACTCGTTTTAAAATAATATAACAAAGAATTAAGTGCACTGTGTCTGCTTCAGCATGTTTTCTCTCAACAGAGCATATAGGAAGCATCCTGCGTCCTTTCAGAATCGCTTTTTAACAAAACAAATATAAGCTAGAGTTTGCATAAAAACACATTTTAGTTTGCATTTACAAGCCACAGGTGGCTTAGCAGATTTGAAAATAAATAATTTGGTTAAATCATGTCACTATGTCCACATGTTTATTTAGTGATTAGCTTTCAATAAGTGCTTTTAATAGGATCTTGGTTTTATTTTACAACGATAACCCCTAACTACAGTAGATTATTCAATACTGTAGTAGCATAAATAGCAAATAGGTGATCAATACAGTTTGGTGCTCTAACATAATTGCATAAGATACACCGTGTCCTTCATGATTTGGTGCAGAGACTGAGGTCACAAGAGACATAATGTTTGTTGTATCTGCCAGTTCAACTATAAACCATTCAACATTTATTCCGCTGTTGCAAACAAAATTACCTCTTAATCATCGCTAATGACTAGTATTCAATAGTTAGACAAAAAGCACTCTTGTTGCGTGAATGGTTCGACCTGTGAACTTCCATTCATCTGCATACTCAGACATTACTTTTGTTGAGGTATGTTGATGTGGATTCTGTAAACATAACACAATAGCAAAGCATTTTTCATTGCCAGTTTCTTTCTTTTCTCCAAAGGGCAGATGATTAACAGATTCTGAGCTATTATGCAATCACACTTTGTGCTTCTGTTCAATAGAGACAGGACTGACAGTTGTTGGTATGTTATTTGAATTGGGGATTTCTATAGCACTTATGCATATATTTTTCAGCATGACAATGTATGCAGCTAATAGCCATCCGTTTCCAGTATAATGAACTCTTGTTTCTCAGGCTCTCTGATTTATTTCAGGCATCGCTTTTGTTTGCTTGCTAAGAATTTTTCCCTGTTCATTCACTGCAGGAGTGTATCTTTAAATATAACATAAAAGGAACTCAGAATCTGGAAATGGAAATACAGGCAAGGAAAAGGTCCGCATCTAGGGGAGTGAACATGGAAATTTGTAGTCTTTGATGTTGTTGTTTTCTGTACAAAAATAGCAGAATCTTCTGTGATTCATTTCCATCATTGATCTAAAACCTCGTAATAGTGGTGACATTTGCATTTCTCTATTCAACAAACTAATCTAAAAAAGAAAAATCTATTTGCTTTGTATATTCAGTTTTTTAGCAGCAGGAGATGTACTCTCTAATGCGAGACACATGATCTGCTTTGGAAAAGCAATCAGTGGACCTGTGACAAATAGTGCAGTCACTGCAGATACTATGCTGTGAAGCACAGCTTTCGGTCTGATTTCCCCCCCTAAAGCGACAGTGAAATAATTGCAAGGACCTTTTTTTCCTTGCAACAGCTGAGACTGTGATCTTCATGCCTGTGTTCTCCAGATGGGTCATTCACTTACTTGGGACCGAATCCACAGCCTTTCAGTTAACAGCTCAGATCCTTAATCATTGTGAACACCGCACCCTTTTTAAAAACACGAGGCAGCTGCACTGGCTCCGTTTACCTGCAACACTGCAAGCAAAATGTCTGTCTGGTGTAATGAGGTGGTTAAGCTGGTTTTGTTTGTCATAAAACTATTACATGAAAAAGCTAGCTGGCCATTTGAGTTCCCATTCAAAGACATGTCAAAATGCAAGTCACATTCCTGGTTGAATTTGTTTTCTCCTTACTGCACAGTTTGTGATAAAAAGGTCATTTTCCTGTGTCCTTCATTTGAACGTGTAATCAAAATCTCATTCTCCTCCAACATGATGTATTGAATCTTGATGGGATAAAAAAATAAAAAAGGTAATTGCAACATTTTAAAAAATCTCTTTATTCCTTAATATTAAAGCTGCACTCTAACTTTTTTTTTTTTTTTTTACAGAAATGTAAGGTGCAGCCTCAGAATTCAGAGAAATTCAAAATTGCAAAATTTACTGTAACCTTATAGAATTGTGCGAATTATCTTGCAAAAATTTTCTCATTAATCTGATTCAATTCTGAATTTACGAGGACAAACAAAGAAATCTGAGATATAAACTAAATTAAAGTCAGAACTGTGACTACCTTTTTTTTATCTTATTGCAGAAACAGGTCTCATAACGTCTTATCTGTATTAATGTTTCTCAAAGAAACTATCCAAAAAATGTCAGAAGCTTTTTAAGTATTGGAATTTAAGATTAATGCTGGACGTGTGAGCCCAGTTTAATTAAAACTTGACAAGCAGCTCACTAGCAAGACATTTTCTTAATTAATCTAGCACATTAAGCTGAAGAAATGTGTCCCTTGATAGCTTTGTGCCCTGACACTGAGAACACATGGGGGCCGTATGTACCATCCGCTCGACTCAGAACGCAGAGATATGACAAATGACAACACTTCCGGATGAGCTAGAATAAAACGTCAGGTTTGCATCATTCAGCCTTTTAATAATCTGTTGCTCTGAGCCTACTGATATCGGACATATGTTCCTTTCAGGCGAGCGATGTTAAAATTATCATACGCTCTCAGATGCACCCTTGTTTTGTGACTTTCGCTCACATATGCTTCACAGGCTTTGATGCTCATTAAGTCCTATTTACTAAAGCTGAAAAGCTTTTTGCTCTTTGGGTTTTAGCTGTGGAGATGTGCCTAGAATGAATAAAACACACTTAGATCATTGATTTGGTTACACTGTTGTTTGCACTTCAATTTCCCTCACTTAACCCAGGGAGATATTTCATTTAAATTGTCTCTCGTCCCCCATCCAGCTATGTAATGTTTTAAACTGATTATATAGGAGATGACTCAGTGACTGTCTCTAGGACAAATGCAATCTTTTGGTTGGATGGAATTCAGTGCGAACTTACATAATCGCACAGCTTGCATTTACTTGTATGAGAAAGGAACACAATAATATGGCAATAATAGAAAATGAATCATAAATCTTTTATCATGCGATGAAGATTACCATCCATTAAATAACAGGAGAATGACCTTATTTGCTGTTTGTTCCGTCTTTATTTTAGTTTTTCATAATTCATAATTAAAGGTTCTGTATGCCTTGTACATTTTCAGAATGACAGGCATAAAATGGACCTATTAGTTGACTCATGTCACAGAAAAATGTGTCCTGTTATTTTAATATTATTTATAGGATTGATTAACTTTTTTTTTTTTAATTTTAATTTACATTTTTGCAATTTTGTCATGGTTTTATTTTTATTTATGTTCCGCTTTAGCTTTATTACAGTGACAGTAACTTTGGTTCTTAAATATTTTCCAAGTTTTTAGTCTTCTATTTAATGTTTTACTTCAGCTGTATTTCAGTACATCTTTCTCTGTGAAAGCCAGCCTTGCACACACACACACACACACACACACACAAAAAAGCCCATGATTTATTTATTTTTTTATCTTTTTTGTAGCCCAAAACAAAACACTCTCTGCTTCATTGCTTTTGATGTTTTCAGGTTTGCTGATCCGTCTTTGGAGGGCTGGATTTTATAGAGACAACGTCTGATTAACAAAGTAGCCGTAATCTCTTACGGCACCTTTAATAGCTCATTAATAGCTCTAATTAAAAAACAAACACACTTAATTAGAAACTGAGAGCTGCAAAAATATGAACTGTACCAACAGGACTAACCTTAAACGACTTCAGAAATCTGTTATTAAAAATGACTGTGAAATAGAAGTCATATTTTCAGCATGAAATGTTTATTACAATATTGAGGTTTTTTTTTTGCCCCTCTAATTAGACTGATGGATTGATTTCAGGCAGCCCAACATGAATCTGCAACACTATCAATAGTAAATGAAAAAGCCTTACTTTGCCACAAGGAAAGAAAGCTAATGAAAGCCTGCCCATAGATTTGACTGTTTGCTAAAGTGATGAATTTTTCAGGGACAGACAGGGAAGAAAGAAAATTGGTGTGAAGCACAGCATCCTCTACTAGCTCTGGAAAAAAGACTCCTGTGGTTCCTATGTATTGACCATTTGTGGAACAGATAAGCTTACATCAATGTGTGACTGACAAATCGTCTGCATACAAAACTATCTCATACATTTTTTATCTGTTCACCCACCATCTCACAAGAATTCACAGTTCAGAGTGTGCACAAATCAATGTCTGATGTCTGTTTGAAAAACATGCTGTCCTTTCTGACAGAAATGACATTCGCACCCTAAACATCATTAAACAGACTAAGTGGTGTCTCAACTGAATTTTTCCTCGAGGTTTAGAGTGATGATGCAAGTCATCAATGGATTTTCTCCTGACATAAGCCTGAATATAGATTTTTCTTATTATTGAGAATTTACTGCCATCGTCTGGTTGAGACATGAACTACAATAATTAATAGGCCTAAATCAACATTATTTTATCCTTTTCCCCCCAGATACCTATAAAACTATTTTTTTATATTTTAAATTATTTTAATTTTTGATGGATATTCTATCTATCTATCTATCTATGTCTGGAAAAATGTGTAGATAGATAGATAGACAGACAGACAGATAGCCTAGACATCTTTGAGAAAAAAAAAAAAAACAACAATCGCAAACAGCCACAATAACAAGAAGAAGAATACAAGAATAGCCTACTCATAAAAGACTCATAGCTACATTTTCAATGTTTACATTATACTTAATTGGTATTTTCAAGTTAAATGTCGACTAAACGTAAATAAATAATATTAATAATAATAAATAGTCAAAGAGAAACCGCTATATGGTCTGATCGGAGATCAGCGCGTTAGATCGTTGAAGGAAGCGTGACGTTTTTGAGTCACGTGCACAGCTCTAGCGCGTCACATGATCAGCTGATGACTCCTTCCCCTCTGATGGATGCAGGATTTCCAGCCTTCGCCGCTTCGAAGGGCTCACAGGAATCCATTTTTCATCAAAATACAATCATCTAACAGAAAATAACATTACTGTAGCTTTAGGTTTATTCGCGGGAGAACCTTTAGGTAGCAAACCTGGCGCTGTTGTTGGAGTGGATGATGAACGGGCACGCAATGTTATACACCGGGGTCACTTTGGCCTTCTGGACGACCATCCTAATCGTCGGTGAGTGCTAATGAAACCACCTGACATATGGACATTAATAACACACGCATCTTAAGAGAGTCATTTTTGTTGATTCTTACATAGTTGTCTTTTCTAATTCGTTTCTGTTCTTCATGTCTCTTCGACCGGATAGCCATTTTTTAGCTTACCTTAACTGACGTTAGCCGTCATGTACTAACGTTAGCACGACTACGTCTAACATTAATTTAAATGTCGTTTTAATTGTTTTGAAGTCTGTTATCTTAAAAGTCTGGTGTAAACACTTTCAAGTTAAGTTATGGAGTTAGTACTAATCGTTTTAAATGCTGTAATTAGATATACACCTGCTCTAAAGAGAACATTTTTATTGTGTTGATGGAGTTGAAATGTTTCTCTGGTATTTGCATTTTCACCTTTTACTCCACATGTTGGCTGTATTCGCAAAGGAGAGTAGCAACGTTTAATTCAATATGTAGGCATTGTGGATTTTTTTTATTTTATTTTTTATAGCAGTTATAGGGTGGTGGTTTTATGGCCAAATGAGGAAGATAGCTCTCACATGACTGTGAGCTTTCACACATACCCTTTATGATTCTGCAGAAAATGTCTATCCATATTATGCCATTTATTTAGATTATGCCATTTTATTAAGATATTTCCCTGTTCTGTCACCTTTAAACTTTTTTATTTCTGACGCAATGAAGCACTTAACTAAAAAAAGGTGCTAATCCACTATTTATTTTTCTTTCTTCACAGGTATTTGCTATACAATTTTTGACCTTGGATTTCGATTTGATGTAGCATGGTATGTGTTCAGTAAGACCATTTTTTGAAACCTTAAAGTACAACTTGTCTTGTTGACTGTGTGGTAGCATATTTCAAATGCACAATACCTATTTTAAGACTTGAGATGAATGAAATGCTCCTAATGAAGATAATCTTTTCTGTTGCAGGTTTTTAACAGAGACTTCTCCATTTATGTGGGCTAATCTTGGAATTGGCCTGGCCATCTCCCTGTCAGTTGTTGGAGCTGCATGGTAAGGCTATTTCCTCTTTTTTGTGTCTTACAGAAGTTGACAGCTCAGAAAAAACAACATCTTGGAAATTTTGACATGTTGTAGTGTAGTTTTCCATATCCACTTCTGCACTCTTTAAAAGTGATCCACAAATAAATGCATTCAACTATGTATTTCTATCAATAGCCAAAATGCATATTGCATGCTTCTTCTGTATTATTTTTACTTATATGTTTGAAATGTGATAATCAAACAGTAAATTACAAGTATCCCTCTGCAGGGGGATTTATATCACTGGATCCAGCATCATTGGTGGTGGAGTCAAAGCCCCTAGAATCAAGACCAAAAATCTTGTCAGGTATATGCAGTTTACTTAATGTTTTAAAGGTTTATTTTTATATGCAAATGTGCCCTTTTTTGCACCACAGAGGCAATTAAAGGTCTGAATTAGCATATATAGACCTACATAGAAAATATCGTTATGTCTTTTATTTTAAAAAAGCCTGAAGTTACTGGCACTTTGAAACAGTTCATTACATTTTTTTTTCTTTTTTTTTTCTAGCATTATCTTTTGTGAAGCTGTTGCCATTTATGGGATCATCATGGCAATTGTTATTAGCAATTTGGCAGAGGTAAGTTAACTCATTGACCCATTTGTTTAAACGCTTTGGTTTTTAAAACGAGTCTTATGTTAAAGAGATTTTAGTGTATTTGTTGTGTGTTAAGAGCAGATGTTGTTTTATTATAATTATTATTATTATTATTATTGAGCTTTTTTTTTTACCATATTTAAATTTAGCATTACATGAACAACTGTAGTAAGTGTAAAACTTTTCCCCCAATTTCCTGTCATTAAGAACTTCTCTGCTACGACTCCAGAGGCTATTGGCTCAAAGAACTACCAAGCAGGTAAATTTAGCTAAATCATTTGCCATCTGACTTGAAATATTTTCCTCCGCCTCTGTAAAATGACTGGATGCATTTGTGCTGTTTTGTTTTTCAGGCTACTCCATGTTTGGTGCTGGACTCACTGTTGGCTTTTCAAACCTCTTCTGTGGCATCTGTGTTGGCATTGTGGGCAGTGGAGCTGCCCTCGCTGATGCTCAAAATGCCAGCCTCTTTGTCAAGATCCTCATTGTTGAAATTTTCGGCAGTGCCATTGGACTGTTTGGAGTGATCGTAGCCATCTTGCAGGCAAGTTGTTTTCTAATATTTCTATAAACGTTTCTTCTATTCTTGTAATATTTTAAAATGAGCTGATGTAGTCATGGTTTAATAAATAGGGCATAACACAGCAAAAACAGAATGTATGTTCATAAAATATTTATTTGGAATACATAAAGCGTATTTGTAAAACATTTTATGAAAGCTCCTTTCACATTGAGTCTGAACATTTCGCATGCATTTTTCTGTTTTTCCGTATATTATCCTTTCCAATCAAACGCAAATCCAATGCTATTAGGATGACCTTATTAGACTTAATGATTTGATTTCTAGTGACAATAGAACATTTCAGTTATTTAAAACATTTTGAAATCTGAGAGATGCTACTGCGTTTTTTTTTTTGTTTTTTTAATTAAGAATTTATTTCTTGGAATGTATTTATGAACTCATTTTACTCTAAAAGCATTAGGCGTTCCTGAGTGGCCTTTATTCGTTACCTAAATAATAATAGCATTTGTCTTGAGGCATTTGTTTTGTGCCAAGAGTGATTATTTGTTGTGGATATTGCAAAAAAGAATCAATTAGTTTCTGTTGGCCTTTTTTTTTCTGCATCCAACAGCGCTGTACTATACACAGTACAGCAGTATTATTGTAATTAACTCCATTATTTGTATATTATGTTGTTACTGTCATAAGATGGTTTGTATTTTAAATAGGGGTGGGCATAGATTAATTTTTTTAATCTAGATTAATTTTGAAATTAATCTAGATTAAAATAGCTCATTTGAATTCTGCCAAGGCATTCAGAATATGTGTGCTACCTAAATAGTGACTAAAAGTAAAGCCCTATTGGGACGGGACTAGTTTTACAGACGTACTTGGTGATTTTAATCCCATCCGAATCTGCCATGTCTGTGTTTTCTCTCACAACCTCTGTGATAATTC
>JAUCMS010000044.1:12027833-12048470 GCA_032357445.1 Enteromius radiatus | reverse complement strand
GCTTTTAGTTTACCGAACAGTGTTGTCATTAAGCATCTTCTTCCCCATCTGATTTCCAGCAGGAAAATTATTTGAATTATTTGTTATTAATATCCATCTAGCTACTTAAGACCACCCTCTGGAAAATTAATATTTTATCACCATTTCCAGTCACACACTGTAAATTGATCTGACTTGCATGATTGAATTCAGATTATTAAGCCACACAAAGCTCATATTAAAGCTCGTATTAAAAGTTGCTTCAAGTGGGCTTTATCCATTCAATATTTTGTGTGTTCAGGATAATATTTTATGCCTCAGTGTGTGTGTGTGTGTTTATTTTTTAACCTTTCTCTCTCTCTCTCTCTCTCTGTGTGTGTGTTTAGACATCGAAAGTAAAAATGGGAGATTAGATGACTACACAACCTACAGATCAAAGATGCTGTGTTGCTGGTGCAAACAGGAGGTGTAAATACATAGTAAATTATTTAAATGTATTTTCCTTTGTGTCTGTTTTTAACCATCATTTTCTGAGGATTGAAATATATTATATGTGCACCAATTTGTCTTAAAAGAGTGCATGATGATGTCAAAGGCAGATCTTTGATGACTTTCACACCTAGTTTTGCATCTCATAATTTTGAAAATGAAAATATCACTTTTTGGCCATACTTCCATAATGTCCTAATATCCAATTTAAACTATAGAATTTTTTTTTTAATTAAAAGGTATTTTATTAAAATAGCCTACTAATATAAATCGTGATCCTGCATATGGTGACAGAACAGACTGTCTGTAGACCCGCTGTTGGGGTCTGTTTTTACACATAGGGTGTTATGTTTGTAATCATCTCAAATTCCGATATATAGTTCGCTGTGATTGTTCTGTACAGTACAAGAAAAGTGATAAATTGCATTAGTGTGGTTCTTTGCATTGGATGGGTGTAAATCGTAAAGTATTTTCTTGATCACTGTATGCAAGAATGTTCTTGTAATTGCGTGATGACACCTGGTGTATCCGGTGTGCTAGACCTGATCTCACTCTCACGTGTTGTGTTCTTTCATGTAGCTACTGAATTCAAGTAAATGCTATCTTTAAGAAAACAGTTATACCAAAACTATGATGTTAAAGAAAATAATACCAGTCATCTCCAATCGTATTTCTACCAGTGTAGACCCTCACTTTGTAGGGCTTTCTTTAGTTCTGGTTGGTTATAAATGAGAGGAAATAATAATCTGATCTGTGTACATATTAAAAGCAGTTTGTTTTTTGTGAAGCATGAGGATGTTTGCCATTCCGTATTTCCTAGATGTCTTGTAATTATCATTATTTTTTTGTTTGTTTCTTTGAGAAGCAAGAAGTGGTCTTTATCTCCATAAATGTTTCCATTTAAAAAAAAAAAAGAAAGAAAGAAAAGAAAAGCTAAAATAATTTTGACTGTCCCCCTTCTTATTCTGAGAACAAAATTCAGAATTGCAAAATAAAGTTTACATCACAATTCCAAATCTTACAATTCAGATTTTTTTTTCTCATAATTGTGACTCATCTCACACTTCTAATTGCGAGTGGATATCTAGCTTCTGACTTTTGTTCTCATAATTGCAAGAAAGCAAATCTGAATTATTAAATGTATTTGAGCCCGAATTGTGAGATGAGGAAAAAAAATGTAACCCATGGAAGAAACAAGCTTCCATAATAAGTTACTGTAAACAATTTGTTATATTTTCTTGACTGTTCACGTCAGTTAATTCTGAAAATAATCATCTAAAATCAAGTTCACAGCGTAACAGCACTGCAAACAGATGTGTGAGGCCACAGACCCGAGAGAAATGAGGCTGGAGATTTTACTGGATTTAAGATCTCCTTTAAACAACCAGCATTTTTGTCCACCTGTAATGTTTTTGGAGGGTGAATTTTCAGTGTTGCATCGGCTGAAATATTTAAAGGTTCAACCCATTTGTCCCTCACAGCCTCATGTTGTCCCACTGTTTATAGCCACGATCAAACTTGTAAGATCAGTCGGCTTTCTTCTAGCTCTGCTGATATCTTTACTATCTATGAAGTTTTTGTGAAGTGGAGGTACATACTAAACATGATTTTACTAACTCCTGAATGTCCAAAATCAGCTTCTGTTAAATCTGTTCATATTAATGATCAATCAAATCACATGCTCCATCTGTAAAGCACTATGGTCTTGTGAATCAGTTCCAGTCTAGTGACCAATGTTGTTTTCTTGCACTGGATCTGTGGAGAGATGGGTTCCTCATCTCTCATCATTTTTTTTTCTGTGTTACATGGATAAGTGTTTATTTTAAAACATTCCAACCATACCTGGCTGTAATCAACCCACTCCTGATGTCTCACACGGCGAGGCTGCTTTAGGCCATTATTGTGGAGCTTCCAGGATCTGGATTGGCTGTCTGTGGTTTAGTGATTCAGGAGTTGTGTGGTAAAGACAACCTCTTGACCATTTCTCCCGTTTCAGTGATTGTTAAATATGTTAATGTGGTGATTCCATTGTTTTGATGTGTTCAAGTGGATCCTCTAGACTCCATGATTGTCCTTGAAGAAATAAAAAGAAATGTGGAAAAAGTTCAATGCCTTCTTTTTTGTTTGTTTTATAGTTGCTAGTATTATCACAGCATAAATATCTTTTACGGTTTCAAATATTAAATGTATTTTAAAATGTAATATATTTCTCAGTTCCTGATTCTCCAGGTTCTTCAGAAATCATTGAAAAAAGCTGATTTGGTGCTCAAAAATTTCTTACTGTCAATGTGGGAAAAAATGCTGGTAAATATTTTATGAAAGTTTGAAAGAACTTGAGAGTTTCTGTTATAACAGTAATTTCAAGTGGGTTCTGCAGTTGCAGCTTTTAAAGGTAATGATGGTTAATGCATATACACTCTATTCAGCTTAATAATTGTATGGACTTGGAACATAAGACTGTATTGGTCAATTTTGTTTTTAACAAAGTGAAATTCTTTACTGTCACTTATTTTGATTAGTTTAGTGCATGATTTCTAAACAAAAGTCATTTATTTAAAAGAAATGATGGAAATAGGCAATGTAAATAAAAATGAAACATGCATAATGTAAATTAATAAATTGAAAGAAAACATATAATCGAAAAAAGTCCATATCATAGGAATCCTTTACCTTAAGAAAAAGGCTATTCATGACTTATGATTGCATTTATGCAGTATTGTTCAAGCCTCGATTGGGTGACATCTTTAAACATCCACTAGATGGCGCCAAAGGATGCGACTGTTGCATGGCTTTAAAAGTGTCGCTTGTTTAGCAGGTGCATCGCTCGTCACGGCTGCTGCTTGATGCTACACACACACATATATATATTATGGTATCCCTTTAAGACACATGAATCTACACTCAGCATAATGAATTCTATTCCATTCGTGACAGCAGTAACGTGCATTTCATTGTTGACTGAACTGCAGTGAACAAACATTTGGCCAAAGAATGGGCCACGATGGATGTTTGTTTCTCTCGCGCTCAATCCTACTCGTGTGTAATTTAAACCGCATAATATTTGGAAAAGAGATGCTATTAAGACAAAAAACAATGCTTACATAAAAGTAATTTATATTGAAGTTATTAAAACCAGAAATACCAAAACAAAACAGTGCTTGCATGGCAAGACACCTATCAGGCTATATTAACTGCGTCCTCTTGCGGCGAGTAAGCGAACCTCCGTTTGAGCCCTCCGAGTCTCCGTACTAAAGAAAACCTGCCTCCCTATGCCTTTATTCGCACACCCATCATCTCTCCTCGCCAAAAAACAGAGAACGGACAGATGAAAATACACGGCAAAATATTTAGTATCACTGGAGTGTACGCTTCTGTCAAGGACTCTCAACAACATGGAGACATATAATATTCCTGCAATATGGCATAATCCTTTCATCAGTGTGCATTTCTTTCCGAAAAATGAATTAATCGGCGTTGTCTGCAGAAAGAAATAACGCTATCCGGCAAGTAACTCCATCGTTTTATATGGATATTACGATAAAACTAACTGTATTTCACACAGATGACACATTTATGGCTGAAACTGACAGTTCCGAAATAGACAGTCAGCTGAAGTGAATACAACAAAGATGAATCCCTTATAGAGGAGCTCCCTAGCTTGCGAAGGATCAAGGTAAGAAATGGCATGTTTGTGTTCATGGTTTACAAATTAAAAAATAAAATCTCTGCATGACTTCCTTTGAACGATTCTCTTTTTTCCCTCTTATATCGCCTGCTACCTTTATTGCCTGCCATCTTGATCAAGGCGTAGAGATAGTCCACCTAGAGATGCTTTCTATACAATCTCAACTCTTGGCCAGATCGCAGTACCACAAAATAGGCTTTATTTTCATCGACATGCACATTTCAGCTCCTCCCAGCAGAGTCGAGTATAGGGAAGATGCTGTGTAATGGTACCCACAGCATCCATGGACAGCATCTTGCCCAGTGTCTCCAGATAGGAATCTGGCAGGACATGTGTGACTTTGTGGCTGAAGCATCTATGAGCATAGAGAACACTTTTTATGAGGTCTGGATGTATAATGCATTGCGATGGTGTTTTAATGCATTTTTAAAATGCACATTTTTAATTAAATAGAACAATTAACATTATAATACCTAGTTATACATTGAAATTGGGACTTTCCATATTTCCCATCTGTACTCTTTCTTAAACACGAACATTTACATGTACATTTAAAAATCTTTTATTTATTGGTTATTATTTTTATGAACGCTTTTTAATCCATCATGTTTACAGAAAGTGTTATTGAACATGTGTGGTGAGCTTGAGGTGGTTTCTGAAGCAAGGCTGGAGTAACTAGAAATGTGTTGAATATTTACAAATGTTTGGCACATATTAAACAATTTCTTATTAACCTTTTGATTAGTAAATTATTGAGGAGAGCACATCATGGCACGGTAGTCTCATGGCAACTGCTGTTTACTGGGTCCAATTAACATGCAGCTGTTCTCCCTATTTATTTAATTGGTTGCAGTATATTGTGTTAATTGCACATATTGTAATACAGTCCATTCTTAAATAAACATCACATTTGTTTATTGTCAGCTCATACAGTATATAGCATTGAGGCATTGTTCTTTTTTAGGATTGTTCATTTCACTTCTAAACAAACCATTTTTCTTTCTATAATCTTTCAGAATCCTTTTTTTCGGGTCTGTTTTTTCTGTACAGTCACAATCCCTAATAATAACACACACTTGTCAATAAGGTTTGAATCTTTTGATTCTATTTTTAACAAGTTCTAATTTTTAAATAAATGTCAAAGAAATAAAATATAATTTAAATGTTTTTGTCTTTAAGTAAACTAGAATTGTTCCCTTTTATTCTGGTTCAGAATAAAACTGCTTTGACTGCTTTTAAACTGCTTTAACAGTGTTATGATGGTGAACATAAATATATGCATACCACTGACAGCATGGAAAGTGAAGGTGGCAATTCGTCGTTTCAGCTTGACTCATTAGCAGTCAATCACTTTTGGTGCCTGATATGTGCTCCATTAGTTCTCAGCAGATCCACTGAATGACTTTCTCTCAGCGTCTGTATCTGTTCCTCTCATTCACCCACACAATATGCTTTTTAAGCTCTATTTCTACAGCGCGGTACCTGAGAGTCCATGGGTGGATCATCCGTTGGTTCATTTTACAGTTTGTTTTTGACAGGAGCTGCTCTGTTTGGCTAATCTACCTCCATCCACCAGAGACAAATGACCTTTTGAGTCTGCTGCGATTCCTTTTCTTGCTTGGTTTTGATTGGAAATTAGGGGCAAATGTATGTTGTGTTTTATTGAGCAGTTGAAATTTAGACACCGGATCGCTGTTCATACAGATGAGAAGCAAAACCATTGGGTGTTGCGATTAGTTGTCATGGGAACAGTAGGACCTGTGACAAAAAGGTGGCATGAGTGGACTGCTTTGTTTTGAACACTGCTTGGCTTTTGTATCTTCCTCAAAGTTTAAAGTTCATTTTTCTGCACTCAGCATGAAAATAACAAATTATTAATGACACCAGACCAAGTCTAGCTGCGACCAGGAGTACAGAATGTGTTTGTCGTTTGTAGTTTATTTCTTAGGGAGTTGCAAGGGTATTTAGGTGAATGGGGATAATCATGTCTAAGTCTATCCAGATGCCAACTTAGAGGTCCATCCAAACGAAGGCTTCAGCTGTGGCGATTTAATTTGTCTCTTGGCTCGGAGTAGAGTGAGCAGCTGGACTTGAGGCAGGCAAAAGCTGGGGCCGCGGTCTGTGGAGCTTACAAGCTAACAGAGCTGGAGCGCAGCCACCCAAGACTTCCTTCTGCTTGTTTGTGTGCTGTGATATAGACTGTGTATAGAGACAATGCTGTCTCATAATTAGCCACTCGGGTTCACACGTTGGTGCGATGACTTACCTTTGTTATATTCCGGATTAGATACATTTCAAACCCTGAAACATAATCAAAGGACTCGATTATGTAACTGTTAAGTGTTCATGTAAGGCAACTGAAACTATGTCAAGCTTGAGTTGGCCCTACTGGGTTTAATACACGTTGAGCTCATTCAAATGTGATTGTGAGATAATGTTGATTACCTGATTAATAATTCAGGCTCATCTCAAATTTTCTTAAGGTTGCAGTTATTTGGAAGCAGAAATGTGGAGCAGCGTTGTTACTGTTAAACTAAAACTAGCATAATGATTAACCCTAAGCTGAAATAAAAACTTGAACTTTTGCATTTGAAAAGCTGACATTAAAAGTTAAAGTAGAGCTAAAACTAAAAAAAAAAAAAAAAAATTGCATCCAAAATGTGTACTGTGCATTTTTATTATGTATATATAAAAGCACATACATACAGTATATATGTGTTGTAAATATTTGCATGTATGTATTTATATGAATATAATTTGTATTATATGTAAATATATTTATTGTATAAACATATATATATATATATATATATATATATTTTTTTTTTTTTTTCCACATATGTGTTTGTATTTATATATACATAATAAATATACACAGTAGTACACAAATATTATGTGAACAAAAATTTTATTTTGGATGTGATTAATCGTTTGATAGCACTAATTAAAATACCAATAAAACATTAAAAATGCAACAAAAATACTATAACTTTTAAATGAACACTACAAATACAAATAAAATATCTTATTATACATATATATTACAATACTATATAAATAATGCAAACAAACATGAAACTCTTAGATTAATTGCTGTGTATTATTTAATCTATAAAGTTAGTATTTTTTACATTTACAGAAGTGTCTCACTATAACCCAATATTTTATTTGTTTTGTTGTTTTCAGGAAAAAGGAGACAAGGATTAAAATCATTCTTGTAGCCATTCATTTAGCTAGTTTTGAGCATGGATTATTTCTTTCATTTTGTTAGACTGCAATGATTAAATATTACATTGTTTTAACTACAGCATTACTGACATATTAGTATCATATTGTTTCCATTTTTACACCTCTTGTATTTTTCAGACCTCTCATTTTCTCGCGTAGTCAAGCTATTGTAGAGACACAACACAACACAGGATCTAGTAAGTGATGTTTACATCGCAGGAGTGAGTTGATTGTGTTTCAAAAAGTGTGGGCTACACTTGTGGTGAGATTGAAAGCGTAGCTGAGTGGGTCTTCAAGCAGAGTACCATTCAGTATAATCTGAAATTGATGTCACGTTTGCATCCCACTGAACAGGTGCTGGCCACAGATTTCCAGCCAGAGGAGGATGGAAGCCTGCAGGCAGAAAAGCACACTTTAAATGTGGAAAAATCGTCTTAGGTCAAGGAATTTTAGGCGGATATTTTCAATATGTGGGCTCTAAGCTGTCTCCGACTCAATATGAAGCATCTAATTAAGCTCATTTTAATCTTTAGTGATTAGTGGGTGGGGTTTTCTTCTGGGATGTTTTGCTGAATCTGACTTTGTAACCCAATTTGAGCTTGACAGCTTTAACTAGAGTATTGCCAAAGCTGTTGAAGCTTATGCAAAACAACTTATGCCTGTATTATGTTTCTTTTTAAAGAAAATTGATTTAGGGTTCCTCACGTTTTGTTATTGTGTTTTAGTAGTACCTGTGAATGATGCAGTGTTTTGTTGTGTATTTCTTCCTCTAGCGTAGTTAATATAAAAAGTCTAGTAATGTAAAACAGGCAGTGTTTTGTTTAGACAGTGTAGATATGTTTTTCCGAAGCACACCCCCTTTTTGCCATTGGTCAGTGAAATAGATAGTCCTGCCCCCAAACTCACACCATTAGATGAGCCATGTCTTGAGATGATCGGATGCTGAAATATGGATTTATCTGTATAACACCACATTAAGTAGAAGCAAACATTTTTACATTAAACAAGTAATAATGTAATTGTAAATGTACAAAACTAAATATTGGCAGAATGGAGAACACTTTAGGCTGTTACACAGTATTACTTGTCAATAATGTTCAACTCATAGGAGTGGTAACTTGCCAATAACCCTGATTAACGAAGGTCTTTATGTCCCAGATCCATATATTCCTGTAGCAAATATCAATATCTTAGTCTGATTCATTAAGATTTTATTAAGAGTCAAATTAAAAGTCGTAAAAAGCGACCTCCTCTGTTTTTAACACCTCTCCAGATTTAAACAGGATAAAACGCTCTTTACATTAATAGAAGCATAAGTGTTTTATAAAATGGCATGTAGCATATGTTGTTTGCAGAGCTCTAGAGCACAAGTTTAGGGATGTGTGCCAGTGTGAGGTGACTGGTGTCATGTCCACAGAGAGGCTGGGTTTCAGAGTAATGAAATGATAGCCAGAGGCCAGTGACTCTCAGCTCTACTCTCTTCACCTGCTGCCATGAGTGTTTATCAACTCTTTAGTCCTGCACGGGGATGACACGTCATGCCACTGACCCCTCTACCTCACATCCATGTGGCAGTGCTGGGAAATGAGTGTGAGTGGATGAAATTCACTTTTTTTTTTTTACTAGTTTGTAAAAGGGAATGTATTTATTGGCCTTCTGGGAAAATAAATAAATAAAAAATATATAAATAATATTTATATATAGAGTAAAACATAGTAGTTCATAATGCAGTCTATAATTAAAAACAAGACCACAATGTGACTAATTGTATTTGTTTATGCTGTATGCTGTATCATATTATACTCAACTTATTATGTTGCATGCTGTTAGAACAGTCTGCAGCCTAACTGAAATCAACTACCCTGTGTGTGTAAACTGTCCAAAATGATAAAAACAGTACTTTTTTTTGTCCAATATTTCATGAGCTGAACAGCAAGATCTAGGACTATGTACACTAAAGGCCTTTTTCTCTCAAATATTGTTCACAAATGTGTATAAATCTGTGTTAGTAATCACTTCTCTTTTGCAGAGATAATCCATCCACCTCACAGGTGTAGCATATCAAGATGCTGATTAGACAGCATGATTATTGCACAGGTGTACCTTAGACTGCCCACAATAAAAGGCCACTCTAAAATGTACAGTTTTATCACACAGCACAATGCCACAGATGTTGCAAGGGTGTGTGGGTGAGTGGACCAGCATTATGCAGACCACAATCAACAACTCGATCAATTATGTGAAGGAGTGTTGCAATGCATGAGGCAAATGGTGGTCATATCAGATACTACCTGCCCCCAAACCCCCCCCCCCCCTCCCACCCTTTGGATCATCCCCAATACATTAAAACTGCACGTTTTAGAATGCACTTGTATTGTAGCCAGCCTAAGGGGCACCTGTGCAATAATCATGCTGCCTAACCAGTATCTTGATATGCCACATCTGTGAGGTGGATGGATTATCTCACTAACACAGACTTAGACAGATTTATGAACAATATCTGAGAGAAATAGGCCTTTTGTGTACATAGAAAAAGTCTCAGATCTTCGAGTTCAGCTCATGAAATTGGGGGCAAAAACAAAGGTGTTGCGTTTAGAATTTTGGTCAGTGTATTATTATTATTATTATTCACAAATATGTATAAAAATGTAAATGTTAATTTATATGGATCTGCCAATGTCTGGCAACTATATGTTTTGGAGCAAAGCAATATAGATTTTCAGCAGAAAACAGCTATTAATGTAATTAGTTATATTCACGCCTCACTAGTTCATACATGCCTTCAAGTGTGATAAGTTTTCACACTCTTTGGTGTGAGATATTGCTTGGCTTCTTGCTGGCCTCTAAAAGTGTGCATGCCAGTGTTAAGAGAAATTGATGGAAAATTATTTTGAATGGAAGATCATTTTAAAATGATTGTAAAAGCTAAAATGTGCATGATTGTAGTTCTCTATTTTCACATATAATATGCTTGAGTAACCTTACCCATTAGTTATTTTTTTGGATTTATAATTCGGGTAGCTTTCCAGAAGCAAAGCTTTGGAGAAAACCCTTTTCAGTCGTTTTGCCTTTTATAGGGAGCTGATGATTTGTACTGATCATAGTGCTGCTGAGAGTCGCAGTCCCTCACACATGTATGACAAAGTTTCCTGTCTGTTGAGTGACTCACTTGGTGCTGCCACCCTATTAAACATGCACTTGCTTTTAAACATCAAAGTCAGGGCCTGATTGGCGTCTCTATGCCTAATTAATTTCTCTGAGGAGGAGCTGGATGGGTTGAATCCCCTCATGTCAAGTCTTAGCATGTTGTTTGAAAATGAGCCTGATAAGAGAGTGTGGCTTTTTCCATCATGAGGATGAGAAGAGCTCCGAGGTGAACTGTGTTTTCATCTACTGTATTTTGAATGAGAGCAGGAGGGTGGCAATAGGGCTTTTAAAAATATATTTTTCTTTGCTTCCAGTAAAGGAAAGCACAGCTTGTTGGGTTAGGCCCAGTTTATTATTAATATGATTTATTTTATTTTTTATATTTTTATTTTATTTTTTATTAGATTTTTTTGCATTGTTATGAATACTAAAAATAGGAAAATAGGAAATTTGAAAGTTTTGGATTGTTAATGACTTAGTCAACGTTACTCTCTTAGGTTAACTTTAAAAAGGAAAAGGTTTAAAAAAAATTCTGGTCATCTTTAAGCTTTTTTTATTATTATTCAGTTTTTATGTACTTTTTTTAGTATTAAAAATGTCTACAAGCAATAGTGGAGGGAAAGGTAAAATAGTTTATTGCATAGTTTATAAAATGTAGGCCTATTCAAATTGGGAAACTAGCTCGAACTTTATTTTTATTATAATTTTATTTTATTTTATTTTTTTATTCGGCATCACATTCAGCATTTGGTCAATTACATTTTTGCAAAAAATATGTTATTTTGTAAGTTTTTTTCATTCATGGTTAGACAGTACAGTCATTGGTTAGCTGTGATAGTTTTTATAGATTCAAAGCTGAACTGACTGCTATCTAACTTGTTCAAGGCTTATTTCTCCAAAAAATCTCTTTACCATCGCAAACACAATATCACTGGCCATGATCATGTTTTTATTCCAAGACATGTGTTGTTTCATTTGTTCCCGATTGAAGAATCACCCAAACGCATTATGGCACGTTAGTGTTTATCAGTTGTATCTCTTAATGCAATCTGCCGTCTGACCACAACCAGAATCTGTGGTTCCCGAGCCATTAAATCTCACATTTATTCCTCCATCTAGCTAGGCAGTTTGTAAACAGATGACTGATGAGCCTTTTGTGAACCGCAGCCATTAATGTCATTTTGAATTATGGAGAAACTAGAGAGGCTGCCCACCTAAATCTCCCAGAACTCTGCGGTCTGTCCATTTTAATGTCACAATCGCATATGGAAGTTACAACTGTGTGCGAAAAGAGAGCATAAGAGAGTAATTAATATATTGTTGGAAAGTGCTTTAGGCCGTGGGAGATGGCTGGATCTGTCATTTCCTGATGCAGATGTGCTTTCTGAAGCACAAGATAACCTCCCACTCCACCAGATGTTTCTTTATTGAGTCACTCAAGCTGTGCTTCACCTGTTTCTTTTTCCATTCTGGCAGTTGCTTTGTTGCTTTGTCTTCAGGAAGGACACGGTACAATTGCCACACAATTATTTTTCTTCAAATCATGAATAACAGCCTTGAACGACTATTCAGGATTTAATTGTTGGCCTACAAGCTGTCCTTCTGCTCCGATTAAACTGTTTATGAAAACTAGGCTATGGTGTACAGTGACACACTCAAACGTTTGGGGTTAGTTTTTCTATTTTAATACATGAAAAAAATATATTCAATTCTGATATTTCAACAGAAATATATGATCATATGATCATTCAGTAGTCATTTTTGTCATTATTATAATTTTTTAAAAATTATGTCAAATGACTTTTGACTATTATTTAACATTTTCTGGATTCTTTGATGAATGGGAAGTTTCAAAATAATATTTATTTGGAATTGTTTGTTATATTATACGTCCTTGCTTTTTGCTTTATATATGATTTTTTTTGTTTTTTTTTTAATCTTAACAAACTGAAAGGTACTGTATTTTTGTCATTATATCATAATGTCCTACTAACAAAAATAATATGAATATGCTCTGTAATATATTTTGACTGTCATTTATGTGTAGATTATTATAGCAGACCTGTTAAAATAAACGTTGTATAGGTATGTACTGCAAAAATGTAAATCTTTTCTTTTTACTGTTTAGTTTACATTTGTTTGTTTAGTGAATGCTGGGTTGAAGGCCAACATGAATAATGTAAACCAAGAAAGTGCCACAGTTCGGTATGTTGGTTATAAAAAATTAAGCGTATAGAGGCTGTACACATTTTGTTGCTAGTTTATTTGATGGATACCCTTGTGACGATGTAAAACCTTGCTTTTTTGTAAAATATTCATTAGCCTCTATTTTGTTATGGGTCAACCCGAGCTGCTCAAGTTTGTGCTATAGTGTCAATCTTTTAGTTTATTAGGTTAGTGGGAATGTATTTGATTCAGGGACTTGGCTTATTATTGATCCTGACTTTATTGAGACCTAATTGCTAACTTCTGGAGTGTTCAAAAATATAACCTCATTAACATTGGTGTTTTCAACAGAGGCTTTGAGAACCAGTGCAAGCATAGTAAGTCCCTCTTTGAGAGTATGAATAATATTACAGTTAAGTGGATATACTAAATTAATGAGCACTGTCCTGTGGAACTTATTCTAGGGCATCTGGAAGTGTTCCATTTGTTGAAGAATTGATTGGATAGCATTTGAAAAGAGTAGCTGGTTTGATATTACCTGATTAATTAATTTTATTGTAATACTATATTGCTTTATTCCCAAAATGACTTGGATAAAAGCTTTGTACTGTCAGATGGCTTAGAGGTGAAGCTAAGGAAATGATGTGTGGTACGAACATTGGAGAATGTCTTTTTGCTCAAAATTTTGCCGATGGGGTCTTCTTCTTCTACAAGGCCTTTGGAGCTGTGATGAATATTTTATGAGCTTTGGTATTGGGACTTCAGCATACAATATATTCTTTGAGACAAACTTCTAGTTCATAGAAGAGAATCAAGTTTGAGAAGTAACTGTTGACGGCAAAAGCAAAGACACTGAGTTTGCAAATGTGTTTTTGAGAGAAGACTGTATATCAAGGAGTAGCAACATAGAATGACCTCAGTCTTATTGGGTTAGTGTTATATTGATGTCCTATATTAAGGACCATTACTGTGGTGAAACATCCACCCACAGCTCCAGCTCCAGAGAAAGATACACAGTGCAGAATTTGCAGCCTCCGTTGGCTTTCCAAGGCAGTTAACCTGAATGATCACAGGAAATGCGATAATTAGAGGGAACCGTGAGTGAGGCTGAGAGACTGATTTCAGGTCCCTTGTTATAGTAAGCAAACAATAACTGAACGATCAACTGCTGTGAGTGTGCAGTCACTGGACACTTTCTGTCCCATAAGGCAATAGGAGATGAAAAGACAAAAATGCAGAGAATTATGAGCTCTTTTTAAGTTGAAGTTTTCTATGTACCACAAACGTTTTTTTGTCATTGTTAAACTGTATTCATGCATACCTGATTTGACATTTGCTTTTGTAGTGAAATGTTACAATGACCAAAAAAAAGGACTATTTCAAATAAATTATGTTTATTTTAAACTTCTATTTCTGAAATAACAAGCACCAAATCAGCATATCAGAATGATATTTGTATGATCTGGACGGTAAAGACAATTTGACATATATCAAAGTAGCAAAGTGTTATTTTGAAATGAAATATTATTTCACAATCTTAATGTTTTTAATATATGTTACTTACATTTTTTTCAAAAACGTTGCCTACCCCAAACTTTTGAATGGTAGTGTATGTCTAAAAATGTTTTTATTACTTTCCTGCATGAAATGAAATGAAATGGACATGTAGACTACTGTGTGTGAAACAATAAATAATTAATGATGTTAGATATTGAAATCTATAGATATAGTGACAGGTTGTTCTTTATTTCGCCCTGTCTCCTTTAGAATGGAGAAAAACAAACCCTGGTTAATATAGTTATCCATTCGTTTACTATGAGGAAAACAAAGTCGTTAATTACTCACCCTCATGTCGTTTAAAACTCGCAAGACCTTCAAAATATAATAGTTTTGATTAAATCTGAGATCTTTCTGACACTGCATAAACACAAACGGACACCAAACTGTGGAGACTGACCGAGAAGAGAAGAGAAAAAATTGTTGAATAAAATGACTGAACCACTCATATCACAATTATAATGATGCTCTTACTACATTTCTGGGCCTTGAACTTGGTAGTTGCATTAATGAAATCTCTCAGATTTCATGGAAAATGTCTTCATTTGTGTTCCAAAGATGAACAAAGATCTTACTGGTTTGAAATGGCATGAGGGTGAATAATTAATGAAAGATTTTTTTTTTTCTTTTTTTGGGTGAACGATCCTTTTAAAGATAAAATTATCTTTTAATTCAGCTAAAACCTCATAAACTCTCCTTTGGATAACTTAATGTCAATCCTTTACAACCTACAAAACATTCTTCATTATCAGTCCAGAAATAGGTTGTTCGTGTAATTCAGTGAACTACAGGAATTCAAATGCTTCAATGTAGTCTTTCTCTTTGCAGTTGTTGTCTTCTGACTCCTTTCACCTCATTTTCTTTTTGTGACACTCCCCCCAAGTAAACTTCTATTCTTATTTTGTCTCTTACCTCTTCTCCCACCTCTCAGTAACAGTATTTTTGGCTTGTTTCTGTGTCTGTGTCTGCCGTTGTGATTCATTATGGGGGTTGGTGAGTGTTGAGCGATTCCCTAAAGGAGCTCAAACCAGGCTGAGCTGTGTGAATTGTATCAGACAGTGTTTTTTTTTCTCCCTTCTGCTGATGATGGGTATTGCAGAGGAGTCACACATTACGTAGAGTGGCGGACGAGGGTCCCCGCGAGGTGTAGTTACAGGCCCAGTCTCTGCAGGTGTTGAGGTATCCCAATATCCTATACTTCCTCCCCCACACGGTCAGCCTGTGCATTAGCTCTTACAAGCTGCTGATGTGAGCCCCACATCCGAAGTGCCGCAGGGGAGCTTTCATCAGCTGGCCATGTGTGAAATCAAGAGGCTTTCCCATCCAGTTTCAGCCTGCGATCACGCCAGGAGAGACTGAGAGGGAGAAATTAGCCACAGGTCTCTGACTTTAGGCTGTAGATTCCTTGCCTTTGGCCTCTTACGCTTAGGGTTGATTGGAAAATCCCGTCAACATTTTTCATTGCTCACAGCAAGACTTGGACAGCTATTAAATATTTCTAGTTTATCCAATTAAACTTGGAGAAAACTGGAGTTTGACCGTTTCTGTTTAAACTACATTTTTTAAATAGATTTTTCTTACATTTTTTTTTCTTAATGGTGCTTTAAAACTAAGTTTGGCCTTTCTTTATTATCAATATTATGCATAAAAATAATGATGTGAAAAAGAATGATGTTATTTTCAAAGATCATTCATCTCCAGGGTTAATTGCATTCGCTTTTTTAATTCATATGAATAATAATTGCCATGGATCTAAGATGTACAAAGCAGTCTTATTCTATAATTAAAGTGTGGCATAACCCTACTGTCAGTCCAACTTAAAACTCACAAGATTTTAGGTTGTTTATGTTTGTTTAATAAATGATTAATGATTAAAATCAGTGTTTCACAGCTGGTGGGTTTCTCCAGCTGTGAACAGCAAGAAAAATCAATTCAAAGTTTGTTTGTTTTATTAATATTGACCAAATTTACTGTTAATATTAATGTTTCACCAAAGACCTTTTTGTTTAAAAGTTTAGCGTCAGAAAGATTTTTAACAGTTTTATATTTTTAATTATATCACTGTGATGTCAAAGTTGATTTTTATACAGTTTTACAAGTGGTTTTTCGCTTTGCATTCTTTCTAAATAAACAGTAAATGAATAAAAATCAACTTTTTTTTTATTAAATACATACATGTACACACACACACACATATTTAAAATAAAAATACAGCTTTACTAGCCCCAAACTTTTGAACACTAGTGTGCATTTGAAACATTTTGCTGGCACGTTAGATTGAAACAGCCGCTCCAATATAGAATCTGGGTGCTAAAGCAAAACCAGTTGAAGACTACTAATTCATGCAAATGCTATAAATGAATTAGACTATGCAACATTCAAGCACACAGATTATTAGTACATCTACTACTGCAGTATTAGCACTGATATAGGGAAGCTACTCTGACATTGTATTACCATAATTATTGTTTGGTTAAACAGTAATTGTCTGCTGCAATAGAGAACAGTTAAACCTAACAATACACCATGCTTCAGTTTAAAGTTTTTTCTGCATTTGGAATTGCGCTTTGTTAGGCATCTGAAGTTTGGTCTCACCCCAGCAGTGAAATCATAAATGCACAGGAGTGTAATATAACTCCCCTTGTTTTTGTAGGTGATATAAGTAAATTGCAATCCGGGAGGGTTCAGCGGTGCGGAGAGGTGACGTTGACCGGATGCGTGTAGCGGAGCGTGCCGTGTGGCTTTGACCATGAGCCGGCTGATGTTGGGCCGGACCCTGGAGCGGATCTGCAAGGCTGTGCTGTTGCTCTGCCTGGTGCACTTCCTCATCATGATGATCCTCTACTTCGATGTCTACAGCCAACGCTTCGACATCTTCAGCCGTTTCAACAATGGCCGTGGAGCGAACAGCTCACGAGGACCCCACCACTACTATTATAATTTCTCCAGCGGAAGGCCCAACACTACCTTTGCAAACTACCTGGCCTCAGCTGACCATCTTCTGCCCAGCACCAAGCCAGAGGCCAACCACACACCGCCGACCCCAAAGCCATTACCACCATGTCCAGAAATACCTCCTGGCCTGGGTAAGTTCTTATTGGTGTGGGCTGCACATTTAGCTTTCAATAGAATCTAAATTGTGGCTATTATTAACTCAAACTTATGGTTGACTACACACTACAACTCAAAATGTCGCCCTCTGTTTTCCACCAAAATGACGCATGACTGCACATGATGTGTTCAAGTGAAAAAAATAGGACAAAATTGATAACAATTAAAAATTATTTTCTTATCAATTGAAACTCTGCTGTCTGAGATTCATTTAGCTCTAAGTGGAATTAAATAATAAAAGTAATAATTAGAGATGCATGATATCCATTGCCGATAACAATATATTTTCTTTTGTTTGTAAACAACAAGAAGTCTCTCCAGCGCAGAGGTTATAAAAATTAAATATATTACACATTAATTAATAAAACTTTGCACAGTGTATAAAATTATTTAGCCTAATTTACAAGTGTCATGTTTGTGGTTTTTATTCATGTAAGCTATAGCTTCTGAATTATTTTTATGACATAAATCATTGCTTTATTTATGCAATGGTAATGTTATTTTGTATTTTACTTTCATTTTTTATTTCAAGCCTATACTGCGCCTTAAAAATTAATATGCTTTTAATAGTATAATACATTTAAGGTCAGATGTTTTCTAAGAACCTCTTTGCTAGGATCAAGGTCATGCTTCCTAGTTGGAACTTCATAATAGTGAGAACAAAAGCCCTCAATTACTACAGTGATCGAGCATTCAGTTGTGCAAAGAAAAAAAGAGTAATATAAGTAATACAAGAGACAGTAACACATGGAAGGCACTCAGGACTCAAAACTCTCAATTAGTGGTCTGAACAGTTGAAATCTAGGAAGCAGAAGATGACTGGTGTGTTAAAAGGGACATGTGGGCGGGACCTCAGCCACTGTTCCCCGTCTCAGAGTCATAATGGATTCTCTGCAGACTCCAATTACTGTAAAAGCCGTTGTCTCGCTCTGTTTTCTGAGCTGACTGGAGAGTTAAAATGGATTTAACATCAGCATGTACTTCAGCGCACTTATATTTCATCCGCCGAACCGCTTTATTACCAGTCTCTTACGCAGTGTGTGACGTGTGCAGAGAAAGTGACCTGTGTGCATGACTGTCCGATTACTGTGTCAATCTATCCTTGTTCACCATAGAAGATAATATATGGAGAAAGTGAAAGAGCTGCTTTATGACACGCATTCCTAGCTGTGATTATTATGCAACAGGAAGTCAGAGCCCTGTTGGTAAGGCGAAATACCTCTTCCAAAGTAATATACCCGATCTGCATTAATGTAAAAACTCTCATTAATTACAATGTCATTGCACTGCATTTTCAAGCTCATAATAGGGCAAACCTTCATAATGAATGTGCAGCAGTGCTATTTGATATGCCTGCAAGCAGTGGGCCTTTGCCACCCATATCCTTCTAATGAGTTTAAAGCAGAGCTCTGGAGGGAGCTGAGTTTTGTCATATGACTCGTCTAGCCTGCTCAGGGGTCTCACTTCCTCCGTTTTTATATGTTTTTATGCCTGCCCTCTGGAGTAATGACAGAAACGCAAGATGGCCTTCTCAAAACTTGTTATTTTCACACTCAGGGCCCAAAATGCTGTGAGAATTTGATCGATGTCTTTGGGGGCTCTTTGTGAAATCAGATTTTGCTTCCTCCGTGAGGCAGAGCAGAATCTGTCATTCACTGAAACTTTGACAGGAAGTGTTCAAATGAAAACGCTCTACTGTTTCCACAGCTTCTTTTGGCGTCCCTTTTCCTGTATTCTAGCTGCTGGAAGTACAAAGGACCCTGTGTCGACCACCGTTTTCAAAGACATCCTGTGTTCTCAGATGCTTCAGCTGTTAAAGTGTGGAACAGGCTGTTTATGAGACCATCCCAGCCTCTGGATTTCAAAGCCACATTTTAGTTTGTCGTTGGCAATGTTGCTTAGTCTTCAATATGCCACTGTAATGCGTATTTGATGTTTGCTGTCAAGCCAAGACAAGTGCGTCTGCAGTAAAGGCTTGCTCTTTGGCGATTAGAAAACTGTAAACATTTTGAAAAATCGTCTTGATTGAGATGGCATTAAGCCGTTATTAGCCCAAAGAGATTTCGCAAATGAACATTGATTGGATTTGGCACACCTTTTCCATCATCCTGTTTACAAGAGCTGACCTGTTGATGTTAGTTTAGAGAGACTCTAATGTAATTGAGGCGTGTAAGAAGCAGACGTTTCCTGAAAGATTTTCTGTGCAGGTCCCAGGTGCGTGTAGAACACGGGTCTTACTGCGGCAGAGACCTGCGGGGAAAACCTAGGTCTGTGGTAGATTGCATCCCAGCTGGCAGGTGTGGTTCGTGGCTGATGATGACTCACTGGCGCTGTCTTCCTGGAGGGGAGCTGTGTCAGTGTGGCAGCCACCACATAAACGGCAGGAGGCCTTCTGTGTTATAATCACTCACGAGCAATTAAACCATTAAAAATAGCCAACAACACTGAATGGTTTGGTACAAGTGTACTGAACAAATACAGAGTGATTATTCCACTGCACGAGTTGAGCTTCATAAACGTTAAGTTTTATATATTGTTACTATAAATATATAAATCAAAAATATAAATGCTGTTTTGATAGTTGTCAGAGACGGATGTCTTTGACAGGTTGCTGTATAAGCGTCTCAGTTTAAACAACGTGAAATAACATGAACAACTCATGCTTCATGGAATGACTCCGTGTTTTAACTGTGGTAATATGTCAATAAAACAGTTTATAAACAAAATGTGCTCATAGCATGTTAGTTTGCTGGAAAAATGAAGTCTAGAGATAAGCATTTCATGAAATATTAGACTCTAGTACTCATATTTTACTTTACCTGTTAGTGATGTCTTTATTATTTAAATAAATTTGTTTTGTAACAGCTATGACAGCCACTGTGGATAAATATATTTCAACAATGGATAGAAATGTTCTAATTTAGAAGTTAATTTATAAACCTCATTATGTGCAGTTTGCATGCATTGCAAGTTAAGTTGCACAAGTTGAGTGTTGAGTATTGATTATTATATTTAAAAATAACAGGCAAAGACAAGTTTTGGCTCTGTTGTTAATTGTGACCCTATATGAAAGGGCTCCCTATTTAGAGCATAAGCTGAGTGTCACGCGAGAGAGGCAAGGATGCAGTCGGATTCAATAGCAGGTTGTTTTAATGAAGAGCAGAGTGATACAAGCAGGGTCAAAACAGGAGGCGAACAGGTGTAGCGTAGACAGAGCAAGAGAATGGTCAGTATCCAGGCGAGGGTCGACAACAATAAATCCAATCAGAAAAACC
>JAUCMS010000044.1:12008543-12027733 GCA_032357445.1 Enteromius radiatus | reverse complement strand
ACAAACAGATCGACAGTGCAATGGACCGTGAAACACACGCAAAGACTTCCGGGTTTTATACAAGTGAAACTGGGTCAATGGGTGGAGCTAAACAATGGATTGCTATGGTGACAGATGAGCGGGGCAGAGACATGAATGAACACACGTGACATAGAAACATAAATGAGACTCCTGGATGACAACAAAACGAGTTTGTGAGAGTGAGTCCAGGCATGAAAACAGGGGAAAACACATAAAATCCTTGATGCTGGAGTGCCAGCCAGAGAGCTGGGCTGACACGTCCAGCTGATCGTGACACTGAGGTTGATTTTGATCTATAAGAAAATTTTTACTTTAATTTCAAGAACGATTTGTTCAGTAAACCCGTTTAAAATAATTATAAATAAAAGTAGATTTTTTTTCCACCTTGCTGTACCAAAACTAACCCACCTAACCTAACTAACGAACCCTAAACTACATATATTATATAATTATAATAGTTAAATCTAATCTTTAGCAATTCTCTAAAGGATTTTTTTGTGATACCTAAATTCATTTTTTTGAATAATACTAGATATTGTTATAATCAGGTTTCTGTCATGATAGAGAGACTGGATGGTGTGCAGATCCATCTGCAGACATTTATTAACAAACTCACAACACGTAAGCAGGGTCGGTAATGGCAAACAGGGACATCAGAGGCAAAGACAATAGAATAATCCAATAACGCAGCAATGGAAACATGGAGCTGGAGTGCCATGCAGTGGCTTTCGCTGGCACCTCCAGCTGAACTGTTACAGTTTTTAATTAATTTGTGGAGTTCCTGATGTTTGAGTGCATCTATAATTACACTTAAATATAATTAAAAGATGACAAGGAGAAACCAAACACTTATTTGAAATGCGCTAAATTTTCATTTCATTTTTTTAACTTCTATTACTAATAATATGCATATCATTGAATTTAAAATGACAATTATAAGAATTAATTTAATTTAGTATCAAAATACAAATATGCAAAAAAAATATATATATATTATCTGTAGTGACGCCCTCATCAAAATACTGTCCTAAATACGATAAGTGCACCTGTCAAAGTAAATAGTTCAATCAGTAACTCATGTAACGTCTTATAACGCTGGTGTGTTGGGATGCTGTAGCTTATGGCATTCTGTCCATGACAGTATTCAAATGAAATTCGGCCTGGCGCCTGCCAGCCAGCTGGCTCATATGGCAAAGGCTCTGGCTCATAGAAAACTGACAGTCGACTCCATGAGAAGGGACAGGCATTCTCTCTGGCCAGCTCATTCTCTCCCTCAGGTTTTCATCAAGCAAGAGGGGAAAGCTCATCTCGGAAATAGCACTTTGGGAAAGAGCAGGGCATGGCCGACTCTTCAGCAAAAACAGATTGGGAGAGGTGAGACGCAAACAATGAGCATGATCAGAAAAGGCAAAGATTGTTCATTTACTCACCCTCATGCTGTTTTACACTTCTGTTACTTTATTTCTTTTAATTTGGAATAATGATTTTTGGGTGACCTCTTTCTTTAAGATGGTCCTTTTTAACTGCACTTTTTAAAGGGTGCTGGTAGTTTAGGTATAAGTAGTGTATACTGCATATGTGAGAATTGCAGTATTTATGGAAATTGTACAGTATCTCTCATTTGAGTCTGCTGTGTTGTCAGACTTCCACAATGTGTTAATGTAGCTTTTAATACAGTTATACCAGAAATCTGTATGTTAATCGTTGTAAAAGAGCTTAGAAAGCAAACTGTTTGGCACAGAGACAAAATAAAGTCTACTAATTTGTGAAGTTCAGGAATAGTATCAGGGAGACACAGCCGCAGCTTAATTTTGTGCACTTTGTTAGTAGTTGGAGGAAATGTTTATTTGTATTTTTTGGCAGCCAGCCTAACTTTTTTTTCACTGGGGCAAGCAGTATTTTCTCTTGGTCTTTCAAGCTGCACTGCTTCTGCACAAGTTGTAGTAAATGTTTCAGTAAGGGCAGCCTCAGTTAACAATCAGACATGTGTAAGATGTGTATGTAGACACGTTTATAAAATAATTTTTTATAGGTACCTTTAAGCAGTATTTTGAATTGATGTCCTGCAGTTTCCCCTTCAAAAACTTCAAAAATTCACACTTATTAAATTATGCAGCATGTTCTTATTCATCATAATAAACATGAATATATTAGTTCTGGATCAATAAAACAATATAAATATATATATATTAGTTTCGGATCAATAAAACAATTTAAAATGAATCTTGTTTGTATTTAATAAATTTTTTATTACTATTTAATTAAAATTGAGTTGAGAATTTATTTTTTTATTTGTTTTGGTGGTCCTGTAAGTGTTATTAGAAGTCACAAGCCCTCCTCAATGCAAACACTGCGGTTAAACCTTCTTTAAAGAATCTCAATTCAGTCCCGCATGGTTAGTCCTCCAGGCACCCCCCACAGCATTTGATCTATCTATTTTAATTGAAGTTCATATTCAAATCTCCCTAATGAAGAAAAGTCTAGAATAAGTCTTGCTAAGAATTAGTTAAACATCAGCATTTTCCTCTCTAACTTTGCAGCAGTTGTATAATCTTATTGAAAATCCAATATATAACAATATATTGTAATAATCTTAGTTGAAGTTTCCATCAGCAGCTCCCCTTTTTACAAGATATAGTTCATTAAAGCTTTAGCAAAGACACAATGCTCTTTTATTCATCCATTCCAGTCTTGTTTTAAGATGCTTCTTGGGATCTCTCTCATTAATTATTTATGACCATTCTTCTGGTTTTTACTGAATTTCTCGTGCCCTAGTGATAGTGAAACAGCTTTTTAGTGTTTTTCTAATACTTTCTTGCCTTTGCATGGGCACCTTGGGGTCTATAGAGTTCTCTGCTTGAGCAGAAGGTATAAATAGCTCTCTGGCATCGCCCTGCCGGGTCTAGGCTCCACCCCTCACCTTCCCTGGAGCGCCTGCCTGCTTCCGCCAACCCGCTCACTGAATATTTCGTTCAAGTGTAAGGACACTTAATGTTCCTTGTCTTACAAGAAGAATACCTTCATATATTACTTCGTAATGACACATTTTTTTTATCTGCACTTGTACAGCTGCCTTTATGTATGTGCATTTAAAACAGGCAAAATTCTACAAGGTGGCATTTTTTTTGAATGCACATTCATCACAGAATAGGATGCTTGGATTTGCTCATGATCACATCTTGTATTTCTCATCAGAAGCTACTGTACTTGCTTTTAGTGAGATACTTAAGTGACTATTTTTTTTTTCCCTGCGTTGAAGTGGAGGAAATTGAAATGGAAAAGCGTCAATAATTCATACAGAATTTGCATGATCAAACAAATTGTATTCTAGAGTCCTCAAAGAGACACAGAAAGGTTAAGGTGGAGAGTAGAAAGACACAAATCTATTTTAAGGTGAAAGATTTGATCTAATAAGATATGTAATTTTCTTATGTGATGCAACAGCTTCTCAACATTTGATCACAAAGATGGCGAAGTGCTCTGGAAAAGGAAATCTACAGTAAATGAGGCTGTTTTGTGTGCTTAATGTTATTTTATCACTATTTATATGCTAATATAGTATTTAATAATATTTCAAATTAACATTTATATTTCAGTTTTAGTATTTTTTGTTTAATATATAATTTTGAAATATTTCAAAATTATAAAAATACTAAAACTGAAATATAAATGTTAATTTGAAATATTATTAAATACTATATTTCTTTTTATTTCAATTTTAGTTTTAGTCATTTTGGAACTTCAACCCATGCATTTCTAATTTTTCATGTTTTTTTTTTTTTTTAAGTTTAGGTTTTTAATCTAATGTTCAAATTGTTTTTTAGCTTGATTTCAGTTGCCAAAATGTTTTTTTTTTAATGGTTTTAGTTTTAGTTAACAATACCAACGCTGTTTTGTGGCATGTGTTTCAGACACATTTTTGTTTTGATTAACTGCCGGCCTGTTTGGATGCCCAGTGAATCTTCAAAATATGATAGTTAATGGGGCAACAGTATTAAGATTGTCACATTGGTTCAGTGTCTGAGAGAAGATTGTAGACACAGAATCAATGAATGCCAAATGTGAACTCAAGGAGCTAAGGCGGCAAGCGCTAAGGCAGGCAGAGAAAATTGCATCCATCCCTGCCATAACACCCGGGAAGCCATTAAGATGTTGGTCCCTTAACAAGACGAGCAGCGAGCTTTCTCAAATGATAAATGACAAAACAGAGAACTAATATTGTCATCTGGAAGGAGATTACAAAATTGTTGTTGTTTTATTTATTTATTTTTTTTGCTGTGATCGTTGTGATGGAAAGCTTTGCGCAGAGAGTGTGAATGTCTGGAGCGGGTATATTTTTTATAGGATGGATATGCAGCGGAGTTTAAAATGCAGATATGTATGCAACGGTTTCATTTCACTCCTCATAAACCCCTCTCAATAAAGCCATTTATAATATGAAACCTCAGAAATAGAGAAGAGAATGTCAGTGTTATTAGTTCCTTTAAAAAAAATTGTTTCCAGCTGGTTTAATTAGACATTTCAGTTGTGTCAGTTTCTTTTGATTTATTCAGATGAGTTTGTTTATTTATTAGCACTGTTTATTCATGCATTATGTTTCATGCTAGTTTTCCTGGGATTATGTAAGGAAAGCCAGCATTGGGAGATCAGGGGTATGTCCTAAAAGAGATCAAAGGATTTGATGCACACATATTGGATTAGGACAAGCCCTGTAAATACAATAAGATTAAACTGCTGGCTATTATTGCACTGATAAGGGATAAGTGACCTCTCTTCCTGTCTGGTTTAACCAGTGGACACAGGTTAGATCAATACGAGGTCTTGCAGCAGCCTGTCGCTAATGTCACGTTCATGCCAACTGGAGAGACTCCAGTTCTCATTTCAAAACGTTTGATGCTCTGAGAATATGATGATGAATCTCACTGGCATCAAGCTCTTGGCAGAAGTGCTTTACAGACTTTTATTTTATATATTTATATATGTGGATTTGTATGTGGATTTGATGGAAATCCAGATCTGAAAAAAGTTTTCTATTCGGTGTTCCTGCAGGCTCCTTTTGAGACCTTTTTTTGTATTCTGCAGGTTTTATTAATTATAGACACACACACATATAAAATAATAATGGCTATATATATATTTTTGTCCAAACGGACATCAAGACAAAATATATATATATATATATATATATATATATATATATATATAAACTGTATATAGTGTGTTTGCCCTATATACACTACATCTAAAAATAAATAAATAATGCTCTCCTGAAATATGAGATATTTCTATGAAATATTTAAAAGGTTACATAATCTAAGAAGTTACATAATCATAAAAATATTGTTCAAAAATTGTGTAATAAATCACAACATAAAACATCTATAAAACAAAATTAAGATATCTAGAATGTCTAAATTAGCCTCAAAGGTAAAAGTTAAGAAACTAAAAAATATTTCCAAATGTTTGTAGTGTCTTGCATTCTTTTTTTTTCAGATAAGTTCTTTAAATTAAAATGATAAAAGTATAATGACAAAAATAAGAATATTTATTTTTAAAATATTTTCGTGCATTTCTTAATGCTCCATAAATTGTAATGACATTTGAAGTGTAATGAAATGAATATTTTTATATATATATATATATATATATATATACACACAGCTCTGGGAAAAATAAGAGACCACTTTAATTTTAGGAATTAACTTCTAAATCAGAATCTCTCTGAGTATGACAAGCATTTCATGCCAGTCTTTGTTAAATTTCTACACAAACATACTTCATTGTGTTTATTGAGGTACTTATTTAGTGAGCACCTGAATCCAATTGTATTTAACGGGAAAAGTATAAAAAGCACTGCTGTAATCAACACTATCCTCCTGCAGTGTGACCAGTTGGATGGTAAAAAATGCTAGAAGTCTTTCAAAAGTAATTAGAAATGTAAAAATAAACACTAAACATGCCAAAAACAGTGAAAAGAAAGGTTTTGAGTCAAGAAAAAAAGGGCTCAATCCTAGCTTTACTGACACAAGGATTCAGTGAGCGTCAAGTTGCTTCTACTATTAATATTACATAGACGGCAGTTCACGAAAAATGAAACAAATGTGCATTGTTTTGTATTGGTGGTGAATTGGTGAGATCAACAGTTTTGAGAATAAAACCCAAAAGAAACTTTTTCTGCAGTGATCTCTTATTTTTCTCCACGGCTATTTACTAGATCTATCCTCATTTGGTATTTGTCCTCAATTGCAGTGAGAAGAATTGCTAAACGGAATGGCTCACATCGCCTACAATTGTCTGAGTTGTGAAACATGGGCACCAAAATGCGAGAAGAGCCATGAGAATGTCTCAGCTGAGTCACTGCCCCCACAGTGACATTAGGCTGGTCAGATGGAAGACAGTGTTGAGGGGGCCGGGGTGGTAAGAAGAGGACCGCTGTCTCTCTGAATACCTGCCAGTGGCATCACATGTCACATTTGATTCGTGACAAATGGATATGGTGCTTTATATAATTAAGAATAGCTGTCGACCACTTTTGTCACTTGTAACAAAATAAGTTTCTACAGATTTTTGTTCAAGCTGCGATCACAAGGTCGTTCGTTTACTGCGGCAATAGTGAGTGTTTCCATTTCACCTTTCAAGAATGAAGGACGGCGTAATGAACGAGAGAGAGTGAGCTCTGCCACAGAACAACTGCATGCCACAGTAATTGATTTTTAAAAAGAAGAATGTAATCCTTAAGCTCTGGCAAATTCCTTTCTGGCAGAAGGTCTTTTCAAGTTTTCAGTGCTACATTCAAACAGTTTTTAGGAACAGACGAGAGAAATGAGAGAAAGCAGGATACCTGGTAAATGTGGCTTGCTGGTGAATTGGCTTACTGGTTCCTACTGTGTCCTTTTACTTCATGCCCTGCTAAAAATAAAAATAAAAAAATGCTGAAAATTTCTAAATATTTACTGGATTGTTTTTTTATTTGATGTATATACTGTAAATTATACAAAAAGGACAGCAGGTGAGTTGAATTACTGTCTTTTTGAGTTTACTGTAAATAGAGAAAAAAAGGAATTTTGTGACCCAATGGCACTGTAAAGAATCCTGGCACACAGAGTCAGACATTTTTGCATACATTTTTTCATATTCGTCATACTTTCCTATCAAAATGCATGTGTTACGTGGCTGGGTGGATGAAGGAGATCGCAGGAGTCAAGGAGTTCCAACAAATAATAAACTTTTAATAATAAACAAAGTCTCAACAGGAGACGAAGAGAGTAGCATACCACAAACTCAGAACTAAACAGACAGGGTATACAGTAAGTACACAATGAACTAATGACATAGTTCGCAACAGCTGGGGAAGACAGGCGGGGAATAATCAACTACTGTAATAATCACATGAAACAGGAAAGACCAAATAAGAAAAAGCACGTGGACATCAAAAAGAAACCAAAACAAGGACACACAAAAACGAAACCAGACAGAAATGTAACAGCATGCTACGGATGCGAAAATGCCCTGTATTTTTTTTATGACGGATGAAAGTTTCTGAGTGTGTAAATGCGATTGACACAATGTGAGATTGTCTGAACTGTCAGTTCTGTGCAGGATGCTATTTATTTTACCTTAAAATGGCATTGATTTAATTTGAAAAGCATCTGCTGTAGCATCTTTGTTTAACTTGTTGCACTAAACATTATTTGATTTAACATTTTGGAGACATTTATTTATAGCAGATTTTGGTTTTATTACGTTTTAATGGTAAAAACACCATTTCTTTACACCAAATAAGGGAATAAATAAAATATTGAATGCCGATTAAGTAAAATCTTTGTTTAGACTGTTTAATGTGTCTTGATTTTGTTGTTTGAATTGTAACTATGCAGTTATTGCCTTTAATTTCACAATGTTACAGTTCATGGTTTCATTTAAGAACAGTTTTATGTAGTTTCAACCCATTTAAAAACAAAAGCTAAATGCTGATGTCAGTTGTATTGAATCTATATTTACTGCACAGTTGTTGGTATTAATTTCAGATGGCTGAAGTTATTGTTTTCAATAGCCAAAAGACTTTATCATTCGTTCTTGTTTCTTGCTTAAAGTAAAAAAAAAAAAAAAAAAAAATCAGTATCAGAATCGGCCATGAAAGATCATGATGGTGCATCCCTAGCAAAAATTTCTGTCTCAGTGTGCAGTATAATTTTGGAAAGGCAAATGTATGCATTTAGAAGTTACATTTGGCATAGAATGAGCTTTTTTCTCTACTTTATTGCAAGCATCCATGTGATCAAGCACTTTGTCCTCAATAATTTATACATTTCTAAAGAATGAGAACAGTTTGCATAGAAGTTGATGCAGCTTCTTATTGACATAAAGAGTGAACCAAAATAAAAAACAGCACCTCATTTTGTCATTTACTGAAAAGTTGGGAGCATTATCAACAAGATACCTGCTGATAGCTTACCAGTTGTTTATGACAATTGGACAAAAGTTGCTAGAAAAGTACAGCAATTGGGCCTTATTGTATTGTATTTCGTAAAATGGTGTTGGCATTTGGCATGTTTTTTGTTGTTTTTTTTTTTCATTTAAAACACAGAAAAGATGACAAAACAACTTTGATAGAATTGGTATCAAAAAAGTTCTTCTGTTGCTATGTTTCATGAGAGCTTTGTAGCATTTGTTCAGTTCTTTGATGCATATTGATTGTTGCAGTTAAAACACAGAAAATGGCTTTTTTTTTATTCTGAATTGACATTTTGTTCCGTTTAAACAGTTTAGAGCAGAACAATTTGTCCTTGTTTACAGTCCTTGTTTACCCCTGGCAGGTTTTTCGTCACTATCATTGTCCTGTTCCATCAGCCAAATCCCAAAGCCGGAGGAAAAAAGTGTTGAAAACTCAAGAGTTCTCTATAGTCGTTGTCAGTGGTAGTTAATGTCAGGCACAGATGAATGACTTCTATTAATTAGATTTAAAGACAATACGCAGCGACATCCACTAGTAAGTGAGCTTCTCATAAATCATGAAGACTTTAGGTGCAGCATAATGAAACTGATGAAAGCCTGGCTGCAGAATAGTTTTAATGGCCTGGAATACTAACTAAGAAGTGAACAGTAGATGTTTTGCAACGTGTAAATTTTGCAGTTCGAATATGTTGTTGCCTAATTATGAGACACTTACATGGTTTGAGCACATGGTGTTTTGTTTCACAGCAGCTGTAAACGTTAATGTTATTGAGATTGACAAGTAAATCAAATATTGGCTTAGAATTCACAATATCTAGATTGACTGTTTTATTACTTGTTTTATTAGAAATGGTGTGCAGTAATTCTACACCTTGATAAATCTTTATACAAGGCCACATGGACTGCTCCGTGTCAGTATATCTCTCTGCGACTTTGCCACGCAAACACTTTAAGGTGTTTTGGTCCGCTTGCCTGGTGAAATGGCTGAAGCGTATATCCAGTAAATCGCTTGTACCTTGAGGAAGTAGGTCACCACTGTAAATATCCCAGCAGTAACGGTTTCTGCCGGTGTACTGTAGCTGTATTGATCATGCAGCCACAGCCTCTGGAGATCTGGCTCAAAGGTTTTGTTTTCCCACACTAAATAAGAGAATGGAATTGTGCAGCACTGATGCACTAGTTACATTTACTTCTAGGTCTAGCTTTAGAAAAGACTGTTGGTGGGAAGAAAATGCAGTTTTCTTCTCGTCGTTATTGGATGGGCACATTTAATCATGTCCTGTGTCTGTCAATGCAAGGACTGTGAACAATGATTGACTAGTGTTTGGTGTTCTCTGTATTCTCAGAAGTCTTTGTACTGTTCCTCTGCTCTGATAGCTCTCATATTACAGTATTCTATTGTGAACCTTTAGACTTTTTTTCTAAACTAGCAGAACTTTAGCTTTGTCATAAGCTTTGGCTGAGCATTATTATTAAAGTTGTATTAATATTGTGTATGTGTTTATTTTAGTTCTTTGGTAAAACTTTAAAATAGGGAACACTTATTCAATATTAACTATGACTTTTCCCTCAATAAATTCCTTATTTGTTGCTTAGTAAGGTAGTTGTTAAGTTTAGGTATTGAGTAGAGTTAGGGATGTAGGGATGTCATGTAGATTAAGGTATTAATTACTGCTAATAAATTGCTAATATTCTAGTAATAGTATTCCAAATAATTGCTGTGGTCAACACAAAAAAGTAAGCTTTCTCATCACAGGAATAAATGATACATTTATAAATAAAGTAATTTATTGAAAATATATTGAAACAGAAAATTATAATAAAATTTCACAATATTACTGTTTATATTATTATATTATTATATTAAAGGCAACAATATTTCTGTGAGAGACATTAGAAAGTCTTTTCAATGCCAATTTGAACAGTAGTGTATACATGTTATAAATAAGTTAAAAAAAAAACAGTTAATACTCAGTAAATAAATAAACAGTAAATAAAAAATATAGCCAGACATCACTAATGATCATCAATTTAAACAAAATGTGTTTAAGTGTACCTGAGTGTAATTCTGTTGATGACTTCATTAAAAGTTTATAAGCTTTATAAGACATTTAAAATATTGGTTGGTGTAATTGTAAAAGCAAACCATTGTTCATATTCTCCTTACTGGCACAGAATGTGTTTTTGATTTCTCTTCCAGTCGACTGTCAGTTTGGCTGAATCAGCTAAAAAGCTTTTTATTCTCTGTTTGTCTCCCTTTTGTCTCTCTTTCAGCTCTTTGTATAAAATGTATCTTTTTTTGGACTTAATTCAGAACTGATGGTCAGAACCAAAATTCTGCTTTGGAGCTTTCAATCAAAATCATTTTCTGCTATAGGCCTTCTGCTCAGATATCTCTCCAGCTGGCAGTGGAGAGGGGTGCATGTGGCCCAGTTAAACCCCAGGCTTTGGTGCGGCCACAGAATGATAAGGCCGAGCCAGTAACAAGCCCTCAAACCGCTTGGCCCAAACTCCAATTACACTGGAACCCTGCTCTGAGTTCTCAGCATGGACATGAAAGCCAGTTTAGTGGGGTATAATTTCACTGCGGCCATCAAAACTGCCCAAGGCTTCTGTTGGGTTATATTTATGGCTCGTTCGAGGAAAAGGAACTAACAAAATATATTGCAGCATTATGGATTCCCCCTTTGACCGTCGGCAGAATTTCACCTTTGTTTGAGAAACCGTCTGTGGATTTCTGAAGCCTTGCAAGTGACTGCTAAATTCCTGAACAAAGACAGCACTCATTTTCCATAGAAAGGACGTGCAGTGTTCAATGACAAAGCTGGAGGAAGTGATCATAGTACCTTCTGGGATCTAGGATTAGAGCTGTTCAGAAAAGGCTTGCCAAGCTGAAATCTCACTAATTATTAATTACATACCCAAGCACTTGGCTCAGGGGCATGGCATATTTTCTGGAAATATGTTGTTCTCGGAAGGCAAAATACAGCATTTTACCCTACTAAGTACTAACGGCCTCTGATACTGCCATCTTATGTTCAGCAAACAGCCTGATAAGGGCTTTTGATTGTAAAGGATTGTCAAGCAGATAAAAATGGAAATGCACAATGCAAATGTGCTCTGGAGTGTAATTGCTGTCTCATAGTCTCAGCCTCTGTTAAGAGGTTATTAACTCAAAACAATCAGCTGAAATCATTGACCTCATACAATAGCACTCTGTGGTGATTAGCGAACTTATCTAACAGCTTATTTAGAATTATTTCAAGTTTAATTGCAATTGCCACGATTTCATGAGGGCTTTAATCGTTTTTTGTTTTTTTAAAAACTGTAAATATTAACTTTTTATTTATGCAAGTCTTTTTTGTTTGATTTAAAGTTCATGTTGTGTATTTTTCAAGCATCATTATGTAGTTGTTGGCGAGGTCTATTAAACATGCATGAGAAATATAGAATATGGAAATCACCAAAGAATAAAGAAAACCCCAAAACTATGATTATTACAAACACAGGACATTTTTTATTTAATCAAGTGTTTTATTCTGTTCTGCTTTATTGAATGTTGTAATCAGTTATTGATTCCTGTGTTTTTTCTTATAACCTGCATGTCTGACTGAAGTGAGGGTCATTAGAAAACGTTATATCATTTACTAAATTAATAGCATCCTGCAGTTAATTCTGGGTATCCATGAAATAAAATAGGCTGTGAATATCACTGTGTGGGTACAGTATGTGAGCAATAAGTTTCTGAATTGAATATATACAGTACATAGGGTCAGTGACTATAATATTAATACAATATATTAAGTGAATAAAACAAATTGACAAACCAGGAAAGGCTTGTTACAGTTCTAAAGATGCAATGTTCTCAGTGCATTGGTGCCCTATCTGCAAAAACAAAATCCTGCAGGAACACTGCATTGTTTTATTTTTACCTGTTTTTTTTCTTTACCTTGTGTTGGCCTTGAAGTATAAAGTGGAAAGGGATTGGCGCATTGAAAGGTGTTTCAAAAGCAGTGTGTGGAAACAGCACAATTTCACAGCAGTTTGCTTTTGTCCTGGAATAGAACATTGAGAAGAGAGATTGCAAGAATGAAGATAAATAGTTTCATATTGCTAAACTATACAAACATAAACCAGAAAGCATTATCAAACACCTTTGAGGTGATAGATGGCTGATTTTTTCTAAACATGCCTCTCTGAGTAGTTTTCAGCTCTGCTATTGATAGGCCTGGTTTCATGGCACCCTTAGCAGAGCTTGGCAGAAGTGTGTGTTCCCAGCTCTAGGGTGGTGCTTCCGGCTCCTGCTCATTACCTATGGAGGTAGTGGTGTGAGATTGCCTTCCCCTCTGGTTGGCTCAGCTTCTGTGGTTTCACATGAAAGGCCCGGTTTGACTGCGGGTGATGGCAGCTGGGATCCCTAAACAAAAGGATCCTTTCTGTCTTCTCTCTGTGGCGCTCTCAGCTGGCCCTTTTATTGCCAAGATTCTAGCCATTTTGGAAGTCAAATCTGTTACATGGGCAGTGAGGAAGATGGAATCCGGTTGCCTGGGTTGAGCAGGGCACAAATGGGAAAACTCCAACAACACACTGGGGAAACCATTTCCAGAGCTCCCCAGAAAGAATGCACCTGACATCCAGCACTGCTTCAACCTTTTGTCTACTGCTAGTTCATCTTTCTGGGAATTACTAAACACCACTGGAATCTTCAATTGGAGAACCATCTAGTTACATGTTTATCATTCGTTAGGTTGGTTGTAGTACTCAAAACATGAAAATTGTCAATCTTTGCTCACTGTCGTGGCGTTCCAAACCAGCATGAACACAAAAGCAGAATTGCATTGTAATGTTTTTTTCTTTCCTTCTATGAAATGAATGTCATCACAGCCCAAAACTCTTTCCAAATACCTTCTCTTGTGTGTTCCTCAGCAGAGGAAAGTATGCCATACAGGTTTGGAATAGCATGAAAGTAAGTCATTTTTCAATTTTTAACTCTTTTAATAGACCTGTTGTGCTACTCAGATTTGTATGTAATTCACTATTCATTTACCGTATTCTTTGGGGGTGTATGAATGTTGCTATGCATGTATTCCTCAATCAAATCACTGAAGTCAAGGCTGATAAAATATTTTATTCGCTCTCTGTTTTGTTTTGTTCCATTAGGCCCGTTTCACACCGCAAACTGAAGCAGCACATTTATTTCACCAGCCTTACAAACAGGTTAAAGTTTTCACAGTGCCTTCATAAATGCGCTGCTTATGCAGGCAGAAACGCTGTCAGTATTAAAGCACAATGTGAAGTTGCTTCTTTGCCTTTTACAGTTCATTTATAACACCGAACCAGAGTCATATGAATCACTATTGACAGAAATTGCTGTTTAATATTCTTCGCACATTTTACTACACCTGTTTTTATTTGTCTCTTTGTGGTGGATTGATTTTGTGACAGCGTAGGGATACAATAACCGCTCATCTTTTAATGTAAATAACAGGAAGATGTCTCTCTTGCCACTTGACCATTAGTCAAAGCAACAGGAAATAGGAATGAGTCATCATTAATGGCTTCTGCCATCTTTCCATTCTTTCAGATGCCAGTTAGCTACTAGTACTTGATGATGTTAAGTACATTCAGTGTTTTTCCTCTTGTCTTGCACACTTAGAAATGTTGCTGAGTGGACCGACACTGTGCGAGAGGATGCTTGGCAGGGCCTGAAAAGGATGTTTTTGTCTATTGAACAAAAAATGTGGTGTATGTGAAGTGAGTACTACGATTCACTTAGAGAAGACAGCGAATATGGCACCTTTTCATTACAGAAATAGTGCTGGTGGTAAGTGCGATGTATTCGGATGATTGACATCGACTGAAGCTTTATGGCTGCTACTGTGAGAAATGGCTCAGCACACTGCAGTGTAAGGGATAATATACAGTTTACAGTCAGCTGCTTTCCTTCACCGTTTATTTTGCAGCAATGACTGGCTGACTGCACAAAGTCCTGATATTATAGGCCTACTCAACCATAAATATGAACTGAAAAAAGTAATAAGTAAAATAATAAGTCAAATCAAAACTAAACTGCATCAAAACACCACGAGTAAGTGATCAGGAATAAGAGTTGCACACAAGCAGCAGGTCAATATGTCTCTATTTTTCAGACATTATCATGTCAGACATCATTTATATGCGATTACAAAATGTCAGATGTTCTAGTACAGTATGTTGATTTTTTCGATAAGAGAGGTCTTATCGGTATCACCTTTCATCTCCTTCATGTATAATCCCGCTGTTGTCTTTGTCTTTCCCCAGTTATTTAGCATGCCTATTAGCATGCCAATATTCGAATGCTATCATTTATAAGCACCTGCTTTGACTTGACGTTGTGTCCCGCTCGCAGCATAGCGTGCTAGCATTCATCACTCTCAGTGTTCCCCAGTGTCTGCCTTACTTACGGCTGGCTGACACCAGCACTGAAGGAGCTGCTCCATCAAAGGGCTCCAGTATCTGTCAGTGAGTCACCAAGCCACTCTGTGAAATGCCAATTGAGCACGGCGTGTCCGAGAATCAGTCCATTTACTGTAGGTTGGCACATGCCGAATAGAGTAGCGAAGGGTGAAACTGTACCCTTTGTGAAAGGCTATCTCCTCACCTCTGTCCTCACCTTTGGAGTCGTGCTGCACTAAACAATGTGCTATTGAGCAGGATGTAATTCTAGAGAGCCACGAACTGTGTTGATGTGCCGCTGAGGGCAGAGACTATAAATTATTGAGTCCCGGGGGCGATAGATGCATTTGGATGCCCTATTGTGTCGGTCTGTGTGGAATTTAAATTGTGATGGTCAGATAGAGGGGAGCAGAGTTCAAATACGCTGTGATCAAATCTCAAATGAGTAACGTTACGAAAGAGATCTATAAAGGATAATACTGACTGGGACTCCCACAGTCCAGCTGCATTGAGGCCCTATAGTTTATATCATTGTCCTCTCCGATTTGGAATAACAATCTGTTTTTTATAAGCATACACTGCTTTAAATGTTGAAGTTTTGTTTGGCATCTTCAAAGTTTTTTTTTTTTTTATTTTAGAGTGATAGAATGACCAAAAAAAGTTTGAAATATAGTTTTCATTCAGGGTGTGAGATTATGCCTGTTATATAAACTCGTTGAGTGCTTTGGGTTACGATTGGCTGCTTTTTTTATCATTTATCAAGTGATTCCAAACATATAATTTATGTGTGTTATAATTATCATTATAAGATGTGGTACTTTATGAATTTCCCTGTTGTCACAGAATTAGAATGATTATTAAAACTTTATAGTTATCATCCTCGCTAACAGCTTTACTTTCAGAATTGTAGGCAGTTTTAGAGTTAACTTGACTTAAAAAAAAAAGTAAAATAATAAGCAATAGATTGTTATGTCTACTAAGAATTTTTATTTAGACTTTAGATAGAAAATAGTCTTTTTCATTTTTCTAGGGAATTTTAACGAATAATATACATGACAAAAACTAATAAATAAAATGTAATAGTTCAAAATCGTTTGTAAAGCATACAGAAAACTTGAGACATGACTTTCTATAAAAATGTAAAAAAAACGGCAAAAAGGCAGATTGGCCTGTACGTTTCTTCACATCATGACTTTGAACTAGCACCTGCTGAGGTTTAATTAAACATCTGATATGTACAGAGCTGAGTGTTGCTTTGAGAACTGCTCTGCCCAGTAGCAGTTGGTTTTCTGCATGGATGATGTGCGTGGAGCAGCTGGTCTGGTGTTTGCTCTCTATAGCCTGAAGGAGTCTGTTCTGGAGACTTCGGGGCCATGCTGTCCATCCATCCATCAGTCTCTCTGTCTGTCTCTCAGTCAGCATATCTGTCTGTCTATATACCTAATAATCAAAAGGGTCTTTTATCTTATTTTTTAGTTTTTCAGTCAACTGTTGTCTTTAAAATGTCTATTGCAAGGCGTAAAAATCTATTGTAAATTTATTTGTAAACTAAACAAGGTTGCCTTTATTTTGTCAAATACTGTAAAAACAGTAATATTGTGAAGTATCATTACAATTGAATAACTTTTTATATTTTACTATATTTTACTATATTTATTCTTGTGATTGCAAAGCTGATGTCTATATATGATATATATGACCAAGTAGGATATTTTTAGAAATCGTTATTATATGCTGACATGGCTTATTATGTTTATTTAATAAACATCTTTACTGTCAGTTTTGATCAATTTAATTTGACTCATTTGCTGAATATAAGGCAAGGCAAGTACATAATACATTTATAGCAAATTTTATACACTGGTTGGAGTGATTTACAGAAGAAAAACAATTGTAATCATAGAATATTTCATAAGAATTGTAAAAAAAAACGAAATAAGATTCAGTAAAAGTAAGAAATAAAAATGGTTTCTGATGTTTTAACAGTTTTAATCCAATGTTTAAGTTAATTCATTCATTGCAATTTGAAAATGAAAATAATCATTTTTAAAACTTCATAATTGTTAATACCTTGTGAAATATTCTATATATCTTCTAGCTCAAGTGCCATCTAAAATTTTGGAGACATTCATTATAGCTCTCTCCTCCTGCCCACTTCCCCTTAGTCATGTTCCCTTAGCCCATTTCTCTGTGTTTCTCTCTTTTTTGTCTCTCCGACTATTCGCCTCCAGTTCTGTCCTCCCACTCTCCCTCTGTCTTTCCTCCCCACCTTCAATCCCTCTACTGCTTTACTTCTCATGGCTCTCAGCGTGCAGTGTTATGTTCAGTGACTCCTCCATCTGTTCATCTTTCCTCTTCCTCTCCCTCTTTCTCTTTTCTGCTTCAGTGGTCACTTACAGCCACGTGGCTCTGCTGTGTAGTTCACTGGGCGGCCAATGCTCTATCACCATAGCTGGAGACATACCCATAGAACACTGGAATGACCCGGGGTGTCTTAAAACATTTGCTGTGACTAATCTCACTTTTCATCCTCTCTTGACTAAATGGCCCCCACAAAAACGCACCATGGTCTAGAAAACCCTGATACTTTGATATATTTTGAAGTTTAAATGACTTCATTATACCATTTTGAAATTCTAGGGTTCTATACCTTTGAGAATTTAATTTAGAATGCCATTTATTCATCTTTTGGTTTCTCCCAAGGTCTTTGCTGTCGCCTCTGGCTTGCTTAGTTGGGGACAATTAATTTCAAGCAACTTTATTGCACAGACACTTATTTAGACTGAATTGAACTGGATGATGACATCACTGTTTACAATTGTCCGTTGGCGTTAATGACACACCATTTTCCTGTTTTAACAATAAAGCTGCTTTGACGCAATCTATATTGTTAAAAGCATTAATTTATTAAATAAATAAAGTTTACATGACTTGACGATTATCAAGTATTAAATATTTACCTATATTTTAAGTATTATTTTTATTGTGTGTTTATATATATATATATATATATATATATTTATAATGTGTTTAAAGGATAGTTTACCAAAGATAATTTACTCTTTATGTTGGGCAATATCAGAATTTGACATGTAGCATAAAAAGGTAAAGCGCTCTCACTGCAAAACGTTCTTCCTCCTCTTAGATCTGAGTTTTTAGCGTCTGGCTAAAAGCCCCATGGTAAAGGTTACAGCCGGGTAGAGTATGTTCTCACTGTTTGGATTTGAGCATCACAGCAGGTGTCAAAGTAAAGAGAAATAATTGGATTGTGCTTGAACCCAGTTTAAGTTAAGTAGATTTTACAGATACTACAAATCTCCTGTCTGAACAGGAAAAAGCCTGACCTTCCCTCCAACTATGACTCAATGGGGTGACATTTGTGTGCTGGTGAAGTGGTAGTGCTTTTGACAGGATTTGTTTCTCTTACTCCCTTTCTCTCCGCAGTACAGTACGTTACTCTCTTTTCTTTTTTTCCCTTTCTCCCATTCTCCAGCTGCCTACATTATTATTTGTGGTGATGTTGCGTAACTTTGTTGGCAGTTGGCCTGAGAGCCATGCTAGAGCTCTGCAGGGGTCAGGAGAAAGTGTGATGGAAATACAGAGAGAATTAGAGAGAGAATGCCAATAAGTGAGGGTGTGTGGCCAGATCCAGGTAATAAACCCTTTGTGCTTTGAGGCACCTACAGTACAGTATATTACCGTTTCATTGGGCTTATCCCTCATGGTGGCCTGGCTGATATTATATAATGACGTGTTGGATGCATTAGTCTAAGTCCCTTTAAGGCAGGCCAGTCTTTGTGATGTTATTTTCTATAGGTTTGGGTAAAACCAAAGACATGGGTGTCAGTATAGTGTTTCAATCATATTTGAGCAATATTAGCAATATTATCATAGTAAATAATAACAATAAAACTAACAATATAGTGATATAATTGTTTGTTGTTTTCAATTGAGTATTATAATAAGTAAAGTACTACTAATAAATAGAAATATAATAAAGTACTAATAATAAATAGAAATATAATTTTTTTTGGAATAGTGAAAACTGAATACCCGTTTATAAAGAGAATATTTCAGTAAAATATGGCAAATCATAGTAAAAGCTATAAATATAGTGGATATATATATATATATATATAGCAATAGTAATAAACATAAAAAAGCGCAAGTTAATGAATAATAATATAGCAAAATTATATTTACTAAATATATATATATATTAGTGCTGGGCAATGATTAATCGCGATTAATCGCATCCAAAATAAAAGTTTTTCTTTACA
>JAUCMS010000044.1:11968993-11998400 GCA_032357445.1 Enteromius radiatus | reverse complement strand
AGAGGCAAGGACCCGCCTGAACTCTGTCTCTTATTGGTTTAGACCACGATACAACCAGGATAACCAGAGGATAACACAGAGAGATGCTGCACTTGCGAAATAAATTCATGTTTTCGCCTGAGCAACATCAGGTGCACCTGTGCGACCGCAATTGTTTTTTTTTCAGTCGCACATTTAAAAATTTCGGTCGCATTTGCGACCAAATTGGTCGCACTCTGGAGCCCTGCTAAATACGATAATTAAAGGCTGTAGGCAGATGCCAACATGAGGAAGTTTTCTTGTGTAACATTTTATCATCTGATTCTGTAAATAATCTTTACATTTGTACTATTTTAATCAGGGATGTTTCATAGAGGATCTCTGACAAGCTCTGTGAGAAAATTTCTTGTCTCTGATTCATTGCCTTAAAAGCAGTGCTTCTTCAACAGCACCGCCTTCAACAGTAAATTTAAAGATAATTACTGCTGTACTACAGATCACCTGCTGGGAGCAATGTTCTTATTGTTAGCATAATCCTTACAACTCTTTTGTGCAATTAAAGATATGTTTATATTTTGCCAGCTTGGATATCTGCCAGCTACCATATTAAAGGATTGCAAAGCTATATTTGAGTTATTTGACTATACGCAGATTAATTTTATGGCTATTTTTTTTTTGTCTTTGGGAATGTTTTTGAACACAGAAGCATTTAAAAGTGTCTGAGTGGGATGTGATGACCCTACAAATCCATTCATCTGTAAATTGCAGTTTAGACAAGGATTGTGCATATTTAATTTTGATAAACGTGACCCTGGATCACACAACTAGTTAAGCGTTCATTTTTCTAAACTGAAATTTATACAGTACATCATCTGAGTGCTGAATAAATAAGTTTTCCATTGATGTATGGTTTGTTAGTATAGGACAATATTTGGTCAAGATAAAAAAAAAGATCAGGTCCTTAACAATGCATATTACTAATCAAAATTAAGTTTTAATATATTTACAGTAGAACATTTATTAAGAAATCTTCATAGAACAGGATCTTTACTCCATATCCTAATGATTATTGCAACTTTAGCCTGGTTTTTGTGGTCCAGGGTCATATATATTCTATTCAGATGTGTGAGCTCTAAGATTTTATTTATTTTAATGTTTTTAAACTAAGGATTAATTTGATCAAAAATGCAGTAAAAAGATTAATATTCTAAAATATTATTACAATCTAAAGTAATGTTTTAAATATATTTAAAATAATACATGTTTCTATTTTAATATATTTTAAAAAGTAATTTATTTCACTGTTTCGGTTTAGTCAAGTATTCTACCAGAAAAAAAAATAATAATAATAGTCAATCATAATCATAAAGTTAACAAATCAATAATTCTAAAAACCGAATAAAAAGAAACTAAATTCTATTCATAATTTCTTAAAAAACAATACTGACTTCAAACATTTGAACTGCAGTTCATACTTTTATAGATGGATAAATGTCTCCTGAATTCAGCTTCATGTTGCATTCTTTATTGAGACTCATTATTTTCTCAAAATGGTTCCTCTAAAATGTAATAAATGCATGTCTGTTCTTTCTTTCTCAACCTTCAGACATCCTCCAGCTCACATAGGGGGCCTCTAGCCGCCTCCTCCTGCTTCACAAACTGATTGTTGCCATGTCTAGTTATGATAGCTCTGTGCTGGGTAGGACGAGGACTGTGTCTCGGTAGGGACTGCCAGGGACACAGGCCAATGTTTCCCTGCCTCCCATCATGCAGATCGTGTTCACTGGACAACTTCCCAGATGCACAGAAAAAGAGACAAGTTAATATCCAGACTGTAAACCTGTACTCCATAACACAAAACGATGGGCTTCAGTTCGTTTGACGGGATGTATCAGCATAACTCAGTTTGATGTTTTTTACAGATGTACAAATTACCCTCTTTGAGCCCTGAGTTGCATTTTACCTCATGTTTCATGTATCTACAAGAACATTTTAAGTCTGTATTAATGATAAGATTATGCTAATAATAATGTATGAGATTCAAGCTTTAACATGTATTATGCAGAAAGACGATCCTGTCTAATATACTTATCAGATATTGAACGTAAAAACACACAACTTGTACTTAATTCATTAACACTAAAAATTACACAATTTGCTAAATATTGAAATACAGATTCATCAGATTTCATCAGATGCCAGAGGCTACTTTATGGATACAGTGATACCAGAGGCTGGAATTTATAACAAAACCAAAATTCAGGCATCGATCCGAACCTCTGCAGGATTTAATGTGTGATATCAAGTTCATGTTTTTTCAGTTATACATTTAACATGCAGGATTGATGGATGCTAAGATGGATGTGGGATATTTATGATGTGGCATTGCCGTCACCGCTGACCTTTTATATGTCGTGTCATCACAGCGTGTCATTTCCTGCTCTGTTCTTTTCCTCCACCTGCCTGCCTCTTGGTCATGTGGGGATAAATAAGGAATGAGAGTGAATAATAGCCTTTTTTTTTCACTATTTGTTTGCAGAGGGGGAAAATCGAGCTCAGGGAGATTGGATGTTCAAGCCTCTGTTGAGCCAACAGGGAAACAGCTGAACATGTTATTGCATGTCACTCACTTGGCAACAGCAGGCTTCCTGTTGTGTTTGTGTCATTGTTTTGTGCTGTCTGTGGTTCTGGTGTCGGGGTGAGTGCAGTATTGTATACTGTCATTCTAATGAGATTAGATGCGATTTCTAAGATTTTCAGTCAAACGGCTGCCAGCTTGGTAGATCCGTGAGGAGGGAGATGAGCACTTGGTGTGAGTTTGACATTGGACGCGTTATGTCTAATCTTCTGTCGTGATTAGAGTCCAGTTCCCATGGCCACTACAGATCTCAGACACTTCTGCACTGCACTGTCAGCACTGTCTGTTAGCTAGTGCTGAAGACAGGCAATCTATGATTCAGTAAATTGGATATTGTTCAGAATTGCTGGTACTTCACTATCTGTTAAGAGCAAAACAAAATATATTCAAATGTTTATTTTATTTTATTTTGCAAAGATTTCAGATTTCCACAAAAATATTAAACGGCACAACTTTTTTCAAACATTAATGATAACAAGAAATCTTTCTTGAGCATCAAATTAGCATATTAGAATAGTTTTCGAAGGATCATGTGACACTGAAGAATCTGTATGAGAAAATATGTGTTTGTCTGTTTTTTTATTGTAATAATATTTCACAATATTACTATTTTACTATTTTACTTTTAATCAAATTAAAAAGTTAATTAATTTTGTTCTTTTTTTATTCATCAAAGAATCCTGAAAAAAAGTATCAAAGGTTCCAAAAACAAATATGAAGCAGCACAACAGTTTTAACACTGATAAAATGACACTGAAGACTGGAGTAATGGCTGATGAAATTACAGAAATAAATTAGATTTTAAAGTATATTTAAATAGGAAACCCATTTCAGAAATTTAAATAATATTTCACAGTATTACTGTTTTTTTCTGTATTTTAAATCATATAAATAGAGCCTTGATGAGCATAGGATGCTCTATAAAATCATCTCACTGATCCCAAACCTTTGAATGTACTGTATATTCAGCATTCTTCTCAGTGTTACTGGTCGATGAATATTAATGGCATACGCTATACAGTAACAGATAGCGGCAAGTCTGATGGGCTGCATTTACACTGTACGGTCCAATGCAGAAATCTGATATTTTATTTTTCCTCTGCTAGTTTACGTTCACTTAAGAAAAACACACTTTGTTTACATAATATATGTGCATCTGACTGCTCTTGCTTGCAGCTGCATTGCCAAGAGTGTTTTTCACAGTGTACATGGTTATACACGTGTGAGTGTTTGAAAACAGCTGCGTACAGCATCACTCAAAGACACTGTATTCAGTACTGCATATTAATTGACATTCTTATATTTTCATAATATAATTTTGTTTTATTTTATTTTAATTAATTAGTACAGCACCAGTGCTTTGGAGATTCCTACTGTAATAGGAATCAAAGTAAACGTCCATGACCACATACTTAACCAAAGGCAGTTGAAATCTTCCTTTTTCTTAGGAAGAATATCAAAAAGGCAAATCTACTTTCAATGAATAGCAAATTCAAATCTGTCTTCTCTAATATTTCTTCTTCAAAGCTCAGAATACCAATTTCACACTCTCTTTCTACCTGCTTTTTCCACTCAGAAGTACTAATAATAGGACAGGACTGGCTGCTACCCAATTTGTTGCATTGCCATTTAGAAAATATACATATTTAAATGTTCAGAATTTAAATATTCATGTCTAGTTTCCTTACACTTTAAATGATTTTTACAGATTTCCAACCCATCCAAAGCTAAAACTGAGACTGGACTGTACACAAACATTATCATCATTGCCAAGCTCAGATGGAGTGAAGTCGAGATCACAGCGTTCTGCTATTTCAGCTGGCATACAGTAGATATTCATGCTCTAAATAAGTAACTAAAAGCTTGTATTACAAACTGAATTGAAAGAGAATCTAATTTGGATATTTTTAAGTGTAACATTCACTGCTTCAGCCTTGTCTAGAAGGCTTATGAAATAATATAGAAGGAGAACATTTAATTGTATTTTTCCCTTAGATTCCATTGATCCCCCTCCACCCCCCTTCTGCATGTGAGCTCACACAGGAGATGATTTCCCAGTCTATAGCCTCTGTGTTATGTCCCTGAATACATGTCATGTGATCTGTAGAGAGGCACAGAACGCATCGGCACAGATCCATACATAAATAAATCTGTTGAACGAAGAGCTTTCTTGCCTTCTGGAGTTAGTGTAGAGCTATTAAGGTTTACCTCTCTTCAGCCAGTCAAAGAGCATCATTTGGGATTGCTTTTACTCACTGAAGCTAAGCAGGGTTGAGACTGGTCAGTATCTGGATGGGAAACCTGATGGGGAAAAGCAAAAGTTCTATATATTTTTTTAAATATTAGAAATTGAAACAATGTCATGAAGTTTGCCTAGTTTGTTTGTCAGGGTAATGCTGGGTGTTGGTGTCTTGTCGCTTGGCCAGATTGAGCTTTATTAGATCTATTGCCCATAATACTGCAGAGACAGTAATGGTGTACTTTGAGATAAAAAATTAATAACAGCTGCAATTTCAGCTGCAACTTTTTCCCTTTCTGTCTCAGTTTTATGTTTCATCTGTCTCTCTCAGTGTAGCCGTTGACCTTGCTGGGAAAGCATCTGCCATAACATGAAAACAACCCCTGCTGAGACTGATCTGAGAACTGTTGAGTTCACCCAAGAGCTGAAGTCTGCCAGCTCTGCTTAATCAAGATTATGTGCTCAGCAGTCCCTGCGCCGTCCACGCTCAGAGCAGAGAGGTGACTGGCTATTCAGGGTCAGTATTGGTAATCAGTGCTGTCGTTTTAGGCTGTTGCCCAGATATAATGGAGCGGTATGTTGGGAGGGAGCGATGGCTTCTGTTGGTGGCAGTTCTATTGTGCTACTGTTTGCATTTTCGTCTGACCTTCATTTCAAAAGTCTCAGTTGTTGTGTATTGTTTGTACTGTATGGTATTTGTTTTTATTGCATTTGTTTTCACAGTATCTACCTATCTACCTATCTATCTATCTATCTATCTATCTATCTATCTATCTATCTATCTATCTGTCTGTCTGTCTGTCTGTCTGTCTGTCTGTCTGTCTGTCTGTCTGTCTATCTATCTATCTATCTATCTATCTATCTGTCTATCTATCTATCTGTCTATCTGTCTGTCTGTCTGTCTGTCTGTCTATCTATATATGTGTATTACCTGTCGCTGTACAGCATTTTTGCCTTGTAATTTTCTCCCCATTTCCTTTGTTTTTTTGATTATCTATTTTAATATTGCACTATTTTCATGGGCCTTTGTGTCTGTCAGATAAAGTGATGCAGATGCAGAACAAATGTGTCAGAAGGCCTGTACAATAGTCCGTTCGATTAGCCTCTAAGCCAACTTATAATATGAAACATCAACTTGAATCTGGCATTTTTTTAGTTTGTAGTAAATGTTTTGCCCTTGAGTTGGCTGTTTGTAAGAGCACTTAGCCATTCACTTTATATTGGTGGTGAAATAACATGTCATTGAGTAAACACTAGACCTTGGGATTCATCTTAAAGGATTGTGAACATATTATGTTATGTACTTAGTTTTTTCTTTTTTTTGTTTTGGATAAGATTGCTTGCTTGAAGCATTTTTCTCCAATTTTAAATAGGACAAAATCGTCTAATTTGCATGAAAATGAAAAATTCCATTTAAAGTCAGTGAGTTTAAAGTGGATATTCATTTTCTATGGTTATCTGCTCCTCCTGCCTCCAATTTGTGATATTAATGTAATTGAGTAGCTGCAGTTGTTCTGGACTGTGTTTTTCGTGTCTGAGGGATAAGGTTGTCTGGGGGCCAGCTGTATGCCGGAGCATGCTGATGTCGCCTCAGCTTTCTGTCTGCTGTGGGCGCTGCTTAATGGCTTTCATAATATTCCTCCAACCTTCACAATTCTTTACTCGTTTCACATATTCATCCATGTTCACCATGTTCAACCTGTGCAGCACAGCACCTCCAAACAAAATCTGGAAGCCAGACAAAAGCACAATTTTTGAAGGTTGTTAGAGTGGATCCTCTCAAAGCTTACGGGGGATCGGGGGATATAAACATCCTGGTGGAAAAGAATTTAATGATGTAATGTTTCATCCTAACTCTGCAACAGGGTTTGTGGGGTTTTTCACTATAGTTACCAGGCCAATGCAATCAATCACTTCATATCTCAATGGTGTGCGATTTTGTTGAATTTAACCAGACTAGCTCGGTCCACACGCTGCTCCATGTTGGCCTGCATTTGATGAAAACACTGGAGTTGCTACAAGCACGCACAGCATCTAAAATGAGTTGCTTTCAGATTCAACCTACAAGAGTTTCTCTGGAGATACAATTTGAAGTAGTCACTTGTCTGCTTTCACTTAGGGTTCTTCTCGAAGATGCGTTTCGGTATCAGTTCTGCTTCTCGTACAAAGTAAAATAAACAAACAATGACAGCTGTTTTGATGTGTGGTGCTTTTTCTTAAATTTCACAGTCTCTCTCTTTTTATACGTGATGTTTACTGCTCCCATATTTATTCACAGGGGAAAATATAAGCAAGATCCTAGGTTCAGAATATTAAATCAGGGCTACCTAGACAAAATATATGGGTTTTATTATTATTATTTATTTATTACTATTATGTTTATTCAGAAATTATGCATAAAAGTGATCAAAATATACAATTCAATTTCAAATAAGTGCTGTTCATTGGACAGAATTTCTGAAGAATCATACCTGTACTCCTGAAAACTGAACAAATGGCAGCTGACAATCTAACTTTGTCGTCACAAGATGATTTAAAAGAAAACAGCTATTTCATATTACAATAATGCTACTCTTATCACTTTATTTTTATTTTAAAAAGGAACCATGGTGAGCATTAGAGACTTTTCAGAAATATTCAGTCTTATTGTCCCTAGCTGTGTATATATCTAATGTACATAAGGTAACTATATCAAGTAAATGTTGATTGATCGATTGATTTAATTAATTGATTAAAGATTTGACGTCACTAACATTAAAGTTTTTGGCAAATCCAAATCCAATTTAGTCTGCCAGGCAGAGCTCACCAGCTCAAGAAGGTGTTTCTGCAATGGCCATATGTTCTCATCTGTGGGTAGACTATGCCATCTAAGACTGAGGCTGTGAGAGGGCAGATTGGGCTTCACTGGCACCTTGACCTCTGCCTGAGTGGTTCACCCACCTGCTCATGCGTTTAGCCAGGGCCATGGTGTGAGTGTCAGCATAATCCACCTGCCACACTTCCAATCTAGGCGAGACAGCACTTCTCAACCCTGAGCATGTAATAGGCTGTCCTTCAGAGTGAAAACGTCCCATGGGCACTACCCTAAGATCACAGAGAGAGAGAGGGAGATGGCATATCACAGCGTAGCTCACGAACAGACGGGGCTCTTTGCCTCCGGACCTTGTGTGGCAGGCCTAATCCATCATTTAAGATGAGAGGCTTTTATTTTACTCTCTCATCTCAGCATCTTCAATACTGCCAGTTAGTATTTACCTTTTTTAGCACGTTCACCTTGAATCACCAGGAAACACAAGCTATTTTTTTTTTATTACACAAGAGAATGCGTTCCCTTGCCTGTTTTTTGTTTTGTACTCTTGCAGCTGTGTGAGGAAGCCCTCAAAAAGTTTCTTTGCTAGAATATTGAGAAATGATGGTGAAGTGCACATATTCTCATGAAATGTTTAATTCTTGGTCTTCATTAATAATACATCTAGGCCGATACCAAACTGTCTGTGATATAGCGAAGGGTGAAATTATAAACAACAGAGAGTTTCCCTTGTTGTCTTAATAATAAGATATTGCTGATATTTTACATCCATTTGAGAATATCAAGGCACATATCCAGCTAATCGTTGTGCACATCACCCACACGTACCCAGAGGAGGACTGCAAATTGCTGGCTGGCTTGCAAGTTTTCTGAAGGACAAACAGCAAAATGATCAAGCGTCTTTTTGGTAATTGGCTCATTTTATTGGGCAAGGGCTCCTAAGTGAAAGTAATGATGTTTTCCCCATATTCAAAGTGGAGTGCTGTGGTGGATGTGAGGTAGGGAGTCATGCCATCTGTTTATCAAATTGCCAGTGTAATGCACCGTTTTTAAGACTAATGGGATTTGTAATTAAAGTTAAGCGCATAGGCAACACAAATCAAGAAAGCTCTTCTTAAAGCACACTCTCGTTTAAATGCACAATTCTATTAGCAGCTGCAGACTAAAGACCATTAGAAAAATTAAGGTCTAATTCTTTAATTGCTTGCCCTCCTCGGCACTGTTTTGACAGCAGTTTATGAAGGTAAGCGTTACGCTCCAAGGAGCCGACAGATGAGGGAATAATGTGCTTCCGTAAACCTGGCCCACTGCTCTGATAACGCATGATATATTCGTAGGAAGTTGTATTGTTGATGTGATATTTTCCATATTTGATACACAGTAGCCTTGAAAAAGAAAACATTTCGATTTTACAATGCACTAGTCAACAAGCTGCTTTACTGTGTTTGTGTGTTTACATGCTACATTAAGTTTATAGCTGAATAAAAACCAACAGACAGGCAAAAACAATGCTTCAGTAGGTTGTCGTCTGTTTTCTCCTTCTCGCAAACAGTTCAGCAGCATTTTATTTGTCTGTCCTTCAGGGGCTCATGCTTTCAAGAGAAAGAGTTCACTCAGAAATGTATTTACTCACTTTCATGTCTTTCAAAACCTGTTTTTTCTTTCTTCCATGAAACACAACACGAATTGTGTATAGCTGAATGTACAAGCAGCTCTTTTTCATATACTTTAAGGGATTGTGGAGTAGGTTATTTAATGAATAACTTAAATAGTTGTTACTTACTGTACTGTAGATGTTTCTCCATATAGCCAACTAGCCAAAACGAATGTAAATTCGTAATTGATTTTTTTTTTCCTTCTCATATCCTCTAGGTCCATGCTTCATTTCTGTAGATTGCCAGCAAGAGACTGAGGCAGAAAGACATCGTCTCCCTGAAGCCTGACCTTTTAAGTAGTGCGAAATTGAGGTCAGGGATGGAGGCAGTCCAATTATGGCTAACCCTAGTTAGATTAGCTGCAAAAGTCCTACACTGTATTCAAGGATTTCAGTCTGGCTGAATTTGATCTGGTTTAGAGTGGAGCAAATCAACACAGTTCATCTGAAATCAATTATGGATAACCTGTGAAATGAAAGCTGGTAACTTTCACTGATGGCCACTGAATGCAGAAGAATATGAGTATCTCTTTTAAGAAATAAAAAAGAAAAGAATGAAAGTGAGCTTTTGTGTCAGCTACTCAGCAGAATTTTTTATTTTTTTTTTTTAATTAAATGCTATATACAATGTCTATATATATTTATATTTAATAATGTACATATATATGAACACCTTTGTTTATCCTTTAGGTTTTTAAAATACTGTTTCAATATTAATATATTTAAAATTGTAATTTAGTCCTGTGATGGCAAACTGAATTTTCAGCTGTCATTAATCCACTTTTGTTCTGTAAGAAACAATTATAACATGCTCAAAAACATTTATTATTATAAAGCATAAAAATACTTTGATACAATAGAATTCTTTCTTAAAATAGAAAGTTCAACACACATTTTATATAGCATGTCTTTTGAGAATTCTTTTAAATACCAGTCAGCATTCCTACAGGTCTCCAGTATTTTTATTGATGCTGAAACTATTTCCATTTACATCAGTATTCAGCATTTTAGTAGGGATCAAATGATTTCCGTTAGATTCAGGTCAAGCATCCAGACAGATTCCTGCCATTTATTACTATGTAAAACAAGGTTGCTGATGCAGATGTGTTTAACGATTCAGGAGAGCAATTCTGAATCATTAATCAAATGGTTCCTCTATTTTCTGAGCCCCGTGGAGGCATGGGGCAGATGTTTAGGGAGATAATAAGGAGGGGTTCAGAATGTGATTGGTTGTGTTCCAGCTGAGCCTCGTGGGGCTGCATGCTTACGCACTCTGCCAGATTTTTGATTTTGCACGCCGCTGCAACCATTGTTGCTCTGCTAACTCCACTACCTTTCTACAGAGCACATCTGTGTTCCTTGTCTCTTTCATAACATGTTTTTAACATGATTCCTTTGGAGTGGTTGGGTTATAGATAGCCTTGATGGTCTCTGCCGAACTCCAAACAATGTACAGCTGGAGTGTGGTGACAAATAATTATTCTTCACTTGAAGATTCACACTTTAGAGAAGTCACATGAGGCACTTCAGTAAGCTGCTGTTACATCTTCAAATCAGCGTAACACAATAACAAGGAGGAATCTCCTTTCAAGCTTCAAAAAGGACTCATAAAAGTATGATTAAAGCAGTACAGTATGACAGAAGTCATTTTTTTTTTTTTTACCCATTTACTAAAAGAATGATTTGTTCACAAATCCAACAACTCGTGAAATTTATCGTGATTTTCAATGGATAAATTCAAGCAAAACTGTTTTAATAGCTTCGGACATCCTGGTATATAATGTGAGTTTTGTGTACCATTTATTATGAAATTTAATGGTGTTTTTTGCATCGATCTTGAGGCTTGAATGCTTAATCTAATAGTCCATCAAAAAACGCTGTCATCATTTGTTTGCCTTCACATCATTCCAAACACATGACTATATTTCTTCTGTGGAACATAAAATATGATGTTCAAAATATCTTGTATGTTTGCAACAACGTGGGCAGGACAGAATTTTAACCATTTTTTTCAGTTCCCATTTATATGTTTTAGTCGATTTGAAGAAAAACTGCATTTGAAAAGCAGTATTGAAAAGTCAAATGGCTTTTGAAAAACATGAGGGTGACTAACCGATAAAAGAATTGAAAAAAACAAAATCCTTACTGTTCCTTTAAATCGACTAACAACAGTACCTCTAGAGATGTCATGTGTCTCTCTCTCACTCGTGCACAAAAACATAAATAACCCATTTAACAAGCATGCGATTGTGGCTACGCACTTTGCTTATAGGATTTACAATGGTGGATCAAGGGCTAGCTTTCTGTTACACATGTTATGAAGAACAATCTAACACATCAGGGGCCTCCCTCAGAAGGGAAAACACTTGGAGCTCAGCCAGCGAAGCATATAGCGAAACATCATACGCTATCCATCACACAGCAGTGGGTCTCATACAGTACACTGGTCAGATTGTGTGCACTGTTAACACTTCAGCTGTAAAACCCATTCAGCCATCACCGCTGGAGCAGAGGTGCTTTACCATCTTGCAGAACTAAGACTAATCTTACTAGTGTCAGGCAAGTCAATCTGCTGCAATCAGTTTTTTATTTATTTATTTTTTTTTTGCTGATGTTTGATTTGGATTGTTAACCTGGAAAGTTTTCTCTCCAAATGTCAGTGCAGTGCTGTCGTAATGTGAGCGCAGAGAGCGTTTCAGCTTGACCTGCTGTTAGTCTGTAATAAGATTTGCTAGTGTCAGTGAGCTCATGAAAACAGGAGAGTCTGAATGGCTGCATGATGGCTTATGGCAGTACTTGAAGATTAGGACATAGGCTGGGTGAACAGCGTGTCCTGGACATGGACTAAGGCAGACTTTCATTGCCTTGACATCGGCTCTTAAGGGCACTGGGGTCCACAGACTTTCCTCGCGGTCTCAGTGCGCAGCCATAAGATGGATGAAAGCTCAATTCTCACAGGGGTAAATTAAAACTTGGGAAAGATTCACATTTAAATACCAAACTGGTAATGTTTTAATATGTGCACATTTGTTTAATCTTTAAAAACACAATGCAAGGATATGCAAACTGAAAATTACTTTATTCTTCATTCATTAGTTTGTGCCCTAGTAAATTATTTTGCATTCAACATAACAATTTTGCATGACATTTATAATATATATAATACCGTGTCTGAGCAAAATAATGTTGCAATGTGCATTCAATCATACCAAAAATTACAGTATAGATTCTATTGCTGTCGAACTGTTATTTTGGATGCAATTAATCATGATTAATCGTTTAGCAGCATTGAATTCCAATATATGTGCTGGCATAGTCTTTTGTAGGATGTTTAAAGACAGTGCTTTCTCTATACTGTGTTAAGATCATTTATTTTCACTGAAGAACTGTGAAAGTATGACTAAGTCTTGGTTGGATTATATATCAATTTAATTCAAATACAAAAAAAGCACAAGAAGAAACTTATAGAGATTATTTTATTGAAGTTACATAATAAGGACCGTTACTTCCCATTGCCTGCCTTCAGCTATGAATATAGCCCAGCTGTTAATATGTTTGACATTTTCACAGCTTACATTGTGCAGTTAAATCAGGTCTGTGAAATTCCCCTTCCCCCCTACATCTGAACACTTGCCTGTCAAAGAAGAGCGTTGATGTAACACCCACCTGTCTCCCAGTATTATACTTGTAGCGCATTTATTTCAAAAGCCTGATTTATGAAGCCTCTTCATGCTGCACAACTTATCTGAATTCCATACCGGTTGACAGCTGAGTATATATTAATCACCTGCTGATGTGCAGGGTCTCTTTTATCCTACAAACCCCAATAGCCGAACAGATTAGCGAAAATGAGGCCAGTGAAGTTATTGCGTTATATTAGCATGCATCTCATGCTCACCCACATCTTGAATTAACTTTAGTTTTCCTTCATAAAATCTTGCCTGTGGACGTATCCCCTTTAGACATACTTTTAAGTGTGTTTTAAGCTTTAACTTTAGCAAAAAAGTAAATAAAAAAAAATAAAAAAATTGGTTAAATGTTTGCGTCTATAATAAAAATGACAGATTTTATTAAAAGCTGTTTCATTCCTGATGTTTTCTATGTAAACTGTGACCAGAAAGAGTTGTACTACCAAATTAACTGCATTTCCCTAGAATCTGGCTTATTAATCATGAAAGGTGTGTTGTATGCTTTTCCACTGAGAATTTGGAGAAACAGAGACAGACTTTTGTTCACAAGGATATTGCCAATTCTTGCCTTGCAATACCAATACTGTCATACTTTGTAATTTATCATTTACTTTACAGTCCACAGAACACAGAAGGGAATGAAAATAAGACTGGACATGCATGTTGTCCCTTGTTAGTGCAGAATGATTAATAGTGCCCCATTGTGCTTTGTGATTTCTTGCATGAGATCCCTGCGGTGGCAGTCTTGCCCGGAACAAACGATAAAAAGAAGAGAGAAACATGGCGTGTATCCTAAGCCACTGGACTGATACCAACACATCAAAATCAAATTAGCAAGCCCTAGTTGTTCTGGGTACACAGAGGACCGTAGAGGCCGTTTCTTGAAGAGGAAGAGTTCTCTTCTGCCCATGAGTGTTACTGAAGACTGCAGTAACTCACTTTGACAAGAGGACTTGCAGCAACTCTCTCTGGTTTATTAGCTGACAGCAGGTGTTCTGATAGCCTTAATATAAGCTGATTGCTAGCAACACTGTGTATGATTCATTCAGTGGCACCCATAGGGAGGTTAAGATCCCCTAAACTGCAAGTTTGACTGGACCTGGCCCAACGCTGCTGAAGGCAATAGAGGGTGTGTGTTTAGTACATTGTTTCTTATGATGGTTCGAAAAAATGATCATTTTGCAGTGCATTGTGGGATGTGGGATGCCTCACAGTGAGTACTTCTGCGTTTGTTTAGTAGGGGAATGGTTGGTATGATGGAAATCATACTCCCTGTGAGGTGATTTTGACTTTCACTCTTGCAATAGCTCAATCCAGAATGTTCCAATCTACTCAAAAGCCTGGGACTCGGTCGAGAGAAGGTAGCCTCACAGTCTGTGTGAGTGATTTATTTATAATGAGAAATTTTTAATTCCCTGTGGGCCCTTAGAATATCGTATAGATTTAATGTCAGTCGGGCGGCGAGAGTGCGGGTGTTGCGTACACTAGTAAGGCTTGCTCTAATAATCTGCTCCAAGGCTGATGTAGGCCCACGGATAATCCATATTTAAATACTGAACTGATAGAACAGCAATAATTCATTGGCTTTTCACTTATAGGAGAGAATAACAATAACCCTCTTACTGTATGGTTACGTATGGTTATTCTGTCTTTTACACTTGAAAAATGGTTGATCCTTGACATATTTCTGCTTGTGTCTGCCTGGAAGGGAGAACCACTCAGAAAAATGAAGTGAAAACAAAGAAGGAAAGATAGATTAAGAAACTGGACAAATAAGAGTAAAATAAACTTGGAAGAAAGGCAAAGACGTTAAGAAAGAAAGGAATAAACAGCTGAGAAAATATGGGAAGAATTGTGTAAAATGAAGAGAAAGTCAAAGAAATTGTAAAAATCAAGAAAGAATAAGAAAGAAAAGAGAAGGAAGGCAACACTAGTGGAAAAGAAACCAATGATAATGAAGAAAGGAAAAGTCTTAAAAGAAGGAATTATTGGAAAGAAATAAGAAACAGAAAGGAAGGGAAAATTAAGGAATGAAAAAAAGATAAAGGAGGAATCGAGGAAAGCACATTTAGAAACGAGAATGAAGGAATGAGGAAAAAGGAATGAAAGCTAATTTGGAAGAAGGGGAAGAGCAGGAAAAAGGAATATAAGAAGAAAGAAAGATGGAGGCAAGATATGAGCAATAGATGTAAAGAGAAAGAAAGGAATAGATGAATGGAAGGAAAGAAGGCAGGCAAGGAATAAAGGGAGATACGAAGAGTGGATAGAAAAAGAAAACTGGTGGAAGTTGAAAGAAAGAAAGAGAAAGAAAGAAGATGTGGATAAAAAAGTAAACTGTAAAAAGGAGGAAGTGATAAAAAGAAAGAAAAAAACAGATGAGGTAGAGAAACTAAATAGGAAGGAAGAAACGGAAGAGAAAGTTATAGGACAGAAATGAATGATAGAGAGAGAATGTGAGGAAAAGAAAGTAATAAGAAAGAAAGGACGAGAAAGGAAAGAAGAAGCAAAAGAGGCAGAGAGTGCTGTGATCCAGGCTAATGAATCTCTCTGATAGCAGCAGCTCATTTCGTCTGTCTTTTTTCCATATAATCCTCATGATGTCAGGCTATTGATGAAATAGAGACAAACTCAAATTGATTTCTCAGAAATAGCTGGGGTTTGTCTATAAGCTCCCTTTTTTCTGTGCACGGTTTCATTAATGTAAATTAGTTTGCCTGGCCGGTCGCCAGCGCTGCCTCATCCTGGGGATAAGAGCCTTTCATCCAGCCATCCAGAAGACATGAACGCATGTCTGAAGCGTGCTTTTAATTGAGCCCTGCTCATGCTACAGTAGCTGTCAGGTGGCAGTGAAGAACAGTAATGAGATGAATCTCTCCTAAATCAAAGCAACTTCCAAAACAAGCTAACTGTAATAGCGAAACTTCCAGCAGTACATTAGCAGCGATCTCTGCCCCGGCACAGTTGTTCAACAGTGAGAAACGTCAGTACTCGACAGCCGTTCTGTAGAGAGCTGTTATTTCCTTAGAGTATTTTAGAAATGGTACTGAGTCTGACTATACAAACCATTTCTATAGTAGCGAGCAGAAAAAAATAGGTCACGACAAGAGAGCCTGTCAAAACGCAGCGCATGTAAAACACTCTCTGTAAGTGGTCTGTTGACTTCAGCATGTCTGTGCAACATATGGTGTCCTCATTTAGGTGAGACTGAGTTTCTAGGGATGGCATGGTGTAGTGGTGGATGTTCATCTGGGCTGGTTAGCCGGATGGTTGCTGGTTTGTGAGTGATGGTGGCCCTGGGCAAGACAACGATCCTCAGGTTGCTGCGGGGGGTTGTCTCTAAAATTAGTGCACTTTGAATGACTTGCGATGGATGCTTCTAAACGAATACATCTGTTTCCGTTTTTGTAGGGATTTTCTGCTCACTCATGTTTAAGAAGATGAAACAAGAGCGCAAGTGTAAGGACGTCCCAGAGGCAGGGCCAGTTTGAGAGCGGTTCTAGTCCAGTTGACAGAATTGTTCAGTAGCTTTTCAGAACCTAAAGATTTTGTCTGTAGAATTTCAAACTTCAGAATGATAAAAATCTGTTTTTCCTTTTATGTTATATGCAATATGCTTATTATGCAATTGAATAGTAGTATTGTTGTTGTTAATAATGATAATAATATATGTATAATGCATTGTTTGTATTTATGTATTTTAATGAGGATTTAAGAAATAAAATTATTTTGAATTTTAATTATTAGAATTATATATATATATATATATAAAAAAAAATGTATATACAAATACTATTATTTTGTGTTTTTGCCCCTGTAATAATGTGTAATTGACTGATATTGAAAATTGAGATTAGAAACTGAGTAAATTGTCATTTATCTACAAGAACACAAGTATATTATGCATTACAAATATGCAATGATGATGTTGTTAATCATTATTATTAGTATTAAAATTAAAGACAATTTAAATGCAGAAACAAAACTTTTTAATTGTATTTATTACAATTCTGAAAACTGAATATGAAATACAATTATTATCATTATTAAAATTAAATATAATTTAAAAATGCAGAAACAAAATGCTATCTAAAATACCATTATTATTGTTGTTGTTGTTTTTGTTGCTATTATTATTTATGCCAAAATATTTATTTAACACTGATGAAATGTATGGTTGAAACTTGTTTTCTTGTGGTATTCTCGGGTTATGTCTAATGTAAAGCCACACATTTCTCACTGAAAATGGATGGATATTATTTAAAAAGTAAAAAAAATAAAAAACATTATATATATATATATACAATGAATATGACATGAAAAGATAACTGTTATATTCGGATGCTTTTTGTAGATGTAATTTTTGTTTTCAAATAAACAAACTATATATATATATATATATATATATATATATTTGTTTTTTGTTTTGGAGGGGACACTAAAAATCTTGGCAAGGCAAATAAAAATTTGCTAAATAAACTCAAGAAGCTTCCTTTTTTACTTTATGTTCTGTCACTCTGTCTCTTTCACGCACAGTTCCCTGTAACTTTCTTTTTTTGTCCCCACTCCTTCTCTAGCCTTCAGCTCTGGCATCGATAGCATGGTGCATGATATGGTCAGCCTGCTGGGGACTGATAATGCAGGCTTACACACACACATCCCCACACACACACACCTGCACAAGAAAATGCACAATGCAATCTCTCAGGATGAGCCCTGGTCGTAATCTGTCTCCATAGCAACAGGGTCCAGGTAGGACTCCCCCGGTTGGCCTTGAGTGTGGCGCTGTAGGGATCCTGCCTCATGACCTAGAGCAAGCGAGGGATTGTGATTAGCTATCAGCGTGATCATCAGATAAAAAAAATACAGCTAATTGCTTCTCAGAGAGCAAGTATTGAGCAACTGACATGGCTGCGATAAGCTTACAGAAGGAGAAGGAGACTGTAGCTGGGGGCCGATGTGTCTCTCACACCTTAAGCTGAGTGGTTTAAGCCTGGGTTAAGAAACAGAGTCATTGTACTTCTTAGCGTGCTACTGAGGGAAAGAGGGAGGCTGTTTTATTTACTGAGCTCGAGCTGTATGATTTCCCTCTGCCTCATTGACTACAATTAGGAACAACCTTCAGAGTAAATGCATTTCAGTTGGGGCTGTTTGTAATGGGTTATATATCAAACTCACAGCCAGTCTTAATTTACTTGCTACGACGATTTATATAACCATATTTATTTACAGTGGTTTTTACATAGTATTCCAATATACAGTACTCCAGAGAATGCCATAGTATTTCTACAATATCATGTCAACCAGTATGAGTTTCTCAGTGACTGATTCCATTATCTTATGTCTAAATGTACAATCTACAGTGTATAAGGGGGTTTTAGACACTATGCCATGTCCAACAACACCTTGGTAACCATGATAGAAATCAACCTGTCAAGCTTTCATATGCAACTGTGCACAAGACATCCATCAGTTGTGCTTGTTTTGGTAATGTACAACACAAAAATAGGATGATATAACACCGCCCAGATTAGCCATTGTCCCTGTTGAGGTTAATGACTTAGAACAGGTGCGAGGAGGCTAATGAGGGGAGGGTTCTACACCTGTTTCGCAATCAAACCCACTTCATGGTGTGTTGAAACTGTACAAAACAAGCCAAACACCTCACAGCTGAAACTTCAGCATGAATGCTTAGTTTCCATGATCCGTTTTCTAAATATAATTAGTTTTTTTTCTTCCAAAACCATCTGTTCATGATGTCCACATATCTACTGTTTTGGAGATGGTTTCTTGGATGAGAGATGCAAAGTCGTGAGCATGTCCTTGTTATAAATCTGTCGTTTTTTTTAGCGTGGTGTGTGTTATTACCAGACATCTACTGCTGCGTTTGCCCGAGCTGTCTGCCACCACATGAGGAATAAATCTTATTAAACTAGTGAAAATGAGCCCAGTAATGTTTAATGAGCACCCTTGCTGATGAAAAAAAGCTATTTTATGTCTCTTAAAGATATTGCCTTATCTGCCCCCTCTCACTCTTTCTCCATTTCTCTCTTATATTGAAGAATCTTTCTCCTCTGGGGCTCTGAGAGAATTGAAGGATAAATATTGATAGAAGCTAAAAGTCACTTAGTATTAAGTTATTTTCCTTACTTTTTTAGCACTGATGTCGTGAAATAAGATTTTGCTTGAGAGGTGCGTCTCTTTAAATCACAGTTTACAGATGTGGTTGTATGGTGAATGCAACACTTCAAAGCCTCACGTAATATGCATCCTTTAATCATTTTGGAAATGCTTTTGTAGTGCACATCCTCAGGCATTGTGCTGAAAAGGCAGTAGATTTGTGACAGTAGTTCACACCTTTGGATTATTGGGCCAAATCTCAGGTATTACAGGATTACATGGGATTATTGTCACACTGGATTATTAGTTCAGACACCACATAGTGTTTTGGTGTTACATGGCATCCCATTCAGTGTAAATATAGACCAAATTGGAAATATTCGCATCATTGACTTTTCTTTGGGTAATCTTAAATGCATTTTGGCACCATTGTAAAGCTGTTGTTTTCTTTTGGTGTGTTTCAGCTTGGCGAGGACACCTTCAATCGGGCCAAGCTTCTTAATGTTGGCTACACAGAGGCTCTTAAAGACGCAGAATACGACTGCTTCATTTTCAGTGATGTGGACCTGATCCCTATGGATGACCGGAACCTGTACCACTGTTATGACCAGCCCCGTCATTTTGCCATTGCCATGGACAAATTTGGCTTCAGGTAACATTTTGAGGAAACCACATAATGCAGGACTTTGTTATCACATTATATTTGATATAACATTTTATCTCACTTTCATAATTCTGGTCCCTTTTGATACATAAATAATCAGAAGCCTCATATAAAGGCTGAAAATGCAATAAAATGAAATCAGTGGCATGTTTTATATGAATTTAATATCCTTGTAGAGTTGTTGCTTTGCCAGATTTTATTACAAATATGCTGGGCTGCATTTGTTGCTATTTACATACATATTAATAGATGCCATGTCTGTATTTGTCTTTATTTCTTTGCAGAGAACAGAGTCAGTTAATCAAACAGCCAGAGCTTGAGGGCTGTCTGTCAAAGCCTGTGCTCCTGATGATTAATTGCTTTTTTCCACTAGGGAAGATATATGTCTTATGACGCTTTGTCATCTGGAGCTGTAGTATACAGCTGAATTATTATGTATCAAAAGTTAATTTGTTAGGTGCAGTGCCAGTCTAGACAGACCTGGAGCCTTGACAAGCATATGTATTCATTTTCCAAGGCAGACAATTATTTAGAAGAGACAGACCGGTTTTCTTCAAGTGTAATAGCTGGAGATATTAAAACAATGGTGGAGGTTCATTGTATTATATATATTTATTTTTCTTTTTTTGCTATTTTTTACAACTTGAAATGAATTTTGTCTGTCTACTGTCGGCAAGTAGACGAGTTGGCCTTTGCTCCATGGTGTTTAATTTCCTGTCGTTGTATGAGGGGCCAAAAGGACCAAGACAATCTTAACTCTCTGCCTTCCTCTGTCGTCCTCGGGGAATCTTTCTTCTCTATGTCTCTATCTTAAGATGTCTTGGGATGTTAGTACAAAAGATAATTGTTTGCTAATTAATTGTTACATGTAAAACATTTAACGATAGTTACTGTAACATAATTTAAAAAATTCTCAAATTATTGACATTATTAGTTTGAAAAAAATAACAATAATAAAATTAACTGTTATTAATTAGTTTAACTAGTAATTAACTATTATATATTAATACAATTATTATTTATGTTTGTATTCTCTAATTATTATATATTTGGTACATATCATTATTACAAGTAATACTTATGCCTATATAGTCTATAGCGCTGTATTTATATATTAATATATTAATATACATGTTATGTAAAGTTTTATTTTTTTTATGCGATTAATTGTTTGACAGCATAAATATATATATATATATATATATATATATACACACACACAGTATATATGGCTACTACAGCACCTGCTTAGCGCTGTGGTAAAATTTGAACAGTTATTGGATTTGGTTTTTATTTCTCTGTGGACGGCCAGACAATACGTTGTTAAACAAATGCCACTGACCTTCTCCAGAGTGTGAACTGCCTTTAACTGTCAGTGGGCTAATAATTCTGTTTCCTCTGTGAGTCATCTATTGATGTGTGTCTTCAGTCTGAGGAGGCCTTAACGTTCCTGTATTTAATAAGTGGAGCACCTTTAGAGAATTACACGCTCTCAATCCGTGAGCGTGTGAAGAAACTTCAACCATACTGTTTCTGTGAAGACTGCTGCTGTAGCAGATGGCCTCATTAATTTTAGCTTGTTGTCTTTTAACGTGTGGTTGCGGTGCGCACGAGCGCTTGTTTGTGGATGCGAGTTTGTGTGTGTGTGCGTTCATGTAGGTTTTTGCTTCTCTTTCTCCCTTATGTCGCACATTTGTTTGCGTGGGTGGATGTGGTTGCTGTCACTGGCAACATACCCTGCGGTAGCCCAAGGCGAACCCCAGGCGGCTACCCATGATGCACACGCCAGCCCACTGCCCGGCAGGCCTCTTAAAAGAGAAGATGCAGAAACCATGTTTTCAACCGCTTTAAGTGGACTCGATGCTTTTCCAAGCTGTATTCATCCAGTAGAGCATTTGTTTGAAGGCTTGGAACACTTGCTTGAGATGTAATCGCTCTGTGGTTTAAAGGTCAAATATACGACTTAGTTCTGACAACCACCAAGGCCTTTTCTTTCATCCTTTGACCTGCAGTGGAGTATGTATATTTATATCAGCCTTTAATCCTGTAGACCATGATTCCTCAGATAATTCTCATCTGACAGTGGCCTCCTGAACCGTCTATGATGAGAAGCGGATTCTGGTTTATGGTGCACTTAAGCTTTTACAGGGCCTTCCTTAGAATTGTGTAGCTCAACCAAGAGGCCTGAGGGGTGGCAACCAGGAGAGAAGTGATGAAAGAGGGTAGGGAGAAGGATCAAATAGCATTTGAAAATATTGGATCCCCTGTGGGAGGACTTTGTGGCTCTCTAGAATCACTCATACGAGATGCAATTTGGTTAAATTCGAATGCTTGAGTTGACTGACTAAAGGGCTCAGTTCAGAGAGGACGTACAGGATATTTCACTGTAGACTTGAATCAAAAAGAAAATCTAATGGAAATCCAAAGATCTCTACATTCCAAATGGACGTAGGCAGGAATAGACAATTTGAGGTTACATTATTGGATACAGTGTTATTGATAATTAAAGGGTCTGGCTTTGTGTTTAAACTTTGTGTCATCTGAATAAGAATAATTGTCTATTGTCTTTTGCAGACTGCCCTATGCAGGGTACTTTGGAGGGGTGTCTGGCCTTAGCAAAAAACAGTTCCTCAAAATCAATGGCTTCCCTAATGAATACTGGGGCTGGGGAGGTGAAGATGATGACATTTACAACAGGTAAGACCATATATGCTGGCTTTCTCGTTTATAAAACTTTGAAATGATCAAATAAGAAAATATATAGGTCTGATATGCATAAGCTGCACTCTAAACCAATTGTAGATGAATGTGACCACCAGAGAAACACCAGAGACGTCTGTTGTATCACCCGAAGATCAAGTCAGTTTGACAAAAGATAAAAAAATAAAATAAAAACACAGTGATGAAATGTTCACAATATGATCAATAGCATCAAAAACCTTAAGTCGCAGGGGTATATTTGTAGCAATAGCCTGAAATACGTTGTATGGGTCTAAATGATTGATTTTTCTTTTATTTTGATTATTTTTGCCCACTCAGATTCCATATTTTAAATGTTCATATTGTCCTGTCCTAACAAACCATACAACAAAGGAAAGCTTATTTAGGTCCCACTTTATATTAGCTGACCTTAACTACTATTTACTTACATTTAAATGTACCATTTGATAGACTGCACTTATTGTGTAAATGTTTTTACCTTGCACTTATATTATAAAAAAGCATATATGTAATTATATCCGTAATTAATTTTTGTTATTACATTTTTGATTACACTGTTGACTCATCCCTTACACCTTGGTAACCTACCCTTAAACTCACCCATACCACCAAACCTGTCGCTAACCTTACCCATACCCCACCTCAATAGCAGCAAAATGTTTTATAATACAATACGAACACAATGTGTACACTGTACTTATTTTTTAAGTAAGTTTAACTAAAATCAGATTTGTTATGCTGTATGTTGCTATGGACTCATTTGAAAGTATGTTAATATGTATTCAGCACGTCTTCCACCAAAACATTGTCACTTTCGTTTTTTCGGGTGGTTGCTAAAATACAGCACCACAGTTTCAGGGAAATGAGCAGCAAAGGAGAAACTCTTGAAAGGGAAAAAAGGCTTCAAAGGTTGTATTTAAATTATGTAGTAGTCTAAGCTCCTTGCTTAAATCAAAAAGAAAGAATTAAAAGTAGGTTAAAATGTTACTTTGGCGAGTGCTTCTTTCATGTGGTTCCCAAACGAACCAAAAAAGATGGCCGATATGCTGACAAATGGGTGTTAAACATGAACTGCACATATTATGAGTTATTTACTGTATGATTGTCATAATTGTGTTATGCCAACAATGTGTCACTGCAATCCTCAATAATAGATTACACATTTTTAATCTATTTGTCAATTTGGGACACATTAACAGCTTTTGTGAAACATTAGAAAATATTCAAGTACATTTAAGAGATTAAATGATTCTTTATTTCTCTTGATTTAAATGAATCGCATCTGTAGATGTGCTGCTTGTAAACCTTTGCCAACTTTGACCGACTTTCTGGGATGTCATTTTGTTTTGAGGTCTGGTAGACAGGCTTTTTAAAAAATCATGAGTAAGCATGCATCATCAAAAACAGTAGCTTTGTCGCGGAACAGTGTCCTTGCTCTGTTTCGAGGTCTTTTTCTTTCTCTGGGATATGCAGCTCTGCAGGGAGCAGCTGTATATATGCTCGCCGCTCACAAATCTACACCACGTCCAGACAGAAACGTGTGAATAGATGATGCTCTGCTGTCTGATGCCTGTCTCTTCAGATAATGAATAGCTGCGTGTTCACTAGCTATCATTTTTCCCCGCTCAGGTGATGAGAGAGCAAAACCTGCAGTATATCAGGGCACGCAAGCTCTTGCAACAGCGATAACACTGGTGGAGATATGTCCCGTATGTCAATCTATTCAGTTGTTTGGGGTTCCATTGACAGTAGATGGCGGAAAATGTATGGTGTGATAAAGCACACCTTTCACATTATCTTTTCCTGTCTTTGCCCACTGCTTTTTTTTGACATGATGGATACATTAAGTAAAAATAGGCTTTGTAGCCTGGTATCCACAAAAAAAGCAACAGCCTCTCTTGAGATCTCCTTCTGAACTGTGCTGTTTTTATTGGGTAAATATAAGAAGCTTGATGTTGTTTTGAACATCAGATTTTCTTACTCATTTTGTTTTTGTGTTGAAATTATCATCTTTACCAAGACAATAAATTAGAATTTTATGTACAGTTAAAGTGTTGTTTATATATGATATTGATACATTTATGCATTTACACTGGCATTTAAAATTTGGCTTTGGTTTGATTTTTGAAAGTCTCCTTATGATTAAGGCTGTATTTTTTGGTCAAAAACACAGTAAAGTTGTACATAGTAATGTTGTGAAATATCATATATGTATATATATATATACATATATATATATATACTGTACAGACACATAAATAACATATAAACTATTTATTTAACTTACATTTTTTATGTTAAAAAAAAATGTACACACTTACAGGTTCTATGATGTTATGGTATTATACCCTTGAAGCCTTAAGTGGCCATGCATTCATTATAACAAAGTTGTAGCTGCCTTTTGTAAAGAGAATTTCTCATCAGTTCAAATCTGTTCATCTATAATGCAGACATTGCCTAGAAAGCAATAAAAGACAAAAACAAGAGAAAACTACTTTTAAGTCAGGGTCTCAGGAAAATCATTTGAAAATGTTGCTTCACTTTATTCCCGCCAGCATTTTTGTTGATTTTCACCTAAATTTGATGGCCTTACGTTTTGTTCTATCTTTATGTGTTAAAGGGGTCATCCGGTGCCGCATGCACTTTTACAAGCTGTTTGAACTGAAATGTGTGTCGGGAGTGTGTGTACACAACCACCCTACAATGATAAAGATCCACCCAGTAGTTTTCTTTAAATTTAGTAAAATAAGTTGCCCCTTCTGAAATCAAGCCATTCTCAAAATCATGTCGGTGTGGGCCACTCCCACAATATTTGATTGACAGCAGCGTGTCACACAGACTGAACTGGTTTTACCTCAGACCTGCCCTGAGTGAGACGTCATCAGTCCGAGATACACAGACAAGCAAGACTCCTAAGCGATTGAGGTGTTTTGTTGTTGAATGTATTAATGAACACAGCAGTAGTCATTTACTCCCGACATCTGAGTGACTGAAGACAGGATTGACGTTACATTTGGTTTTGAATGGAAACGTGCCCTTGACCAACCGAAATCCTTCCGATTATGACGGTCACAATTTTTTTTCGAGCCAGTAGACCCAGGAAGTCCCGTAACTCATTCAGGACATGCACTAGGGCTTTCCTTACCATAATACACCTAGAACAGGGATTGCCGTAAAAACTTGTTGAGATATCTCGTCAATGGCAGGGAAAGAGTAAATTGTTATGTCCTAAAATTGTAATGACAAACAAAATTACTAATGAACCGAGACTGAAAATAATAATGTTTTGTATCTTTCCATTTTATGAAGTGGCGTTTGTAAAAGTAGATTGTTTAAAATGAAGACACTATAGTTGTCACATTGCATGCGTAAACTGGAAAGTGATTACACTTTTTAAACTACTTGGGACCAGTACTGTACAAATGCTTCTTACAAATTTGTTCTACCAAATATTTTTTTAAGGCCCGAAGTCAGCTTTGAGCTGTCGTCCAAAGTCAAAATGTAAGAGTGAATGGCATATGGACTCAGCTGTGTGTTCTGCTTCCCCATCTGACCGGTGGACAGACACGCACAGACTCTGACGTTCACCCATTTAGGTCCTCTGGGTGGACGTTTACTTGAACATACTGTCACTTCTCTGGAACCAGTTTGCTGGGGCTCCAGGGACTCCCAGTGCCTGTCAGAACAACTTCTTCTCTTCCCACATCTTTGAAGGTCACTGGTCTGACAGCGTGAGCCCAAGTGCCAATGGACATTCTTCTCTGCAAGCTCGAAATTCTTAAAATCTGTCAGTTTGTGTGGATGTGCCCCTCTGCAAGCGCTGCTTCAGAACAGACATGTTTTTTTATGTCTCTGTGGGCTGGGTTTTTAGTTTATGTTTGTGAAAGCAGCTGGCATTAGTGTGAAGAATCCTTGTTTTCTTGCTGTAGTTGATCCTGCAGTAGTACACTTGTTCCTGTAGTATCTTTTTATAGCCATAAGGAAGAACTAGTGGCAGTCCTGTTCAAAGATACTACTGTACACCGATACAGAGTAGCTATGTACGAGTTTCACCATTTCATTCTGAATAAAATGTTATTTTATTATTTAAAATTAATAAAAATCTGCATTGATTTAAAGGGCACCTATTATGCCCCACTATTACAAGATGTAATATTGGTCTTGGGTGTCCACAGAATGTGTCTGTGAAGTTTCAGCCCAAAATACACAGTTTTATCATAACAGCTAGAAAAAGTCCTTGTCTAAAAAGGCACACTCCAAGATTTGGAGTGTATGCCTTTAAATGCAAATAAGCTGCATATTCCTGCCTTATCTCCAGAAGAGCTACAGCAATAAGCAACAGCTGATAGATGCAACAAAACCAAGAGCTTGAGAACTGGTGTTCAGCTGTACACATGGGAAGTCAGATGCACTGAAAGTAGGACAAAATGATACTGTAATGACCACGCTACTGAACAAATCTTGTGCTACAAATGGTGCAAACTAATCTCACAAGCGTGGCGCTGATCAGTTTAAAATACTGTAAAAATAATATACGGACACAAATATGGTTAAAACACTAAGCCCTATAACGACATGACATTCACAAAGGAGACTGCATTAACTGTAGGTAGATTTTGAGGAGCTTTACCTTGAAAAATGAAAGTAATCCACAGCGTTCTCAGCAGCACATACTGTAAATAGGGAGAAAATTAAAACTCATATTTTCAGTCTTGCTTCCAAACATCTCATCTTATTGATAATCTTTTTGAAAGGAAACTTTTGAATAGTAGCGTATATATTTAGTTGTCTATTTTAATACAGTTCAGAATTTTTTTTAGTAGCTGTGTTGTTGCAAATATTTACAAATTTGCTTAATTACAGTAAAACGACGTATTTACTGTTACTAGTGTAACTTCACATCAAAGACAAAGTACAGATTTAACTAATCCTTTGCTCAATTCTTTATTATCATCATCTAGACAACAATACAGTATCAAATTCCAGATGTGGCCAATCCTTTGTGCATGATGTCAAGAAGTAGTTTATTCTATAGCAGCTTTATAGTAACAATCCTGTTTTAGATAATAAGTCACCATAAGAGGCGTTATCTATAAAACCTTCCTAATGGAAAGCACAGCCACTATCGGGCTCTGCAAGCTGGCCAGAAGGTCATTGCTGCATGCATTGCTGGAGTGAAGTCATTGTGGATAGAAATAGCCCAGAGGGATGTGTGTGAGGGAGGATAGCGGACTCAGATGACTGTGTCCTGGCCTCATGCACAGCAAATGTTCCATCCGACTGGCTTGAAACAAAAAGTGTAAGTTAAAAAAGCTTTTGGAGAGTTTTGCTCTCCCCTCTGGCCATGTGGACAGAGAAATAGCCCGTCATTCTTTCTTTGATTTTCAACATCTGTGTAGTTGGAGAAGATGGAAGCCCTGGAGGGACATTTCCCTTTACAATTCAGTAAGAATAGACAGGTGTGCTCTACTGTGGACTTTAAGTTGAAATTGAATAGGTATGAACTACTCTTAGGAAGACTGGACTAAAACAAAGAGCCTGTCTTTGACAGCTTTCAACAATCCCTGTTTGAGTCTGTGCACCCTCATGGGCATGTGGAGATACAAGGCTTCAGCATCAAGAGTGCATATTTAAAATGTTTTCATAGCATCAGTTTTACAGCAGACAAAATGATGGTAAATTGGTAAATAGTGGATGTGTTGTTGGTTTTCTTTGCTCATTATATTTTCAAATATAATGAGCAAAGATATTAAAGAAACTGGCAAAATATTAAAGGAAAGCCATTTTTAATAAAACTAAATAAATGTAAAAGAAAAACAATTAGCCTATTATTTCAAAGTTATTATACTTTTAATATTATTTATGAATCATTTATGTTATTATATATATATATATATATTACATGTATTAAGTCGTTTTAAATGTCGTTTGTTATTTTATTTTTAAAAGGCACTTCTATTTCTCTATAAACGTCAACCATATTAAATAAGGCTTATTAAATATTGTTGTATGTATGTTTTATGTTAGGGATTATGCAATAGGTTCTCATCAGTATGCAGTACATTATTTGTTTTTTTTTACTTATTTCACAACATTCCGCGAGTTCACACTTCCTCATTAATAATCAAATGCAAAGAGTGTGTTTGGCGTGCTGTCCAGGGAGCGGGGCTGGGAGCTCAGCAAACTCCCAGCACTAGGGATTTTAACCCCTAGGTGGCGAGGGTTGGACAGAGCTCGGTGTCCGGCCCGATCTCCGTGTGCCCCCTCCCCAGGAGGAAGGTGAGGTCTATTAAACAATCTCTTATTATAGTGCTTAATACAGGTTGTAGCAAGCGCTGGACAAAATAGAAGAATAGAGTGAAGAAAGTATGATGACGAACTTAACTATTAATTGTTAAATGCAGAGACGGTCTCTGTAATCATATCTGATAATCACTGGAAATTATGTGTCCCCAACTAAGCAAGCCAGAGGCGACAGCTGCAAGGAACCAAAACCCAATCCATGAGAAAATGGGGGGGGGGGGGAATCTTGGGAGAAACTGGCACCAAATTTCCAGTTCAGTTAAGCACATGTCAGATTGCGAAGGAGTGTGTGGGTGTGTATTGGTTCCGGTGATCTGTCCACGGAGCTCGTCTGGAGTTCTGGTCTCCGATGCGGATCATCTCTTTGAGCATCTGGATATGGACTGAGAAACAAAATAAGAGAGACAGACTAGTATTAGAGTAGATGGTCTGGGTGTAGAGGCGGTGTAAGGGTTGGTGGAGGGATGCGATGAACGAGATGCTGGAGGAGAGGAGTTTGCTCTATTTAAAGGTGCCCTAGAATGCATTGAGAGAATATTTTAAATTGTTGTCTGATATGTACACAGAAGGTATGTAGCTTAGGTAAGGGGAAAA
>JAUCMS010000044.1:11950402-11967224 GCA_032357445.1 Enteromius radiatus | reverse complement strand
CGGACAGCACGCCAAATTTGCTTATTATTACTATCATTACTGTTTAAAGGAATGAAGAAGTGCGAATTCGTGAAAAATAATATATGATAGTAAAACCTGTTTTTAGAACATTCGTAAGACCCATTCACAGAAAAACTGTATAAAAATAACTACAATAACACTCGTCTGTCGTTTTAAATTTATTTGATTAGCTGTCTGTGTTTTTATCGTTCATCAGCTGGAAAAAAATAGTTATAGCTTCGGTATGGAACAATTTTTTTTAACTATATAATACTTATATCATAAAAATGATATATAGTACTGATATCATAAAAATACCCTGGAATATATGAATATGATAATCATTTAGCATTTTCATTTTAGACATTGCTAGTAAATTAGCAAAAAGAAAACATACTCCTTTAATCTTTTATTTACAACTTGTGCGTGTAAATAAACCTGGATGTAAATGTGTTCACTCATAAAGTTTTGACCTCAGTGACATTTATAAACCCGCTCTCTTGTGCGTTCTCATTCATTGTTTACATTGTATATTCTCTTATTATAATCTCAGGCCCTCTGAAATCTCCTTTTGCTTTCTGGGTCAAGAATTCCCAGAGATTACCTTCAATCCACCGAGCTGCATTATTTATGACAAAGGCCTTGCTCTTGTATTATGAGGATGAGGTATATAAAAAATTAAATAAATCATAGCCCACACAAATAAGCATGCCCTTATTCTCCTTGGAAGGATTTCCATCTAATCAAATACTTTAAGAAAGGCATAGTTCCTCGGAAATGCAGCGTGAGCCTCTGAGCTCGAACGACACAATGCTCACATGACAAACATAAGATTTGCACTAATGCCAAGACCTGGAGCCAAGCAGGGAGATTAGAATGGTTGGATTGTTCAAGCAATCGTGAGTCGCTCTAAGCTGTAGTTACTCAAACAAATGGGATTGTACTCCAGGCTGGGTGTGTGTGGAGCTGCCTGGTCTGGCTGCTCTCTTAAGCAAACGTTGCCGACGCAGTTCTCTGCTACTGACTTTTGTTTTGTTTGTTTTTTTCATTTTGCATTGTTTCCTGCTCATTTGACATTTTCTGGTATCTGTGTGGGTTAACGAGTCTTTGATTAGATGCTTGAAGTTCATTGTTTGTTAATTAGTGAAAGCCCCTGATCGTCACTGATAGTAATGTCAAACTACTGTCTACTTCGATTCCACATAGGAACTAAATGATCTTTTCAGTGCACACACACACACATATATATATATACTTATTTTAATGTCAAAACTGTTTATTAGTACTAGTAGTAGTAATAGTATTACTATCAATGTTTCTAAGTAAATTATATTATGTATTTTTGTAGTATACAGTATGTAACCTCATATGAAACCTCACGCACCCTAACCATGAGTTTTCTCTGTTGTTCTCAGAATCACACTAAATGGTATGAAAGTGTCTCGGCCTGATGTGAGAATCGGCCGCTACAGGATGATCAAGCATGAGAGAGACAAGCACAATGAGCCAAACCCCCAGAGGTAAGACACTGCTCTCTTGCCACCAGTGTGCCTGCCTGTGTCTGAAAGCTTAACATTCACAAGCTCTGTGAGGATGTGTTAAATCACACCACTTATCCTATACTCGGGACTTATTGATCTAAAGCACAGCAGGGCCCTTTGCATTGCTGATATAAGACATAACTTGATATTTTACAGACGTTACAGATTCTTGCATTTACGTTTACGCCAAATGCTCCAAACACTTATCTTTTATTTGCTATCTGGTCTTCTTGGCTTTCTTGGTCAACCTGCTTCACTAGAAAGAGATGTCTTGTGTACCAGCTAGCACTAAACCAGCACTAACCGGAACCTAATCTAGTTTCAGCACTGAATTGCCATTTAAATTTTGCTTTTTTACCTAACATTGGTTTACATTCAGATTCATGTTCATACTTCACAGTTAAATATATGTGTGTGTGTATATATATATATATATACAGTATATATACATTATCATTCAAAAATTTGGGGTCAGTAAGATATTTAATGTTTTTTAAAGATGTGTCTTCTGCTCATCAAGGCTGCATTTATTAGATTAAAAACCCAAAAACTACAATATTGTGAAACATTATTTAAATTATTATTTTTTTTTTTTAAGAGAACATTGTTAACAGCAAAATTACTGATAAAAATGTAAATTCTATTTATTTTTTCATCAGTAAAGACAAAAACCATCATGTTGAACATTAAATATAATGAAGAAATGCTACTAATAAAAATGATGAATTGTGTCACTTTATTTTTATATCAAAATTAGGGGACTATTATTTACATTTTTAATATATTTATATATGTTTTTATTTTGTATTAATCTTTTGACAGTTTTTTTTTTTTACATTTTCTCTGTTTGCTATTATCATTGTTATACTATACTAGTACTATATTATTATTATTAAAATTATGTTTAATTTAGGTATATATATATGTGTGTGTGTGTGTGTGTGTGTGTACACATTGCAAGTTAAAATGATGTTTTAAAAAACTACAACAACAACTAAATATTACAGACATTTTGTTTACTGAAATATGACTTATAACATGAGATATTAAATATTTTTTAATCAAAAGAAAAATAAATTATTACTATGTAACAGTGTAATTCACTCAGGTAGTAACCCAGTATCAGTTTGTTGCATTGTAAACTTTGTCAGCTTTAGTCATTCAATTTTCTGTGGCTGTAAGATAGTTTCGTCATTTTTAAGATGCATTCAGTCTCATTAATATGACTGTGTGTCTATGCCAGCTGGCTGAGGTTCTTAATGCATGAATAGCTCAGACGTCACCGGGTGTAAAATAGCCCAATCAATGAGTCGATAAGCCCATCCGTGGACACTGGGCTGCGAGCCAGATCGTTCCCAGGTAGACAAGCTTCACAGCAGAGCAACTAATTGCAAAACGATTCACGCAGTTGCAGGTTGGTCTACTCTTTCTTGGTGCCTGTCAATCTTGGGAGAGCTCTGAGCGAAATGGCAAGACAAAAGCAAAAGAAATGTCATTAAAAGTTCAGATTGGTCTTTTCTCTGGTAGGAGGTTTCACTCAGTTCTCACTGTGCAAAGATAAGTGTCACTGATTTATTCGCTTTTGCTCATTCTTCTTTCCCTTGATCTCTTTCTCATTCACTCACTTACTGTCTCTCTATTTATGTCCTGCTCTTCCTCATTCTTTTTGTCTTCTTCCTACAAGTGGCTCAGACAATTGAAGTAATGAGCATGGCCCACCCTGAGAGCCACGAGCGCATGCTAAACTCATTTTTGCTGGAGAGGACAGAAGAGTACTGGGTAGAAATGAATGAAGTGACTGTGCTGAAGTTAATGAATTGAAACATGTCAGGCAAAAGCGGGTCTGTTGTCACAGACAGGTCGTTTGTTTGTGTTCTGTCTCAAACAGGAAAAATGATGCAGAGTTAGTCGCTGAGATCCACCTTTGTTACAAGCATCAGACCGGAAAATGTGCACTTTATTGTGTGCTGAAACCTTTTTAATGCTTTTCAATTAACCCATGGGCTCCTCTAAAAAAATGTGGAGTAAAAAGCAGGCTACAGGTACAATGAAGGTTATATACTTACAAAAAAAAATATATATATATATTTATATATAAATTAAATATAAATATTTTCGAAATATATAATGTATGTGTGGGGATTTATATATATATATATATATATATATATATATATATATATATATATACATAACAAATATACACAGTATACACACATATGTAAAAATTTTTATTTTGGATGTGATTAATCGCGATCAAACGATTTAACAACACTTACTTTTGTGCCCCATTTACTGTAAGTGTGCTAAGCAAGGGAGCCAGCCGTATGAAGATGAAGATCCACAGACTGACGCAGACGTGGGCACTGCAGCTCGATGACAATCAATATATCAGGAAGTGCGGTCAGGGATTGATGGATCTCCTCGACATTCTCTGAAACACTCTGCCAGGGCTGATATAACCCACCCAGACCCGAATCAGTGGAGGTGGCAGAGTCACAACTCATCTGGGCATCTGATTAATAATTGATTAGCATCATAACGGGAATAATGGGAAGTCATTTAGAGTATGATCCCTTCCTCTCTAGATTTTATTGCCTCCATTAGATGCTTGTGGGGATTATTCTAAGACGGCTCGTTTGTACGTGATAAGAGGTTTAGTCTCAAACATGACTGCCTCTAAAAACCAAAGCTGGAAATTTGATGAAGAAAGCTGATTTGGGGAATGTTGTGGATTACTAGCATTTATTTATTTTGCACTTTCGAACGTTACCTATTTTGTGTTGCTCTTATACTTTCTGTGGTAATGTATAGATTTTGGCCTCAATGTTTAGAAATGTGAGGTAGGACAGTGTAATAATGTTTGCATTTAATAGTTATCACTTTTTTCTCCCCTCAAAGCCTTACTTTTTTAACTTTCTAATTAATTTATCAGTTAAATGCAGCCTTTAGCAAATATTCCAACTAATTAGAAATATTTTGTGTATTTTGTACATTCTGTACATTGTTGTGATGCCTAAATTCACTTATATTTAAAAACATATTGCTTTTAATTAATTTAATTTGTATTTAATTTTATTTAATTGTACATTTTAACTATTTATCGTCCATAACATAATTACTATACTGACCAGAATTGTATTTATGTCAGAATAACATATTGTAATATATAATAATGTTGTGGAATACTATAAAATATAAAAACTATTTTAATATATTTCAAAATGTTATATATATATATATATATATATATATATATATAAAATTATTAATCTTTTTAAATACTGACCTAAAACATTTGAACAATTTATATTTTTGTATAGGGCAGCTAATACTTCCTGCACCATTTAAGCTGTGGTAACTTCAAGTTCCTGGTACTTTAAGTGTTTTTTTGTTTTTTTTGTTTGTTTGTTTTATTTTCCTGTCACACAGGTTTAGGTCATTTGTTTTTAAGACATGCTGCATGGAGATGCAGGATGACTAAGAAGAGTAAGTGGATGCGTTCTCCAAGCGCACCCTTATTTTAAAAGAAGAGTTGTTAGACTTGATGAATGGTTGCCCTCTCCTCAGCTCTGTTACTGCCACAGTTGTCTTTGTTTGGTCACTCCGCAGAAGAGCATCAGCCTCCATAATGAGATGTTATGCTTGCCGGAGGAACCAGGCTTCTATTCATCAACCTTCCTTCGTGCTTCTACACACCGGTCCACATGAATATTAATTCTAGTTCAGTGTGAGCCCTATCAAATACTTTAATTTCATTCAAGCAGTGTACATAAATCATTATGTGCAGACTCTGTAATAGCCTTGCGGTACCTACATTGATATGGAAGCTGATAGTGTAGCATAAATCAAGCTCCCCGCTAACGGACAACCTGAACTCCCTTTCCTACTTTTGTGGCATTTTTCAGACTAAATGTGCTATTTATTAGTAGAGTTCCTCTTTGGTTAGGCCGAAAGGTTCAAATGTATATCATTTCAAGTGTCTTTAGGGATGGCAGTAGTATAATATAATGTAATATAAAACACTGCTGGGGAAGCAGAGATCCTGAATACTCTTATATTTTGCTTTTCTATCTGACCTCATTAACTGTAAAGAATCTCTCATTTTATTGATAAACCACCGGGATTCTAATACGCTTGTGTTTCTTTTCCTCTTATCTTCCAGTGCCCACAGCCTAAAGCTTATTTATTTATCATTGTATAATAGTATTAAAAACTCCTATTATATAGCGAAAGTTTTTGAAAAAGTATGTGTTAATATAGAGGAAATCCTTTGTGGGGACCATTTGGGGTTCTTTGTGTTGCTTTTGTGATGCTCTGTGCAACCTTTACAAATGTTATTTCACCCCCTGCTGGCTGACATTGGTATGTTAGTGTATACATGTACTTAAGCGATCCATATTATGATACTTAAACTGATATGACATCGTTATTTGCTAGTGACTTATAAGTATTCATTCTAACAGTTGAGTGGAAGAATATTAACAAACATTTGGCTTGAGACTTGAACCTTGGCAAGGTAATACTCCACCCAATTTTTTTTTACATTTCCTCCTTGAAACACAATATATATATATATATATATATATATATAGCCTATATATATTTTTTTTTTTCACTTTTCAGTGAACAGTGCAGATTAAGATGAAAATAGAAAAAAACAAGTGCAAAAATGGTATCTTCAGGGCTACAATAGCCTGTAACTGGGCCAGGTTATTGGCCCAGTTACAAGCTGTTGTAGCCCTGAAGATACCATTTTTACCATTAAGATACCATAACGGTGGAACTTTGTACCTCATATTCCTTCAAAAGTTGCATATTAGTACATTAGAGTGGTTAATAACCTTAGAGGGGTTAATAAGGCACAAAAATGTATCTTTGAGTGTAGTGCACCAGTGGCAAATGGTTGACTTTTTCTTGTCTGAAAGTGTTAGAATATCATCTGAGAGATATATTGACCACATTTAGGGTTTATTGCTCTGCTTTTGAACCTGAACCAGGATATAGAAAAATAGATGTATGAGAAGTTTCATCAAGTCCGCCTTTGAGTACTTTTGTGTTTCTGAAAACCATGGCACAGCTAATACTGCTCGTATATTTTCTTCTTTCTCCAGGTTCAGTAAGATCCAGAACACCAAGAACACCATGAGGAAAGATGGGATCAGCTCACTGATGTACAGAGTGGTGTCTGTGAAGAAATATCCGCTCTACACCAACATTTCTGTAGAGATCGGCAAGCCTCCTCCCAGACCCCTCAAAGGATAGAGAGCTACGGGTTCTGGACAGAGGACACATTGATCTTCTTAAAGTTCAGCACACAAACACAAACACACTCACAAACTCTGCCCAGGGTCACCTTCCTTGATACAGCAGTGATATGCTGAACAGGTTAGTTCTCAGGAATACATGGAAGCTTGATGTGGATCCATCGATGTACTGTAGATTCATATCCTGATCCAGATCGAGATGTGCACAGTGTCTGGAGGGACGGAAAGATCATCATCATACTCCAATGGCTGTTTTGTTCAGGCCTTGAGGATCAGTTCAAGCTTTTAGGCTCTTAAACGGAAGGATGGTTCCGTTCTGGTTTTGGAAAGTGACGTTGATCTGCGAAGAACAACCTGGTCACTTGATGTAAATCAGTCAGAACATACTGTACATTTCAAAAGCGAATGTGTCTTTGTACCTGCCATGCTTGCAGTGTTCAAATCTCTTCTTTTGTATCTCAGATGTTGGTTGATCATGTGAGGTTGATGAATCGGCTCCTTCGGATTGTGTCTCTATCTTGCGCTCTCTTTTATTTTGTATCGTCTCTTGGGACTAAGCTGAATTTCATCAACCATGAAAACCCTTTTCTGGGGATGAAACCCCTGCTGTTTTCATGGAAACTTGCAGGACAACTATGTGATGTGATTAGCCTGGATCTGGACTAGTCCTACAAGCACATGACTGTCAGTCAATATGGTATAAATGGATTGCTGCAGCATATCCTCGGGCTGCCGTGTAGATGCCTGGAGAAACTCTTGCTGAGAGCTAGAGGAGCTTCTGTAGAAGTTACTAATGATCAAACCTCTGTATCTATCATCACCTGCTCAAAACTGACTGTGCTACGAGCCACCCTTTCTTTGTTTACTTTCATTTGCCTCAAAGATTCATATTTAGATCTGTCATATATCAAGGCTTTTTTAAAAACTTGAAGGATGAAGTTAGCGATGGGTGCTTTGATCAAATAATGCCCATGTCATTGAGTTTCATTTAGTCTCGCGCATCTTTTGATGGTTATCTTTGGAGGCGTAATTTAAATGATTTTCTAATATGACCAATATCAAAAAATATTCACCTAGGGTCCAAACTTAATATTTTGCCACGGCTTCCAATTTGAGTTATTTGAGGAAATTCACAGACCTTACTGTAATTTTTTCTTACAGGCCATGAGTCAAGTTTTGTTTCTGTGGCAAAGGAATTATTGTTTTTAGCATATTTATTAGAGTACAGTTCACGAAGAAGCTAGTTCAGCCTAACTGTGCTATAAAACGGTCAAAAACATGAAGGCCTGTTATTATGTTCCTTCATGTTTTTGTTTCAATTGCTTAACGTTCATACAACACCACCCTTCAAAAGTTTGGGGTAAGTAATATTCATACGCGACCCATGAAATGTTTGAGGTCAGTAAGATATATTGTTAAAGAAATTAATACTATTAATTAACAAATATTTGCATTAAAGACTTTTGCACTGTTATTGTTCACATTTCAAATAAATGCTCTTTGAATATCTGTTCATCAAAGATGAATCGAATGTTAGACAGTTTCTGCAAAAGTATGAACTGTTTTCAACATTGGTAGCAATGAGAAATCACCATATTAAAATGATTTCTTAAGCATTACATGAAACTGAAGAGTAATGGCTGCTAAATATCTTATCACAGGAATAAATTACACATCAATGAAAACAGAAAACAGTTCTTTTAAATTGCAATACTTCACAGTTTTTACTGTATTCTTACCGACCTCACACTTCAAAACGGAGGACAAATAACTTCAGATAAAAACAAAAACGTGGATGAATTATGAGGTTTATCTGTTTTCCATAATTTTCAGAATTCATCATTGTTATGTTGAGTTTCACTTGCATTTGGCGTTTGGCTAATTTTAATTTTGGACCCTATATTCAGCTCTTCCAAAAAGAGCTGAATGACTATATTGAACTGCTTTTCTTTACAGGACTTTGCAGGCCTCTATAAGTTGTTTTACCGTTCTTTATTCCTTCTTCACCTTTTATTTTACTGCCTGAAAACACCAAGCTGATGCCTTCAGATGTATTATTAGGGGTAAATGTAAGGGGAGTTCAAGCTCTTATCGACTTTTCTGCGCCGTGTGCGGATGCTTCTTTTGTGCTATCACCGATTCTTTCAGCCCAGCATAGAGAAAGTCATTAATGAGAGCCCAGCCTCTCTTCCTGTCCTTTTTAAAATACACATTTCCTCGTCTTTCTCCTCGTGCCTTTCATTTTAGCCTCACCAACCTATTTCAGTTCTGTGTGTGCATTTATGTTGTCTTAACTGCTGACCCAAGCAGTCACTGTGTCCCTAACATTGTTTTCTTCTTGAGTATTTCATCACCTCTGTCTCATGGGTAACACTTCCTGTCAGTTATAAGTGCATCACTTCTGCCATGCAGTATTTGTACACTGGCCGTCAAGCGAAATAATTGTTAATACTTACCTGACACAAGTTTGCCTCAAGCCCTTTGATTTTTCATGGATTAATAGCCTTAAAAGTTGACATCCATCTGTGCGCACTATGCATTGATCATATTCAATAATATTTATTCAAGCCGTGACCTGCATTTCAAATGCTGAGAAACAGTACTTTAGAATGCATTGAATCCTAAACCTTCACCACGAATGAGATTTCAAGCCAATATCCTTATTAAAAAGACATTATGCTCATCCTAAAATGTCTTGGCTAATGAAATAGAAATCTGTTTCTGTTGGAGTAAGATGAGATTATTTCCTTTTCATGTTCATGTATCAAAGCTCGTTTAAATGTATTATCTTAATTTTTTTCAAAATGAAAAATATGTCCATATGGTGTATGTGGAGTGAGCAGAAAGTCCAACATATTGAAGCCCTTACGCACATTGTTGCATGTAATCTGTCAGGCTTGATACAGCATGATAGTGTATAATATGTAGCCATCCTTCTGAAAAATAGTTGTTTTATATTGATTTAAAGGTGTACTCAGTCATTTTTATTGGTTGCACTGATTCATATGGCAGATTTATGCTGCCAAGACAAATGTTTCTCACAAAATGGCTCAAATTATTCAGTATCTATAACATTCAATGTTTTTTGTTTTTTTTATTAAACTTTTATTTTGCAAGGATACATTTAAGTTATCAAATGTGACAATAAATAGATTTAACTTTCAAATAAACACTGAACTTTCTGTTTATCAATGAATCCTGTATCAGTGTTTCTTCTAAAATATCCAACATATTAGGATTTCTAAAGGATCACATGGCTCTGCTGAAAATGTAGATTTTAACAGTTAACATTGTTAAATATATAAATAATAATATATATAATGTTATATATTATTTTTTAATTATATATATAATATTTTTGATCAAATAAATGCAGACTTTGAGCAAAAATGTTATAAATATTGCTTATTTACATTTATTTACATATTAATTAATTACATATAAATAAATATGAAATTACTAAGTACACCTTTAAGGACTTCTAGTAAGGCCATGTATTTGGATGGTGTAAAATCTGTACCTATGGTTCTTATTAGTGAGGAAAATTATGAACTCTTCATTTTTTTTCAGTTTGTCTGGAATCTTAATTTTGCCCCAATGGCAAAAAAAAGCTTTTTATATTCTACAGTGTAGATACAGAGTTGCATTATCCTTTAGAGTCTCGAATAGAATTTGATATTACAAATAGTTCATTGCAGTTTTAAAAAATGTATACATTTGATCATCTGATTGTTCCGTTCCAAATCTAACAATGCAATCAAGTACAGCTCGCACAACTCCCGTTAACAACCTCGCAAAGCACAAATGCAATCCTTAATGTCAGGATGCTATTCTTCAGCAAATCTCACTTTATAGTTTTCAGAATCACACTGGTGCCATAAATGAATACGCTTTTTATTTTGATGCCGTTTTTATATCACTCTTGGGTCAGCAAACCCTCCCATCCTGAAAGCTCGCACACACACACACAGACTTGTGTATGTAATGCTCACTGTCTCTCCTCCATCACCCTTTTTCCCTCAGTCGTCCATCTTTGCTTGATGCTTATTAATGTGAGAGAGGGACAGAAGTGGGCAAGTATTCCACACCTACACAATGACTTGCTTGAGAAACTACTGACGGCCTCAGGTCTTCATGCCTGGGGCGCATTTTTAAAGACTTACTGTGTCTATCAAGGTTTTTTGTACATTGAATGTCAAAATACTATATCTTATATAGAATGCATTATGTCATATCAAACATACGTTTTGTATAAAATCAATAAATCTGATGCTACAAGAATCTGACGATGGGTTACTGTTTACTGTATATGCTGTTACTGGGTTGAAACTAATGTAGAATGCCGTATTATAATAATGTTGTTGTGCGTATGGAATATGGAATCTATAAGAAGTCGGATGCGAGGCAAAACAAAGTAATAAATCTCATTTTTACACCTGATTATTTCAACACCCACCTTTTATCAGCACCAGTCCAAATCACTGCTCAGGGACATGGGAGTTTATTGGAAAGGGAACATTGTATCTCTAAACTGTCAGCCTTGTGCAGGAAATTCAATAATCTGCCTCTCAAAAAGTTATTTTTTATGTGACAGATGTTGCAATAAACTAGTAGAAATAACAACACAAACATCCTCTAACTTCATATATTGGATAATAAGACAAGACACATAGATCACTTGTGGTTTATTTATATTGGTGTACGTTCTGTCATTGCTGCAAATACAGTCCTCGGAGAGAAAAAAAAAAAGAAAAAAATATTACCACAGCTTTTAAAATGAGGTGCCGGAACAGAAATCAAGCAAAAATAAGCCTGCTTTATTTATTTATGATTAATTTATGATAGGTTTGTTTGTATTTCATGCTACATTAGCTGTTTCCATGCCTGCATGGCAGTAATGTAAGCCTTGCATTGTCAATACTTTGGCTTTCAGGCTTTTGAAGCAGAAAATAATATAAACATACATGCTATTTCAAAACGTGTAAAAATGGAGTTTAGCAGATAATCATTGCATTTGCAGGTGCCTAATGTGCTGTAGACGTCAATATGTTTGCATTTCCAAAAAAGGTGTCTCAATACTAAGCTCTATTAGCTGTTTCATAAGGAAATATCCCTTAGTAAGTCAAATGGATGTTAAATGGTTATTTCGCATAGGAATAATAATAGACTATTTAATCATATAAAGCTTGTACAGTAGGCTAAATAGCTTTCTTCTCCAAGCATGGTTTAAATATCTGCTGAGTTTTGTCATCCGTTGTATAAACAAGGATAAAAGATGACCCTATCTTTGATCTCTTTTCTCAGTTTAGCCCCTTGTCAGGCTGGCAGTTGTGCACATGGGAACACGTTGCCAAGCGGTTGCCTTCCCAGTAACCTGCATCCTGACCGTCATGACATCGACATTTGGTACAGGAGTCGACCCACACTGGCTCACCTCCAGGGATCACTTGGGTCCTAGAGGCATTCACGTAACAGTTGGGCCCTGGAGCCACAAAGAGAGAGATGATTAATGAAGCCCATTGTCTGTAGTTAAAGGTGAACTGTGACTTTTTTTTTCAAAGTTTCCCAAACTTTCCCATCCTTTAGAGACAGTTATATGTAATGCATGGGTTGTAAACACAGTGCCACTATTAAAAGAACAGTTCACACCAAAATGATTTTTGTTTTAATATCTATAAATCATCCTCATATTATTCCAAACCCATGCAAGTTTCTTTCTTATGTTGAACACCAAAGAAAATATTCAACATAGGAAAATCATACAGGTTTGGAATGACATGAGGGTGAATAAATGATGACAATATTAAATCTTTTGGTGAACTATTCCTTTAAAATTTGTTTTGATCCAGGCAAGCCATACATACTGTAGCAACACAGTCTCAACCAATAGTGTGAGCTTTGGGGCAGGACTATGTGTCTAGCCAATGGTAGATTGAGCAGTGTCCAACCTTTGCAGTTTCATTTGGTGATGCAGAAATGGGAAACTTCAGCTTTAAGAGAGTATATTTTCAAGTAAACTATTTATATTCATGGAGAATCAATGGTACCTTTTTGACTTGAAGGCCCAAACATAAGCAATAATATCTTTTTTGTATTTTCTGCTGTAATCATGAAAAAGCGGCATTTATTTTTGTGATGCAAGTTTCACAAACTTTGTTCTTTAATAAAGCAATTAGTTGTTAAGGGGATGTTCTATTAAGTGATTTTATGTGTTTTTTTGTATTTAAAGTTGAATTGTTTTAATATAACTATTAAATAAATCATCATGTGGCCCTTTAGATGTTTGCTGAAGCTCACGGTTAAGAACTAAAATGATTTCTTCATGTATTGCAGCGGTTTTCTGGGTGCTTCTAAGTGGTTACTTACTAGTCCAAGTCAGAAAAGCCTCTGAAGTCTCTAATTCTGAATTGGTTCTGTCTTGTAACTCTAAATTCAGATGCTTAGAAAAGTAACAGAGTATTTTCCTCAAAAGTCTGCACAACTTCTGAAGTCATTCATGTCCTTAGCGCAAACAGTGCTGGACAAGTTATGTGCAGAATTTAAATACTTAAGGTCAAGAGTTTTTGAAAAACCTCAGCAAGCGCCACTAATTAGGAAGCCTTGGAGTGTAGATAATGGCACATTGCTTTTTTAGAGTGTTTAATGTTTAAGATAAGCTTTTACTTTAATTTGGATGTTATTTTAGATTAACAGAAAACCTAATTTAACTTTTCCCCACAGAGGCCATTTTAATCGACAAAACTGCAACATCATTTGAAGAACTGATCATTTATCACATTGGAGAAGTATATGCTTTTGATTTATGTGTGTTGTTTTGGCTGCCTACATGTCTGCCTTATCTGTACTCTCAGTAAACACTATAATTACCTTCATACTTCACAGTATACAGAGAAAACAATACGGCAGCCAGAAGCTTAACTCATAAGAAGCGTTATCTTATTTCAAGAGCGGAAACCGGCCTAGCACATGGCCCCGGCATCTGAACCTTCCCATCTGTTATTGAATGAATTATATAAAGATATTACATACCGAATCATTACCGAAGACCAAACACAATTGTATCCTGCATGTATGTGTTGAGGCTATGAGAATGTCATACTGCCTTAGTTGAGACTTGGGCAATTAAAGTAAATAGAAGTGTAATAAGGCACTGTTTTCTTTTTCACTTCTGAAAAACTTACCATCCTTGCACTGAGGGCAGCATTTCCCTTTCTGATAGATGGGGTTAACACATGGTGGAGGGGCACAGTCTGCGACCTGACAGCGGGCGATGCCGTCACTGTGACAAGTGCACTGCTCACAGGCTGACGGCTGTAAATCAAATACAAATCATCGGTTGAAAATCGGTTATCATATGATGCAACTGCACCAAAACACATGTATTACTCTATTCCTTTCAACGGCTTTTTAAACAGAACCAGCGGGACTATCAAATTGCTTGCTTGTATATACCGACGTTTGTTGTTGTGCCAATCCAACACTGTGTTTTAATGCCCTACAATGTGAAGAATGTGATCAAATTCCACTCCCACACTGCTGTTTAAGTACGAGCCGCATTACCACCTGTGGCTCAGTACTGAAGGTTGGGTTAAATGGACTGGAAGAAAATGATGTCAGCTCAGGCAAAGTGTATTCCTTGGAGTCTGTCAGAAGGCTTCAATTTTCCCCTCAGGGATTCCCCATTAGCCATAATAACCAAATCAGGGAGATAATGAAGCACATATAAGCACTGCTTCTTCCAAGCCTGTGCCACCAGAGATATTTCATTCTTCAGTTCCTCAAACAGAGTATTAAATTGCCCTTTATGATTTCAGCCCAGTGTACATCAGATTTGCGCTTCACCTTGCCTCAGAACAAAAGAATCTGACTGTATTAGGTTTTAACTTACACAGTGCATGACCATGTTCAGGAAAGGGTATGGAAGATATGTAATCACGTTAAGCAATTATGCTACAGAAGCAAAGAGCTATTCAACCTATAATTGGAATCTAAGTCTTTATGTATCATTGATTTAGCCTCTTATTTGTTTGGATACCATGATAAAGTTTTTGTTATGGTATGCTTGAACCATTTTGATTGATTGTCCCCCAGTTCTCACATTTTAATCATGTAATAAACCGTTAACAACTTGACAAGATATGACTAGTTTGGTTTTGCTGTATTACTCAATACCTGTTCCTATGAACAAAGATTATTGTTGTGCTATTTTAAATCTTTTTTATGAACAAAACATACTTTGAAATGCATGACATGCTTTTCTGTATTCAGAGTTTGGTTAATGCATGAGCAAACAGCATTGCTTTGTGAGCTGTTTAGAAGCGTTTCGTTAGTTGGACCCCAGGAGCTGGACCTATTGCCCCAAAACACCTCTTCACTAAACAAAGTGCTGTTTTGAATATGAACAAGAGTCAGCTGAGACTTCAAATTTGCATGCCTACAGATTTGCTCAGCAGATCCTTGTTTATAAGGATTCAACAATAAAGGACAAGGCCTGTTTTGGTTGATTCAGTGTTTTAACGAATTGGTTCAGTGAACTATTTAATGACACTCTTACTTATTACATGATCAAGTGTTGCCACCTACTGGCGTTAAGAAGTAACCTGCCTAAAAATGTAGGAAATCTCAATCATTAATTCATTTTAAAATCAACCACGTGATGGCGCTAAATATTTTGAATTGTTCTTTTGGGACCAGTACCAAAACTTTGAAACACTATAGAAAACATGAGACAAGGCAAACGATAGCCTATGGAGTTAATAACAAACTTTGAAGAGAAAAATAATCTGTTAAAAACATTATTGCGAACAGAATTACGTGATTAAATATTGTAACTGTTTTATTAAAAAATTATGTTATTCTCTGAATAAATAGTTTTATTTTGTTCTACAGCTTTTTACACAGAAAGCAATTTGACTAAAAGCCGCTGATGCTTTAGTTATGAGAGCAATTATATACCCTAAAACCAGATAACCTAAAGCCCAGTAGAAATGCTAATATTTCTTTCTTGTTTGCTTTCTGTGAACATAGACACGTTGAACTTCACCTGAAATTGTTGGCCCAGTTCGTAGACTTCTCCCCCGTACTCGCAGCCGATCTTCTCGCATCTCGGGCAGCAGTCTGTCGGGTAATGGCTGACATGGATGCAGGCGGCTGGCAGGGATGTGCACTCGGTCCGCGCGCAGGCAGACCCTTCTGCTGTACATTCACACTGGGTACAATGATCCGAGTCTAAAAAGTACCATTCGCCCACATAATAAACACTGCCGTTCGCCTCACAGGTCGTCTCATGTTGTCCAGCGACTGAAAAAGCCAAAGCACACTGGCCGCAGATCACCAGGGTAAGCCAGACATGAAGAACACTCACCGGGGAACCCCTGAGTACAGCCATGCCCATCACTAAAAACTTCTTAGTCCCAAACAAGAATTGCAAATGCAGCATACATACGAATGATTATGTTATGTTCAAACTTGCTATTGTACGCGTCTATAAAACTAAACTACATAAAGTTAAAAAATCCGTTCATGTTCAATGGACTGTGTGCGCTTTAGAGGCTGTTGCGCACAGGGAAAGCCTCCTGGGTTATGTTTCAATTTACACGTGACAGCCGAATTCCAGAATATTGATAGGGTGTAGTTTTATGAGGCATTCGCTTTCATTGCAGCTTTGTGTGTCTATTGAGGAAGACAAAAAGAGTAGCCTAAAACCATAACTTAACACAAATATATGCTTTATTTCTTGATTGGTAATAAATAAAAAAGTGAGAAAAAAGAAGAAGAATCTCAATCGCAATGGACGTGTCTTGTATTAATGCAGAATCGTTGTACATTCGAACAAAAATATCCAACAAATATTGCATGTTAACAAACATGAGACGTTTGCGCGACGTGCAGATCATGTCTATATTGCGTCGGTCGGTCCAGGACCATATCTGTACGACTATACGACGTGCAAATCCGGTATGGTATCTCGACGTCCAACTACGACCTGACTTGGACGTAGATATGCAGTTCAAA
>JAUCMS010000044.1:11930007-11950302 GCA_032357445.1 Enteromius radiatus | reverse complement strand
TTTTAACTAAATTTGAACCTTCTAGAGACATTATATGTATGTCAATACTGGACGTCCAAAAGACGTCGTGAAAAGACATCATAAAAACTTTCATTCTGGCTCGTCAGGGGACGTCATTTCGACGTCTTTGTAGGGCTTTTGCTCAGTGGGTAGAATTCGATCACTGGGGGAAAAAAGTGATGTGCATTTTGTGTTGTAGTACTAGAGTGGGTCTGAATGGGTTAATAAACATCACTATCACGGGGCCTGCAGCCAATCATTTGAATGCGGGAGCTTGTCTCCATAGGAACAGGCATGTTTACGCTGATACAGGAAGCTATGATTGTTCCGGTGAGTATCCGCTTGTGGTGAATGTGTTATTAAACTACTGTATATGTATGCTATCTTGAATCTTACTCAATTTGTTTCATTGTCCTAATAGTTTATAGCAGCCAAATATTAGTTAACGTTTTGTTGTGAAACTTTAATCAGGTCATCATGTTTCTTTATCACACTCTTTCCCTTCATACAGTCAGAACATTTGAATAAGTTACTGCATTGTGTATCTTTTTACGTATGTAGGAATATATATATATATATATATATATATTTCATATGGTTACACTTTATTTTAATGCATCCTTGTTGCAGTGCAATTATACTTTAAAGTACTGAGTAATATTAATTAACTACTTGAAGGCTGCTATAAGTAAGTTATATGCTTACGGTTAAGATTAGGCTTTGGCTTAGGGTTACTTGCATTTAATTGTGCACAATTTCTTGTTTTTAGAATAAATAAGTAAGTGCCTGTATCATGCGTTACAACACCTAAATGTTATTATATAAAGTGTGTATTTGTTTCCAGCTATTGTAGGTTCCCTCCAGTATGGACACACCAAAAGCATGCCAGTGATGATAAACTTTGGTGCTCAGCTCTGGAAATAGTGGCCACATGGACAATTTCCAACGCCGGCAATCTGTGTGGAATTTAGTGAAGGAAAATGTTCCCTGCTCTGAGCTTCCTGAGATCCGAGCTGTACTGGGAGAAACACTGATTGATACATACGCAGAGTTATATTCAGAGGTAAATAAGTCATATTTATGCATCAGACTGTCTGGCAAGACTAAACAAGTACTTGCTGAAAGTACGTATACGGCAGGATTATAATTTAAAAAATAACTGCAAGGTCCAGACTACATAATTCATGACATCTCTTTTGATGTTTAATACAGTCCCTATATTTTCCTTTTGAAAGGCAAGTGGAAACATCCCTCGAGGTAGTGACTGCATATTTTTATTTATATATTTAAGTTAGATTAGGGTTTGGTAACATAACAAAAATACTTTTTGTAAACATTTGTGCAAAAAGCTGTACTTTTTAAAAAGACCTCAGAGAGCTTTGGTTAAAGTTTAGGGAATGTTAGGCCCATATATGTTTTGCTCTGCATTCATATATCCATTTGTGTTTGGTAATTTTGTGCACTGAATTAGAAAAGGTCTCCCTGAGCAAGTAAGCTAGTATGCACTGATGCGTAACTCTAAACCGGTTTTGAATTACAGCTCCCAAGAGTGTATTATCTTGCAGATCCTAAGTGCATGGAATGCAAACCTTACTTGTTTCAGATCTGACTCTTTCGAAAATGACTTGTCTTTTAAAAACTGCATTGGCTTCCACTATATGCAGGCAGCAATGTGCATATGGAAATAGTGGGTGGAAACTTGTCTATGGAAGACGTATGTGATTCCTCCCTCCTCTAAACACTAAACAGGATTTATGACCTTCTGTTTAAAACCCCCTCTGCTGTTCATATGGACACACCAGATAAGGACTTCTGAATTTGTGTTGAAACTAAAAAATCAACAGAAATAATATTGTCTGAACAAATGCAACCAAGGGCATTCGTACCTTATCAATGAAATCTGGAGGTAAACAGTTTTACATTTTTCTCAGTGCAACCTTTTTTGAATTCCAGCAAGGTTTATAACTAAAATAACGCAAATAAAACTACGAATCTTGTTTCTCTGTCAATTTTCCTCCCTCCCTGTCTCTCTTTTGCCTCACAGCTATCCCTGAGAACATTTATCCAATGAAGATGAAAGTCAATAAACAAGAAAGGTTCTTTTGTATCAAAGTTTGCATTTGCTCACCTACATTTTTAAGCCTGCATCCTTACAGAAATATTTCTCTGGTGGCTCTGCACATCAAATCTGTTTTTGCAGAAGCTGGAGTGAAATTAAGAAGAAACTGGCCTGTATTCCGCAGAGTTACTTAGGCTTGAAGTTGGTTTCATGCAGGCACAGCAGGATAAAAAATTCTTAGGGAGCTGGTTTTACTCTGCCTTGCATTGCCTTCGACAAGCTTTGAAGTGTATTTTCAGAGTCCGAGGGGAAACTTGAAAGTGCCAAGACAGGTGTGGAGATTGGTAATAGAGTGCAGACATTGTTTGCCGGTGCCGTGACAGGCTTTCATTTCTCTCTCTGGCTTTTCACCTCGCGTGGGGCATTTGTGAGAATAACATGTGGATTTTCCCTCAAATTTCCAGTTTCTCAGCAGAGATTAGAGAAGCGTGTGATGGGATGTTAAACAACTGGCTGAATTTCTCTAGTTGTAAAGTAGCTTGTAACAGGGATTTGGAAAGTGCATTTCATACAAAGCTGAGCCAAACAGCGTTCTCCTGTAACACTTTACTCTGCTGACCTGTTCTAGGTGGAGATGTGGGAGAAGATTTGGCAGCAACTCCGTTGCTCAGAGAAGGGCAACAGGCCAGAAGCCCCCATATTTCCTCTGGCTGACCCCCCGGCTGTTAAAGAGCTGCTAAAAGCAGAGATTCAGTTGTTGCTGCTCACACTGAGAGAGAAAGCAGCCAGACAGGGCAGGTGAGGAAGATACGGCATAAGAGCATTACTGTTGATACTCCACTATTTCACCAACACACATCAAGCCTCAAACATGAATTAATATTTATTAAAACTAACAAAATTAACATTAACTATTATAACACTGTGAGACTTTGAGTGGATATTTTTGTATATAATGGTTATATTAAAGATTACAAATAAAGAAACAGCGTTAATTATTTTATTTTATTTTATTATTTTATTTGTATTGGGTGATTAAAAACAGAGGATAATAATACTATTAACTCAATCAAAAACCTATATTAGACAACCATATCATGCCTCCCTACAATGCAGTAAAGGTTAACTGTAACTTGTAGTCATTTTTCAATAGTTTCCGAATGAGATATTCCATTTGAAAATCTACAACTGTCAAGTCTCCTTTGCGGTTCCCATGTTATAATTGCTTTCCCTCGCTTGACGAATGAATGTTCTGACCTTAATGAAGACCTCAAGTATTCTTTTCAGCAGACTGGGAGTGAGATCATAGGTCATGACTTTGCTTTTGTAAAGTAGCATTGCTTTAAAGAATGCTTGCTGATAAATCATTGACTTTTAAAGCTAAAGAGCAGACATAGGAAGACATCACAAAAAGACCCCTAGATTAGTCAAATGAAGTGAATCAGTTACGTCAGCAGTAAAGAGTATGCTTGGTTTGTTTGACAGGTCATCTTCTGTTTGCCTTGAAATTTGTAGCAATTTCTGATTACTTCTCAATTTGTTGCAATTTGTTGCCTAGTGACTTGTCTTTCTAAGGGTTCTTTGTTACAGCACTGGCTTTTTGTGGCTCTTTGTCTAAACAATGCACTGGGAAGAAGATATTTACAGGTACCAGTCAGGCAGGAGAAGCGATCTTCTCTCAGCAACCAGCTAGACAGTGAAAAGAATGTCTACACAAGGTCTTCTTTTAAAAGAACACATTATTAGCAAGGATTTCGTGGGTTAACAATTTACATTATTCATTTTCAAAGCTGCAGATCACTTTTTGGGCCAATTTAGTCTTCACTGTTAAAAAGCTCTCTTTTCAGCCATGGCTTATCAGGAGCAGGTGTTTGGCAAGTACAGTCCAACAGAAAGAAACACTTTAATTTGTTCTCAAATTGGCTCCGTCACCCAGAAACAAATGTTGCATAAGAGTGTTGAGGTGTAAACTTGTTTAGTTTAAAACTTCAGCTTTTGTTTGTGTGTTACTAAATTTCTTAGGTGACGTCATTTAGCTGTTGATCTGCTTTGAGGACAAATCTGGATTACTTCTCTTTCATATTGCTCCAGGTTTGGAGCTTTCCTGCCACCTGATACTGGCCAAAGCAGGAAACCGTTGACTCAATGCTGTTTTAACGGGCAAGAAAGCTTTTGGAAGGAATTGATTTAATGGATCTAGTTAGCGCCACTTTTTCCCCCTCTCGGCCGACAGCCTTCCCTCCCTTCTGTGTGGTCTACGTCCTTGTCTGCGTGATTTGTTGTGGCTGTATGGAGTCGAGCTGCACCTGTTTCTTTATGCTAGGTCTGCTCCGTTCAATAGGCATTGAAAGAGAACCTTAGTTCATGTGTGAACTGCAAGCAGCTGAGACTTTAAAAGCCGACCAAAGGAAGGTTCTTAAATCTCTGGAGAGTGATACCACAACAATCAGCGCAGGAAGGCTGGAAAGAGATTGTTGTGTGCTCTGCGTATTTCACATGTAGGTAATTTATCAGTGCAGATGGAGGGGCAGTTTTGAAAGGGCCTCTTTTTTTCACTCCGATACGCCGAGGGATTTTTCCTTTCTCCTCTTTTTGATGTGGCGGCTCCTCTGTGCCATCTTTGTTGGCAGGAGTGGGTCTCCTCCCTCCTCTGTGAACACCGCTAAGCTGCTTACTGATTTGGGCCCACAATGTAGCCTCTGTTTCTGTCAGTACATTCCCTCTATATGAGCCGAGCAGAGATGGGCGTCAGACCTCTGCCTGTATCGCACGCATTCAGTCAGAGATGCTTGTTAATGTCTTCTGGATCTTTTCATCAAGCTACAAAAGTCTCACAAAGATGTAAACTGTATCCTGTCAATGCTAAAGAAGAAAGCGGGGAAGATGTGAGCAGGGGTGGGCTGAAAGTGATACACAGCTTTACGGTCTGAATAATGACTGCGAGTGAGAAAAGACCATCTGCTTGCCTCATCTTTGTTGTATTTCTGGCTATTCAGATTTTTTCCTGTAATATAGCTCTTCTGCCTCATATGTTTGTATTAATAGTTTAAAAGGAAGTAGTTAAAAACTTATTGTTGTTTATAAAGGATTGAATGGAAATGGTTAATTATGGCTAAACTAAAGCTGTCAGTCTGCGATTGTTAACACATTTAAGCATCAGTTAAGATGTATTTATTTAATGCATTTCCAAATGCAAACCTTTGTGTTTAGTCAACAATAACATTTCGAAGTGGACTGTAACATCAAGTCCAAGCTTGATATATGGTTAGAAAACTTGGCTGAGGATAAAAGGCTTTTGCTCCCTTGTTGTGTTTTCACTTTTGCCTCGATGCTCTCTCATGCACTCAGTAAGGCTATTTTAATATTGCTGCAAAGACTGAGAGAGCTGATTTACAGTATGTCTCACTAAAATATCAACATACTGTTTCAGACAATAAAAATTATGTTTGATAGATAAATATATAGATAGATAGATAGATAGATAGATAGAGTACTCTTACAACAGAGAACTCTCTCAGAGTTCACTTGATCTGTTTATTGCATTGTAGTATCTCTAAGGGCCAGAGACTAAAGTGTATTATTCAAGTATGGATTGCTTGACTTTCTCAAAAGTACAACAGTCTGCTGTAGTATTAGTGCTGTGTATTGAATGGACATATGGGGTACTGAATAAATAATGTATTTCCAAGAAATTCTGAAGTCTTTTAAGTAAGTAAAACCAGCTTGCTAGGTCAGTGTTTCCAAACGAATGTGTTACAGCACCAGACATCAGTAAGGCTTGACGCCAAACCAGCAATGTGCTCCTCTTAATTGATATTTTTCTGTATATAATTCAGCATTAATGCATTCCTAAACAGGAAAAATCAATACTATAAAGAATGAGAATCTCCATAGAGCGTCTCTACTTAATGAGACACCTGAGCTGTTTTGCCTTTCACAATTTTCTTGAAAAAGACCTAACAGTGCATGTATTTATTAATTAGATACAAGCCAAAGTTTATTTTGTATAATTTTAATAAGGCAAGTCACAGATTGGGAGTCGCTGTTCTGGCACTTTCCACTTTCACTGTTCTGCTATTTTCACTGTCAGTAAATGTGTTTCAGGGATGAAGATGAGCTCATGGCCAGGTATAGTCCTGGTGTGGTGAGTTACGCACTGGGCTGCGGTAGCAAACAGAGACAAGGGAGTCCAGGCAGCTGGAGTGAAATGAAATCACCTTCCAGACCCCCATCAAGTCTGAGTGAGACTAGAAACAGGTTGGTGAATGAGTCAGGTCTGTGAGTGTACTTCTACATGAATAATATTGATATATTGATTAATACATCAATAATACTCTGTTTTTCAGGTCAGTCTCCAGCCTCTCGTCTCACTCCAACTGTGAAGATGAAATCAAGGCCTTAAGACACAAGTTAAACATTACCCATATAGATGAGGTTGTGACCCATCTCAGGTGAGGGCATGTGGTTTCTTTAGTCCTTTAGTTGCACCCTTGAAGGGAGCAGTGGGAAAGGACACTTATTCAAAGGTTTTTCAAGGTTTATTTAAAAAATGTACTTTATCTTGCCTGGGATTTTAAAATGATCGGTTACTCAGATTTCAGCGGAAATATTATGTACATATATGCATTTATATCTTTATGTTTACAGAGTGTTGAACACAAAAGCCTCTAAAAAAATAAAACATACTTTAGAAGTAAATTTCAATGAATGCCGCTCAAAAATTTAGGGTTGGCAGGTTTTTAAAAGGTTTTTGAAAGAAATCTGCTCGCCAAGTCTGCATTTCTAAGGGCAAAAATACAATGAAAAGAGTAATATTGTAAAATATCATAGCAATTTAAATCTCTTTTCTATTTCATATAGTTTATTCCTGTCATAATAAAAACATTTTTCAATAGCCATTACTCCAATCTTCAGTGTCACATCCTTCAGAAATAATAATCATATTCTAGTTTAGAGCTCAAAATACATTTATTCTTATTTTCAATGTTCAAAACAGTTGTACTTAATATTTTAATTAAGTACTCATTAGAAGTGAGTGTCTCAATTGACATGTACCCTACACAGTGTTAATTGCTCCTTTATCCCTGAGCAGGGGAAATACATTAAGGTTTGCTTCACTACGGAACATTCATTCACGGATTTGCGCTGTAAATAAGTGAATACCATTTCAATTATGTCTGGCACACTTAAATGCACTTTGAATGGAACATATAAGTTCGCATCGAATTGGAATCATGGCGGAATATCCAGTGATGTCCACTTTGCAGGGAACGTATTGTATATTGTTCGAATAGAACAAATGTCTGAAGCGACAAGAGAAACATACGAAATGTGCAGAGCAGTGGGGCGCGAGGACCGGGATTGAGAAACGCTGCTCTAATCCTTTCTTACAAAAGAAGAATATTGATATTGGCTATACTTTACTTTAGATTTACATTGTTTAACCATAAGCAATTTTGAAGCAATATGCTAACTAGCTCTCATTAATTTGCTAATACAGGTCAAATAACTCTCAGTAGAGTATTACGGTAGTTGACTGTTACATGGGGTTAGTAGAGTAAGTTGTACTTATGAAGTTACTTAGAATTTATGTTCTGCATAAAGTACTTTCATCAAAATGCAAATATTAAGTGTTTGCAAATATTAAGATGACAATAAGTGATGTTGATAAACAAATTTCAGGAGAAGCACTTACGAATAATCAGCCATGGCTGGCTCCGCATTTCCTCAATCAACCTATTCCCAGAACCAATCAGAACCAAGCACCTCCGCCTTAAATAAGATCAGTTTCCTCCCTTCCGCATATCGTTTTTTTGCATCCCTCTGCCTCCCCCTTCTCCGGGGTTCAAGACGGACACCGAGTTCTGCTCCCTGCTCGCTCCCCTGGACAGCAAGCCAAACATGCTATTCTATTTGCATTATGAGGAAGTGTGAACTCGTGAATTTATCTAAGACTTGAATGACAGGTAGTTGACATGTAATTGCAAAGTTCAACCTAGGCTCATTGGAAATCTATACATGCAAATTGCTGCAGTTTCCAGATGAAATGAACACTACATAGATGCAGTAAACACCCACAACTTGGATTCCTTTTCACACAAAAGTTTGATTTACAGGTATATTTTTTATTAATAAAGGCTTATTTTCTCACAATTAGTTGCAGAATGTTATGTTGCAACTTCAAAACATTTTTAACATCCTGGATGTTTTGAAAACTGATACTTTTTTAAACAATGTCGTCACATATACAGTTTCATATGTATGATTTTTCTAGTTCAGTAGGTTTACTCAGAGTATCTCATGTGATATGGTGTTGAAAAGGACCGGTTCAAATCTCTTTCGACAAAACACCTCAAATCAGCGTCAGAAAGTTAAAATAGCATGGCTGCATCCGCGAATGCACTTTTAAATTGCTTTTGCATTTGTCACCACTATCGGTAGGTTTAGATTTGGGTTTGGTTTAGGGGATATTTCCTACGTGATATAGCATTAATCTTTAGCAGCACTCAGTGGATATTTGAATTCTGAACAGCCACAAAACGTACCTCAAGCAGCATTATAAAAATATTGCAATATGTACCTTTACCAACCTAGTGCCACTCTCTGGACATTTCATTTTGAAAGTGTGGCAAAACGTGTAGTAAGGTACATAATTGCAAGGTTTCAGAACGAGGCATGTATGTACAGTAGAGGCAAGTATTTCCAATGAGCCTGGGTTGGCAAAGATACTTATATTTAATAAAATAAGCAACTTAGCAACTATGTATAAACTACCTTTTTATTTATTTTTTTGTTATACTGACCTCAAACCTTTTACAGGGTCAGTCTGTCTGGATAGATATATGTAATGCACCCTTCAGAGAGCTCAAGTGCTCTGCCCTTTGGAGTGAGTAGAGCACAAATGCTCACTTTCAAATGGAAGTCACCCAGAGTGTGAGTAAATGCTATTATAACTGAAGATTGCTTTGAGCTTATTATGAAAACGATGAACAACAAAGTGAAATGTAAGACCTAATTTCATGCATACAACAAACGCAATTACTTTTTTATCAAGCAGATAATATTGGAATCATTTGTTTACACCCGAGGCCATGTACATAATGTAATGACTTTTTAGCCAGCTAGATTGTCCGTTTGCAGTTTGATCCTGTTGGGCAGTGAAGTTAATATTATGAAGCACACATTCCTCAGGGCAGATTTCTCCCTTCTTTGCTCAACACACACTCATGCTGACTGTGGATGCGGACCAGACACGCTCCTTCTTGTGCAAACATGCTGTTGTGAGAATAGAGCGTTGGGCTGTCTCACTGTCCTTGCTTTTTACCTCTTTTCAAGTCTTCTCATGCTCACACACACCTTCATCTAGGAGTATGTTACCTACTGCTGGTACGAAATCGCATCTGCATTTTGAATTTGTGTTGTTTGTAAGTGCATACAAATGCTACCAGTCAAATATTTGGACACACTTGACTTAACTGGTTTCTTTTGATCTTAAAAAGCTTTTCATCTGAAGTCCCAAGCTTGAATTTTAATTGGCTGCATTATGAGTTCAAAAAAATAATTAGTTATTTATAACTAATTTTATGAAGTTATAATGTATTTATTTAACAAGTTATTATTATTTTGTATTTAGTTTATATAAATAAATATATATATATATATATATTTTAAATTAAGTGTTTGAATTTATTTCTATTTATTTCTAATATACATTTTTTTATTTACAAATTTTTCTATATATATATATATATATATTATAGTTTTATTTATTATCAATTATTTTTAAATACCATGTGCATTCAATAACTAAGATGACTATTTCGAGCTTCCCTTTTACAATGGAAGAAACCCTCTTGAAGTTCCTTGCTGACTCTGTCTTTGAGTCACACTTTTCAGAGCTCTTGTCTTTTACCCTTCAGACCCCTTGCTCAACTCTTTACGCCTATCTCTTCCTTACCTCCCATCCTCTTCTTCTCCACCCAGCCAAGAGGAATGCAAACAGTAAGTCCTGCTCAGCGGGGCAGCAGGGTATTGAGATAGAGGGAGGGGAACTGAAGCGAGCAGCCCGATCTATCCCTCCATCAGAACAATAGACCTCATTGTGAGCAAATGAATACCAGACCCCGACATATGTCAGATTCCTTGGCCTTAAAAGAAAAATGAAGGGAGTTTAAGTGACTAAGGTTATGTAACAGAAGAAATAGGCCAGTTTTCGGTCTTCGCTTATCTGGAAAAGAGTTCACGGTGCAATGTCCAGTTCAGTTATTTATTAAACTGTAATTTAAGTGTAATTGAAGATGTCATGTTTTGTATGAAGCACTTAAATGAGAAGCAGTCCCCTATTTCTTGGCAGTCTATAATGACGTAGGTTGTAGATAGTTATTTATGGTTGCCATTATAAACATAATTATTTGAATTTTATTTTTAGTACCACTTAAAATTGTGGTTTTGTTTTTTGTCACTCGATTTTGACTCCATATTTAGACTTTATAATAAAAGATCTTGTTTGATTGACAGGTCAGTCATAACTGAAGAATCTGAGGCACTGAAAAGAGACGTGCAGGTCCTGCAGGTAAGGACTCAATTTGCTGATGAACGCTGGTTTGGATTGCATTTAACAACATGTTTTGAATTGTATTATGATGGTACATCATATATACATATTATTATTATTATTATTCCAAAAACATGGCTTTCAGATTTCAGGTCAATGATAAGATCTCCCTTCTGAGTTTTTTCTTTATTTTTTTTATTGATTTTTAGAAGACATGAAAGCAAGACATAAAAGCATGTTTCATCTTTCTAAGACTAGAGCAGATCATCGTTTATTAATATGACAGTTTTCCAAACTGATTGTTGTAACACTGTGGAACTGCTTTTGCTGACTGAACAAACTGCTTATTGTTTTCAATTATCAATTAAAAAGGCAGAGCAAGTTTGTACATTGAATCTCCTTACGTTTCTGCCTTTGGGAATGAGAGAGCTGCTATAATATTTGCTTATATTATATGTTGCACTTTACATAACAGTGTCCAAGTTAGTGTAATTACCTATGATAATAATCTCAATGGTGCTTTTATTTGCTGAGGAAAGTGAAGGCAAAATTCACTGCCATGAGGCTACAGTGCTATAACTGGATACTAGAATCAGTGTTACTGTAGTATTATTTACATACTATTAATAATATTTTGAACATTTATAGTATTGTACAATCTTAAATTTTAGTTTATTTATGTAATTTGAGTACTTCATTTAATCTTTTATTTCATTCAGTTGGATTTTAGTTAGCAACGTTTTTCATTTTTCAAGTTTTAGTTTTTAAAGCGCTCACCCAAGTCTCAATGACTGGCTTCCAGATAAGATTAAGGTCTATCCTTCAGTGTATGTCTGTTTGGTTTTGTTTGCTTATTTATTTGTTTATTTATTTTTTATTGTAATACTATAGAATTTTATCATTGCTCGCCAATTCTATCCTTAGCAATAACAATGAAAATATCTACTAATAACAATGTGTAATAATGTAAAGAACTACTAAGTACTTACGTCTATAATTACACAGTATGAACACTAATGTAAAGTCAGAAATAAAAAACAGTTAGTTGTTCCTTTTGATGTGTTATGAATGCAGCTGCCAACTGGATAATCATGCATCAGCTACCATCATACCAGCAGCATATGTTTTTCATAATGGATCACAAAGCATCAACTCGTATGTTAAACTCGCTCCTGAAGATCCAGAGATGATTGGTGCAGGAAGCAACTAAACACTGATCTCCTCTCAATCAGCCAGATTGATCTTCAGGTTTCTACTGAACCTCATGTCATCCAAACGTCTCTTTTGTAAAAGTACGGAGCTCAGCCACAGACGCCAAGAAAACGAGCCCACCATTTGCTTTTGTTTAGCACAAACATGCGCACTATTTGAAGCAGAGTGGACACATACGGTTGACATGCTGTACAAATCCAGTCCACCACCCGCTGTGAAACCTCATTCTGCTACACGTTAAGCATCACACATGTTCTGATTGGCTGTGATTACGTTTCACTTTCGGGGTGGACAGACAAATTACTTCTTGCTGGAAACTTGTCTCATCAAAGTGTGCTGCTCTTGAGGTTCACCTAAATCGACAGGCACATTATTGACAGTGCCAAACCCCAGGGCATGGCGTTCCCTCTGGACTGGAATGTGTACTGTCACGTACCATTACATTTGACGCTAAAGAAATGAAACACTTCTTCTGGGGTACATAGTCTTTGGGGACAAGTCAATTTAATCTGAACACTGTTAATCAGAATATTAGTGTCAGCCAAGATTTAATGTTTGATTTAGACCACTTGCTCTCAAGCAGCAGTCTAATACATTGCTTATTTTCAGTGTAAACTCTGGAAAACATACATAAACATAAACATAAAAAAAAAACATAATCAGTTTATTCATTTTCATGCAAAAATGTTTTTACCACAGCAGTGTTTAGATAATATTAGTTCATGTTAATATTTGCTAGTAGATTTTCGTCGTATTTTATGTTTCAAGAAAACATTTTTTAAGTTGTCAAATTCAATCAAGATTGTATTTTTGCCGTGTTTAATATTTAGTTTTTGTTGAATTTCAGTTTGTTTCAGTTTTCAATTTTAATACAATACAATTTTAACGACTTGGCAACTATAGCTGAAATACAATGTTTATTTCAGATAATATTGTTTAATGAATGAATGAATGTGTTTGTTTATTTATTATGTATACAGATTTAGTTTCAGCTAGTGATAATGTAGTGACTCCTGGCCATACTGAGTGTGGAGGGAGTGTGTCAGTGGGCATCCTGCCTCCCCCAGTGACCGGCCTCATAATTGTGGCTGTGGTATTTCTTTTCCAGCTGGGTTGTGGGGTTTCTCCCACTGCCCACAGACCACAGGGCTAAAATGAATAGCCTCCCGCCGAATACGCTGGCAGAGAGGGCGCTCTCTTCAGAGAGCTGAGCTCTGTTTGTTTTTGTTTCATTTAAAAGGATGAGAGTATAATTCATGTGCTGGACAGTAAGCATGATATAACAGTGACTCGGAGCAAATAAACCGAGGCAGCAGGCAGATTGGTGTAATAATAGCACTCCCCTGCCATATAACATGTGGACTAATGGAGATCCATGGCTTTGCAGTGAAAGCGTGTGGTTTGGAGTTCAGTTTTAAGAGCTCAGTCTCAGTGGAGCAGTGCTGGGGAATCATTTAGTGCAGCGTGAGCTCTGAAACTGCTTCAACCACACTATTATAACGAAGCACTTTTTCCAGTCTGAATTTGATTTTATATATTGTGAAATATTATTTCACTTTTAGATATTTTCTATCTTGATGTAGTTTAGAAAGTAATTTATTCCTATGAAAGCAAAGCTGAATTTTCAGCAGTTACTCCAGTCTTCAGTGTCACATCATTTTAATATGCTCATTTGTTGCTCAAGAAAAAATATATTATTTTTATTATTATCAATGTTGTGCTGCTTTTGGAATCCATGATACATGCTTTCAGGATTCTTTGATAAATAAGAAAAGTCTTTACTGTCACTTTTGATCATTTTAATGTGTCCTTGCTGAAGAAAAAGGTTGATTTCTTTATAACAACCAAAAAAAAAAAAAAAGTACATTTTGTGTTTTGTGTATACAAAAAAAGGTAAGAACAAGAAATTACAGTAAGTATAGTACTATAGTAAGTACATGTAATTAATACTTGGGACTTAAACTTCAACAAGGAAACCCTAAAATAGGTTTGCTGTTTTGCTGATCACAGGCTGGTCTGTTGACTGCTTTTAGAAGAGTTTCGTCAAGGTCAGAAAGGGAGAAAAACTCAGTACTCGGCTAAACAACAGCATGACCAGCAAACTGCTGTTAAACTTAGTGAAGTAAATGAAAGTATCATGGTGGGAGTAGAAATCTTTTGATTTGTTTTGATGTGTTTTATCACAGGAACACCTTGAGACAGAGAGAGTCAGCGCTCAGACAGAACCCAGTGTAGCAGGTTTGCGATTCCGTCTTCATGTGATTTTTATCAGACGAAAGGCTACTGACAGACTGAACTAAAACAAGACTATGCCCTGCAGTCTCTTTTGTTGAGCTGGTGCTACTGCATCATTTTTCTTAATAAACGTTCTACCATAAAATCTTCTTGTTAAAAACCTTCACAATTCTCCAGATGTGAATTGTAAATTACCTTTTGAATTGTGCATCACCACCATCTAGTGGTTCACCACTGAAGCACGTTCTCCTGTTTGTTTAACTCATGAAGAACGGTCAGTCTGTACATGATGGGCAGTCTTTCATCAAAAATAAAAAGTGAAATCATTTATTCTGCCGTCTCAAACAAAAAATGTTTTCAACCGTTCATAAGCGCAACTTGTCAGTAAGCAATATTCCAATGGTTCATCTGCAAAGGTCAGTCTGCTCACTGAATTATCTCTTTCTTTTTTAATAGAATTGATTTTTTCCCAAGGTGTTTGTAAAAAGTTGTGTGTTGGAGCAGACTACCTGTCACTAATTTCTTGTTTTCTCTTCTGGCTTTTAGAGCTCAAAGAGGAACGGAGACTCATTCAAAGGGATCTGAATGAGGAGAGTTTAATAACCAACACTACAAATAAACAGAGTACCAAAAACCCACAAACCCTCCCAAGGTCAGATCAGCTTTCTAGAATAAGTCTTTGTATCTGTCTTGAGAAAAATGCGAAGTCATGTAGCAGATCCAAGTCTCTTTTGGAGCGCGTGCTTGTCTGCATTAAAAATGTCTCTCTCTCTCTTTCTATACACACACATACATACTTTTTTTTGTCCCATTATAGGGATAGACGCAAACCTCACTCTGCAAATGATTTGGAAGGACCGAAACTATTAAACTCAACAGTGTCCTATTTGAAACCACATCCACCCAGAGACCTAAACCACATCAGGAATGATCCGAACCTAATGAGCTCCTCAAGTGCTGAATCCACAATCCCTGTTTCTACTTTGGAACAAGGGGACAAAGAGTGCAAGTACAGAGCAAATTCACTAAGAGCTTCAGCCTTCAGACTGGTCCCAGCAGCCTCCATCAAAGCATCCGGACCCGTCAAAGACTTCTTTCTAAAGATGGAGGTGGCTAAAAATAGTGACCTAGTCTGTCTCCAGCCCGCTCCTCCTGCAGTGCCGAGAACAGCCAGCAGGGGACAGCGGTGTATTCCTCAGCCTGAGGGTCTGCTCGGTTCTCTGTGAGAATCACTGTCAGACGGTTCAGTGTACACAGGAAAAAACACAAACCACCATCTGATCTTTAAAATAAACTTTATTTACCATTTCAAATTGAACAGTTTACAGCTGACATGACTAAGACAATTTCAATGCTGTTTGGCCCTAAAATTGAAAAGACACATGGTTAGATACTGCACGTTTGATAAAGTACTGAGCTCATGTCATTGTGCTTGTCATTCTACTTCAGTTTTATATTGCCATGAGCACAGAGATACACACACACACACACACTATTGTAAAGACATTGCTTCTTTTAGGATGCAGGACATGGGAGAGAAAGATTTAATTGTGTTTTTGCATCATTTTCTGTTGCTTTCAAACATGTATATTTTAAATATGAAAATACTTGATACTGTTTACATTAACCAAAAAATGTAATCAGTTTCAACTGAGATGTGCTGATTCTGCAATAAAACTGCTCATTTCCATCTTGGACTTAGAGGTATTTGTGTTCATATTTTCCACCAAATTCTAGTATTTCTGTTTTGCTTGTTCTAAACACAGCCCTGACACGTTTCACGTAAGGTGTATGCCGTCACAATTCAATTTACACTAAGAAATAGCCAGGCCAAATTAGGAGCAAAGTCATTTTTAAAAGAGTTCAGTTCTTCTTAGAGGCATTATATATCCAAATAAAATTCTTTATTTAATACTCGTTATTTTAAACGCATTTCCAAAATATTCAAAGATCAGCATACTTGTTAAAAAGTTCTTTCCATGCAAGCAAATGTGCTTTTCTCGATTTTCTTTTATGTTGTGCATAATACATGAAACTGGATCACAGGTCGACAGAAATGTTCTTAAAGGGTTTGCAGCACTACACTTGTGTACAATACTGAGATGAAGATATAACATTGTTGGCTTTACACTATGTCCTTCTTCATCAATCAACCATTTCTGTTTGACTAGACTTTGATGTAAAAAGCATTTCTGTTTTTTTTGTTTTTTTTTTCCAAGTTTCAGTAAAAAGCCTTAGTTTGGCAAGGATTTCAGCTGGCTTGAGGAGGTTTAGGGACAAAAAATGTAGTGTCACCGAACATGGCTAAAAATGTTTACAACTGATGGTAAAATACAGTTTTAGTACTATAAAAATAAAAAGGAAAAATCTCTTACAAAGGTAGAGTCTGCTTGTTAAATGGCACAAATGAATAATTACATACTGATTAAAATTACATGACATCAATAGTGACACTAACATGACTCAGCAGTTGAACGTCCACTACACAGAACACTCTGTACACACAACATTAGCTAAGTTACAATAAGAAATGAAGTAAAAACAACTAAAAAATAAACCCCACTACAGCAACCCACCCTGATAAAAACAGAAAACACAAACACACATATCAGTTGAGTTTTTGTCTTTTTTTTTTTTATATTACTGTACAACGGAGAGAGATGGGGAACAGTGCAAGAACGGCACTGATGCATAACATGTCTATTGTTAAAAGTTTTCATGTCAAGGTCAAAATCCAGGTCTGTTGACATCGCAGTACCTAGAAACAGACACATGGTCTTCATGCCATGTTCAAGGTCTGAGGACCACACATCAGAAAAATGAGAGGGCTTCAATCTTGTGCATTCACAGTTCCGACAGCGATTAATCGTACTGTAGCTACTAAAGTGAACCAGTAAATAAAAGTGCTGTTAGTCTAACGTCACCTAAACCGCTGCTCTACTCTACTGCACTGCACTACCTGTCTAACAGAGGAAAAGCTAGAGTTTGTGACCTGCAGGTATGGTTTTGCTAAGACCAATGAACCTCTAACTACTCCCCTGAGTGTCCGATACCTCCTGTTAGGTAGCAGGGTTACTTTTACTTTTCTCGCTTTTTTTCTACTTCTTAAAGTTAGATTGTGTTTTGTATATTTTTGGATAAAATCTTGAAAATATATATATATCATACCTTCATGCAAAGATTAATAAAATGTACAATAACAATGACGTAGACTATTATGCCATCAGGTTTTTGAATACTGATTTATCGGTGACCTGCTCCATCATTTTGAGTCAACTCGGCCCAGAATATTTTTTATTTAGTAAAAGAATAACCTCATGCTTAAATGGTGCCGTCATAAAAACATTTTTGATAGACCGTGGAGAAGCTTACTTTAACTAAGACATGAATTACATATTCAGTTACAGTGAAATACAATGTGATTACAGTGCATGTATTTACGATTTTACTAATTTACTTTGTTTTAGAAGTGGACATTGAATGACTTTCCTGAGGTAAATGTAACATCAGGTTTCATTCACATCTTTCAGCAACTGAAACATGATTACATGAGAGATTGTAAGTTGTACTGCATCTTATAACATACCCTCTGATGATCATTTGGGGTTTTTTGTGCTATAACTAGTAGTAAAGAAAGAGATGTTTAGTTCGCTTGAGCTCTACGCTGCATTTAAACTGATGCAGCTTTACGAATCTAATGACACGTTTGAATTTCACAAAATATGTATTATTAAAATCAATGCAACACTGCATTTCTTTGCCTCATTCCAACTCAAAATGACAGAGCACGTCAGATATTGTATTCCTCCTTGCACAACACAGGAGAGGAATACCAAATCAACTATTTTGACTTGACTATATACAAAGATTCACTGTTGAATCAGAAGTCTCAATACGTGATGCATCAGCACATTAGCAGCTGCGTTGCCACACTCCCTGTTAAAGGCGTCAGGCAACATCCCAGACGAATTCACAGTGTAACCAGGACTCTTCATCCTTGTATATGTGCCACTAGAACCGTATGCATCATAAGTAAAGGGGCCTTGTTGAAACGTCACTGGAATGATATGATATACGGCATCTAGCCATACCAACAATATGACCAAAATTCTCCATACCAGTATATCCCCTCTCTACAAAACCAAAATGAAACAGAATGCACCATATTACAATAAAATGCTATGGTTGTGAAAATAGGATAGTTTGGCCTTTTATTTGTCTAGCAAGTCTAATAACGTTGTTTTAAAATATTAGGCCAAAAAAGCTGACTTCCCCAACGATTTCACCAACTACCCACAGCGATTTTTGACTGATGCTGCATTTACTTCTGGTCGTTACTCCTTTTTTTCAATGTCCAATGACATGACCGTTCATGTTCAGCACAGCCAGATGCCTTTAAATGACACATACACACCAGTTCAAGTCTCTTAACACACATAAACAACAAAAAATACATACAAACACAAGCATACCAACTAAATCAGAACACAAAGGTCTGTGCACATGTTTTTGGTAACATGCCTCTTTTTCCGTGTAGAGCGGGGTTAGTGTGCATACTACAGTACAGAATCTAGGAACTAGCTGCTTCGGTTATCGCACACATGCTCCCCTCGCTCAGGAGATGCCTCGGCTCGAGATGCCCGGAAGACTAGACAGATTTGGCATTTCATGTGGACGTTCCTACATGAAAACCCCTCTCCTTCACGTCAAACATCAGCAATAAATCATCTCAAGGTGTTGGAAAATGTTTTGCAAAAAAAACAAATTGTGTGTAACCCTGAGAATGGGCTTGAGAAGTTATATGCCTCTGTCCAGATACCGCAGTCAGTAAGAGCTTAAGACCAAATATCCTTTGTTTTGTATTTGTGCTCTCACTCAAATGGAAATAAAGTTGATATTCTCTCGGCCTATGCCAGTCTACTTGGCTGGTTGACAAAAGTGTTAGCGTCAATATTTACTGGATAATAGAGATGTTCTGTTTTGCAGTTTTAGGTGGATTTTGAGTTATCACACTGTTAAAAGGTCAATTAACATACATTATGTCATGCACTGGCATTACATTGACCATCAGCCACCAACACTGGCCATTGAATGAGATGGTCCCCAAACAAGAAAATGGGTACAAAACAGAAATTGAAAATAACTCTCCATTTAACAGTGTCTTTACAACATTGCCACAAAGAATATTTGGTCTTCAGCTATTAAACCTGACCAGCACTGCCGCCACTATACACACGAGCCAAGTCCCACTGTAGCTCCTGCTGCCGCTACAGTCACATTTCCAGACTACTCAACAAAGAGTGAAAATATTGTACAATGCGCTATATACACACTGCGTGTATGCAAAGACCTCCTGTATATGAATACGTCTCTTTTCTTGTCTTTAAAAAAAAACTGCAATATTAAATTAAGTGAACAAAAAGAAAAAGGTTTTGGATGACAACCAATTTCTCTAGAGGTTAGATTTCATAAAGCCCTTACAATATGTAAAGGTCTCCAGCGAGAGTGGCCTGTCCCGCAGTGTGGGAATGGGAACTGTCCTGGGGGGAGGGTGGGGAGGGGCTCCTCTATGCGCTTGGTGAGGGGTTTAATGTGGAGCCGTTGCTTCCTGGGATGGTCAAACCGATCTCATCCTCTTTCTCCTTGAGTTTCTCTTTACCCTCATCCTTCAGGTCTTCTTTGAGAGGGCACACCTCCACTGATTCGGGGCCTGTAGTGGCGTATCGGCCCTTGCGGTGCTCCTGCAGAGCCGGGCCCCAGTCTGGGTCAGGCTTCACGGAGTTCTTCAAACGCTGCAAGAGGTAAGAGTGGATTTGATGTAGGATTTACATTTCATTTTTGAGGAAAATAGTAGTTGTTACTATGATTTTCAATTAAACTTTAAGAAGACTTTTTTTCCTGAGGCATATACCAAGAACAAAGCGTACAAAGCAGACCAGATATTTAATGACATGAACAAAGAGAAAATGTACTCCAATACATGCAATGGTGGTGCAATGCACTGGCTGCTCTGACATTTACCAAAATAGTAAAGAAAATAAAGTTATGTCTGTGCAAAACATGCAGAATAAAAAAGACATTAAAGGTGCCATAGAGAGAATATTTTAAATTGTTGTCTGATATGTACATAGAAGGTATGTGGCTTAGGTAAGGGGAATAAATGCCCAGAAACGGTTTTACAGGTCCATTTACAACCCTAGAATTTGACCCTAGAATGAAACAGTCTGTTTTTGCC
>JAUCMS010000044.1:11868517-11889250 GCA_032357445.1 Enteromius radiatus | reverse complement strand
ACGCAACACTGAGAAACAGCCAATCAGAGCAGACCTCCTCATTACTATTCATGAACCTTCCAAATAAGGCAAAAACATACTGTTTCATTCTAGGGTCAAATTCTAGGGTTGTAAATGGACCTGTAGAACCATTTCTGGACATTTTTTCACCTTACCTAAGCCACATACCTTCTATGTACATATCAGACAACAATTTAAAATATTCTCTCAATGCATTCTAGGGCACCTTTAATAGATCTTTGGGGTGCACTTGTATTGCTCTCACAGACTTTTAACCTCTAAACTGCACATTGGAGATGTAAATAATAACAATAAATACATTTTTAATTTTCGACATAGCAAAAGCTTAAGCAAACTAAAATCTCATTAAAGTACCACACTCTGGCACTTTTCCAGCCTGTGACATAGAATATCAACACAGGACACTTTTATTTATGTACTTGGCCTTAACCACACCATGTATGGTACAGAGGTTTTGCTTTGACAGTGTGGTTAGTTAACGCATGACTTCACATGCCTTTATGGGCTCCTCTGCTTTATCATAAATGATTACGACATGTTTGCACACAGATTGGGCCCAGATGTGGTTGTGTGATTATTCTACATGTTCTCCTCTCTACAATGATAAAAATAATCTCAGCCCAACATTTGTTGGATAGGCACGAGCAAAGTATGCTACACAAATATGTTACATCACCGGTGAACCTCATTTCCATTGGGGCTTGTGCACAACTAAATGTTGGAGGAGGGTCTTTTACTTGTTTACACACAGCCTCTTCTTGAATGAGTTTTTTGGGAAATTGAAAAGAAGGCATAAATGTTTCATTTAGACCCTAAGAGCAGAACCAAGCGACTGAAGATTATACTACAGTGCACTGCCCTGTCAATGCAAGGAGTTGATTCCTGTATTTACAAAAGAACAATAGACATTTTGTGAATAAAAGATCAAATGGTCTAATTTTTCTGTATATATATATATAAATAATAAATAAGAATATAGTTTCTTGTAATACACACCAGATCTTGAAGTATTGCATATGTGCTTGAAACAGCAACACTTGCCAGAATATGAAACAATTGCAAAATTAGCAATACAGAGAAAACTAAATATGTTGAAGTAGAGTAACTAAATATCTGCATCATTCTGAAAAGCACTGGAAAGCATATTCAGGTTAAATAAGTAAGGTACTATAATTACTAAGTATTAAACTCAAACTAAGTCTAGTTGTATGACATCGAAACCATCTTGCTTATGGTTAAGGTACTAGTGTTTCTCATTTGTGAGTCACTTTGAATAAATGTAAATATTATATGACACTTGGAAACTACAACTTGTGTAACAACTTCCTGTGACAATATATCAGGAAGGCATTGATTCTTGTTTGCACACACACATACAAAACACTTTCAAAACGTTATACTAAATGTATGATTTAACGTAGGTTACTATTTTTTTTTCAGACGTTAGATTCATCTAACGTTATCTAAAATGGCAGATTATGTTCATCACAGAAACAGTGCGTGTATAAATCTAAAATAGTAAGACTCCACAAGCGTTACACTGTAACTCATGATGTAACTCAACAATTTAAAGATGTGGCAAAACTGCTAACATTTGTATTGAAAACTGAAACTGAAAATAAGCAAGGAGTCCACTTTTAACAATTGGAACAATTTTAACCGCATTAGCGTCATTGAAAAGTTCAAACAGGTTCTCCATACGAATCCATAGACAATCTAATGAAAAGCCAAATAAAAAGATAACGTTAAAGGATGTAACTATTCTACGGTTTGTAGGGTGTTCAAGCTTTTAATACTGTTCTGACCCCAAACGAATAAGCGATAGTTTAACTAATTTATTACAGTTAAATTTCAAACTGATTTTGGCTTTAACCTACCAATATCTTCTTAGTGGTGTGAAATAAAATACGGAAGAATCACTCGGCTGTAGGCTACCTCGTGTAGTAGTATTTTGGTCTTACCATCGCATGGTCCTTGGTGTTATACAGGAGACAGCACTGTCTGTGGGTCTGTTTCAAATGGTCTGCACAGGAGTACCGGCGTCTGGACAGTTTTGAACACGACCTCATTAAAGTGATGGACATTTCTTTGTTAAACTTCCAATATTCTAAACTCAAACTGTTCATACGTGGCCCCGCCCTTCGACCAAAGACCCCCCCTCCACAAACATTTGAATATAGCTTTTAGATAGTTCAAGGCTTCATAAGTGACTTAATGATAATGCAATTACAAAGCAGTTCTCTGGCGTACCGATTCTTACCTGAAAACAAACCATAAACGCGCGAACACAAAAACTGGCAACCTCTTAAATAATCTGGATAAACATATGACAAAAGGAATAAAAATAAATTCAATCACCAATTTCGGTTATGATGAAGACGCCAGCCAGATCACCTTAACAGACAATCCGACTGAAATCAAGATGTCCTAAACTAGCCAAACTAACGATTTACCGGTAGTATTGAGCACGTGTGTTGCCGCGGTTGATATTTCCGGTAGACAATAGATCTGCGATTGTCATTGAGTAACGGATGTAAGTTACACTGCAAATAAAGCTCTGGGAGTTGTATTAAGCTATTACTTTCTAAATCGGCAATTTTTGGCTTCTGAATCATTTCAAATATGACAAAATATAAGAAAAACATAATGCCTTGTCGCATAGCAACCCGTTTCGCAGCGAACACAATAACTTATGGGAGCGTGGAATAAATATCATGGGTGAAATGAGGACATACAGCGACACACACGTATTATTTACCTTTCTATTCTCTAAATGATGCTGGAAGACGGTATAAGGAGGATACACACGCTTCTCCATTCACGCGCCGTTGCGCAGTGTAGCGGTGGGTTTAACAAATGCTAGGAATGTAACAAAACACAAGATTATACCGAGTGATAGGCTACAGCTATAACATGAGGTATGCCACTGGTCCCTGTAGTTTACCACTGTAATGATGAAATGACCTAAATGCACGATATTCCATTGTTTCTCACAAAATGCAGAATGATCATGGTTCTAACTCAGGTAACGTTAGTTAAGCCTTATCCTAAATGATCTTCATACACAACATCAATGTGCCTATACCTTGCACAAACATGGGAAATAGTTTAACCTTTGTATTGGTGACTTCACTAATGTAAACACCTCAGTCATAAAATCTCTTAATGAAAATAGAACACGGTTATTAGGAAACCTTTGAAAAGTGTGAGACCAAACCCGACAAAAATCTGCTTTGTCAAAAAAACAAAAACATCTGCATAATCTGTCTGCGTCATTATTTAGATAATTAACAATTAAGTCTTTAGATTTAAGTTCAGTAGTAACCTTAACGTTTTAATATTTATGACTTAACTGTTGGGAGCAATAAAAGGACAAAACATTTAAATGAATTCTTGCTATAGCCCAAAGTTAGACGAATGTGATTTTAAAGTTTTATCTCGCTCACCAGTACATCCGAACAACTTGTTAGTGGAGCTTAGTGTGCATGGCATTGCATCAGCAGGTGTATTATCAGAGACAAAGCGTAGGAAAGACTGCCATCTCGTGGTAGAAATAGATACCTTCAGATAAACTAATGACCTAAGACCAAAAGACTACCAAACATTCCCTGTCAAATCACCCAAATTTTAGAAACTTCCCCGGCTCAAATTTGTGTTTTGTTAATATTTTTAACAAACATAAAGAGCGCTGAAAACCAAAATAATAAATGTCATGGATGTAGCTAGTGAGTAATCCACTTTTTGATAGAGGGGGTCATAATGACAATTTTCTACTTGGAGGCAGATTACTGGGGAGTAAAATTACTTCAGGAATACACTATATATATATATATATATATATATATATATATTTAAATTGTATGTTTTCAGTGGCCAAAAATCAAAGAATATTAAGAAATCGTTAACACTTATAAACAGCCATGTAAAAATAAAAAAAAACTATACTTTTATATTGCAGTTATTTCACATTCAAACCTTAAATTAATGTACAAACAAAATAAACACAGTACTTTTTTTTAAAAATATTTGTATAATAGCATCTTTTTTTGTGACTGAAGGTCAACATTACTCTGATGTCTCTGGAATAATGTTTTCTATCTCATAAAACCATTAAACCAAACAATTTTCAAATAAAACCATTATAATACCAATACTGATTTCTTTCTAAAATTGTCCAAGAAAAAAATGTAACCATTGACTATAGTCACATTACAGTATACTGTAATCGAGAGCTATTAATTTTAAAATCGGACTTAAAAAAAAGCTTAAAAATTTAAGTAAGCTTAAAACAATCTTCACATAACCCATTATAATACGTCATATTTACTTGTGCAATTCAGCAGAAATATTCAGAACTTAAAATTGAAGTTATCACACGCATTCTAAATTAAATAAAGACGAATACATAAAGCTGTCCCCTTTTTTCTCCTTTGATTAATAGACATCACAGCAGCTGGTTATTATAGGTTATTTTTGCTCTTATTTCTTTAAGAGCTGCCGCTGCTGAATGTGGCGCACTTCTGACACAAATCTTAAATTTAACTCTTTTTACCTTTTCTGACCCACTTCAGGTCAGGCGTGTTAGATGAGTGAGACAGCGCTGGGCTGTGCTCTGGTATCTTTGTGCATGTATTTGAAGAGCGCGCGCTGCAAGCACAGTACCGTTTGCCTGGCGCTGAAGTGAGGGGGAACGCGCGTCTGGAATGTCTCCCATGTGATGTGGTCGTGAAGACGTTCTGCGACTGAATAAATGCACTTCTTGTCAAGAGATAACAATGACAGAAGCAGCAGTTGTGAGTGGGGTGACCAATCCTAGCTACGCCCCTGCGTTAATTGCGTTAAATATTTTTAACGCATTAATGTAAAAAAAATAAGCATGACATTGTATTGTTCTTATTCGACATTTGTAAATGAACAAAGCAAGGTGTTTTGATGTAGTGTGACTTCCTCCCAGCAGAGGGAGACTGCATTAAGCTTTTGTTATAAATTAGTTTTCTCTTTATTGAATCTAAAATGTCACAATAGCCGGGTAGTTAAAGGCAGTTTTAAGAAAGGAGCTAAAAAATAAGCTACAAAATTACAATTAAATAAATTCAATCAACAAATGCAAATAATTATTTTTTTTATATAACATTAATGCATTTAACAGATATCTTGGTTAGTTATTAGTTTTTAGGACTATTGCTGCTGAACTTCTGGCGTTTGTTGTTGACAATTTGTTTTATTATAAACTGACACAGGTGCCTCTTGTAAACGTGGTTTGGTTTGATTACAAATTATTTGTAATAAAATTCAGGCCAGTCAAAATAATCTGATAATATTCCACTAGTCTGACCACATGAGATTCTGTGACTAAATTGAATATTTTCAGACGTGAGAGGGCGTTATAGCCTACTGTAGCTTGCATAGGGAAAGGAATATTTGTGTTCTGAACAGCTTAAGTTATTATTATTATTTTTTTTTTTTTTGATTATTATAATTGTTGACAATGATGGTTTTACATAAGTTAATTGCTTGATTTTAGATTGGTAACAGTATAAGTAGTGACCTACATTGTAGACTGTAGGTTGTTTTTTAATGGCCAAATCTAAATATATGAATATGAAAAACTATGTAGACATTTTGATTTACATCAATTTACAATTAACTTATTTTGCCCAGCTTTATGTAGTAAAACTGATTAGTGCTATATGTAGATCTATCTCGCTTTTAATACCCTTCATGGTGGTAACTCACCATATTTAAAATAAGAAACATAAAGAAATGAGACATAAGGCTGAGTATACAAAAAAGACAATGCTTTTAATTCTTCTGAAGAAAAAAATACTCCCTGACTTAATACAAATGTATAAATGGAGAATAAAAAACATATATACAAAAGTTTGGGTCCTGCCCCGTTTTTATACATCTGGGAAAGTACTACATAATTTACCTTCTAAATGAACAAGAATCTCCTTCTATTAAATACTGTCATAATTTAAATCAAATGACATTATACTGCTATTCACATATAACTGCTGTCCCAAAATAGGAATTGTCTTAACAATATAAAATCCTCTCGTCCTTTAAAAATACATATAGTCTCTCTCTCTTTATTTTCTTTACATGTGCCTCTTCATGTGCAGAGCCAGATGATCTGAGCGGGAGAAAGCTCTTTCGCACAGGTGGCACTGAAACGGCCTGTGTCCGGTGTGTTTCCTGTAGTGACGCGTCAACTCGTCTGACCTGGCGAATTTCCAGCCACAGCCTTCCCAGCTGCAGTGATAGGGCTTCTCACCTGTCAACAGAACGGGAGGAAACGTTTATTATTGTGTACAAACTTTTCTTAAACGGTCTATGGTGAGAAATTAAGTTAAAACAACATATGGCCTATAAAACTCCGCGACATACCTGTGTGTGTCCGCATGTGCGCTTTCAAGTGGGAGCTTTTCGTGTACGTTTTCCCACATCCGGGGAACTCGCAGCTGTGAGTCGCTGTCCGCTTTCGTGCCCATGACCGACGCCCTCGTTTCGGCTTGCTGTCCTCTGGGTTTAAAAATCCCAGGAGGGGTGAGGATGGCGGAGTCAGCATCACACCTGGCATGGCCGGGTGATTTGCCCGCAATGGTTCGCTAAACATGTTATAATGTCCGTGATACTGTTGATGCTGGGTGTACTGAGGTGGAAAAGACGCGCCATTCATGAACTGCTGTTGGTGTGCAATGTCAATATGATGGTGAGAGTTCATCTCTGTTAGGATGCAGTCTTTCCTGACTAAAATGTCCTGAGGCACATCTTGTTGCACGTGATGCCCATAAGCCTGGTGCTGCTGTCCATAATAATGACCCACGTAGTCGTTTACCATCATGCAGGATTGCTCGTGGTTTTCACTTTTTATTTTGTATCCCACATTATTAGAATTGGACAAGTGTGCCTGGTTTCGAGAGTTCAGAGCCCTTAGTTCGGTGTACTCCAGTCTGTCTAAATGTCCTTTCAAACTAAAATCATGCGAGTCGCCGTGATAATTCACGTCCGGAGTAAACAACTCGGCTACCAGACTGTGACTGGGACGCGCGTTAAAGGTGTTGCCACAATATGCGCTCGGCGTCGGGTGACATCCATCGCTGTCGTACACGGTACTGCAACTTTCTGGGGACTCCGGTAGAGAATAGGCGGGCTGCTGCCGCGCTGAGTTGTCGTTGTCAGACGTGACGGAGTTAGACAGAATGAACTCTAGATCCAAAAACTTGGAAAGATCATCCTCGTCTTTGGCCAAATGTGGGGATTCAACTATGCTGAATTCCACCTCGATGAGGGGTCTCACGTCTCCAACTGCCGGGCTTGGTTTAGTTGGGTCAACTTTCCAGTCCTGAAGAAAAAAATAATAATTCAGATAAGAATTTCTTTACATGATAAAGTCAGAGTCATTCAAAAACACTAAACAGACATGCTGATTATTATAAAGATACTTGCACCGCGCTTGAATTATAGGGGAGACAACTTTAAAAAAAAGTTTGGCTCAACTGGGATTCCGCAAACTTTAAATTTCTTGCTATGTTTTTTGAATTGTAAATGTATAATTATTTGCTAAATACTGACGGTATTTATTTCTCCTGATGTACGGTACTATAACAGTTCTAATGAAAGCACTATAGGGATCTAGGCTACCGTTTCTTTTTCATACGATTGCATACAATTAGATGAAAAGCTGAAATACAATTGCATACAATTAAATGAAAAGCTGAACTCACCCGAACAATTGCAGACTGCTTTTCGTCTAACATCTGATTGCTTGCAAAAGTATTTATCGAAGGCAACATCGCATCTGCAAGAGCCATGTTGCAAATGTTAGGGAACTCAGTAGCTGTTCGCTCTCATTCAGTCCGAGATAGACAATGCGTCTCTAATTCGTTTGACTAACTGCCTACCTGTCCCATTATAAGGAGGGTCTAAACGTCGTGGGGGCGTGCTGTCGTGACGTTGCTCATAGTTGTAGCCTATCAGGTGTTTACTCTGGCTACCCTTAACAACATGTAAATATTGTCAAAGTTAAGCTTGTCAATTGATAATTTGGCCTTTAATTAACCGTATCTCCTTATTCCATTAAATTACGAAGATTGCTTAAATACTGTAAATTCTTCAGGATAAATTATAGAGATTCAAACACCCTAAAATGTACATGCTGCTGAACCAGCTATTCTGTTTTCATTGTAAATATTTAATCACGCCATATTAAATGATAATTCAGCTCATATCATAGTCATAGGCTATGATTTATTGACAAACACTTTCAAGTCCAAATAATTTTGATTTTTAAAGTGATACCATAACCTATCGGATTTATAGTTTACTGGACTTTACTACTTATTGGACTTCTGAGTGTTATCCGAGTTCTGAAGGGGGCGCCACAAACCCCCTGCTCGGTGAGACTTTGTAGTTTATTAGAGGGCCGTTTAAACATAATTTTGGTAAGTAAATATATATATATATGTGTGTGTGTGTGTGTGTGTGTGTGTGTCTGTGTAAAGTGTTGAAAATAATTTATAAAATTATAATTTTATAGGGTCTATAGCCTAATAAATGTGTGTGGCAAATAATCAAAAACGAGATGAAAATTAAATACACATGCTAAATTAAAAACAGAACAAATATAATCTCTATAGGCTAACATGGAACCAAAAGTTTCAATAAACCTGCTACATTTTTGTGAGTTTCACCGCTTCATTCGTATTTAAATGGACCCGATCTCATGTGTCTGATATAGGTATTAATTTCTCCAGAATTAACTCCTGCTTAATTAGCATCTGAACAACCAGCAGTAAAATCTCGGAGCCATCGAAACAACATGATAATCTCAGTGTTTAACAATGCAGGTACATGTTAGTTAATGATCTCTGAGTCAATAGACCTCCTCTTTCAGTTGATTAAAATGCAAATGAATGGCCTATATGCTCTCGGGCTTATGTTTAGAGACAAGGTGGGCAGCTTTAACAAAAAACTATATTCCACCTGATGCCAAGGACGAGACATTTTAACATTCTTGACCCTGACACAAATAAAAAGTATTTAAAAATAGTTTCATAGCCGTAAGATATTTTTTTCAAAGAAATTTGGAAACGTTTTGCGCGTGCTGTTTCTCCTGTTCTGCGCGCGCAAACCAGCAGCATTTGTACAATCTGATTCTGTTGGTTTATATAGTGCAGTTATTTTTACCCTTACTACGTAATTCAAAGTCCGGTACAATCGCATTGTCTGGATAGATGTGGAAATGGACAGAATTTCCTGAAATACAAAGGGTGTCCTTTTCCCCGACGCAAGCAAAGTACAAGTGTATTTATTTTAATTGTTAAAATTTACAACTGAGACAGAAACTACCCAAGATACCGAGCTGCGGTCTACACTTAAGCGCAGAATATATTATATAATACAAACATTTCTAATGTTTAATGTTTTATCATATGATAGTTACATATGTTTGCATTAAAGTAGGTGGTTATTATTGTTGTTGTTAGGCATATCAAATAATATAGCTAGCTATATATTTTTGTTTTGTTAATTTGAGCGCTATATAAAATGTATGACGCCATTACATTTTCCAATTTGCCTATATTTTGCCTTTTTTTTTGGATTGATTTTCCTATATACATTTGAAATTTTGCTTTGTCCTTGTGTATGAAAGGAACGGGAGTTTTCCCCCCTTTGTTGTTTTCTAAACACAATTAAGGAGATTGCAGACTGGCAGACAGGACACTGTCTTCCCGGAGACATTCTGCTGTATTTACATGATGCCTAATTTGCCCAGAGAAATTGTTTCAGTGTCCAGTTTAACTGATTCGGGAGTGAAACTAGATTATGTATATGAATGCACTTTTTTAATAGAAGGCCTATATATGCCAAATATTTTCTAAAAGAAAAAAAAATACCGATACACCACCTAGGGGATATAAATAGGCTAAATATTCTAATATTGATGTTTTTTTTAATCTCATACAATCTGGCTTTCACCACTGACAAAGGAATTTTTATTGAGTGTGTATTTCCTGTATAGTTTTACAATATTGTAAAAGAAAATAATGCACGCATTTCCTTCCTAAAATGCCCCTGGCTATATGAGTTGTGTTTACACAAACTTATTTAGAATTTCCTTCTTGGTATTGATTGCATTTTGCTGATAACATAATACACAAGATAGCACTGTATATATCAGTTTCAAATATACTGCTTTAATAGACTGCACCACGTTTTATTTGAATTAAACTTTGGTTTAATTACTTAACAGTAAACAGTACCTGTGTAGGATAGAACAATCTTCAGAAAGACAGAGATTGCTTTTGATGAAGTATTTAACAAACATACTCATTTGTTATAATGAACCGAAGCTGTGTGAGCCACACTTTTATTTATTTTCTAAATACAGTATAAACTTTTCATAATATTTGTGTAAAACAAACCATGCTTTTTAACAGATAGAGAAAAAAGATTAGTGAGTATTTAGTCTGTGTAAGGCATGCAAGCTGTTTCTGTTGGATTTTTAGGGAGATCAGATAAAGAAAATGTTGATTTTAAGAAGGAGCACAATCCCAGAGTCTCCACCCTCACACACTTATAGCTTGTGAATGATACGTGATCTTTGTCAAGTATATATGTGCACGAAAGCAAATGTTTACACTTTCCTGTTTACATACATGCCCACATACAGTATAATGGCATCTGCGTGTTTTTGTTTTGCTTTGATGCTCATCTTCAGTTAATGTAACATGATTCTGCTTGCAATGATATGTGTAAATGAGACTGGAGTCATTTCTCATGGATGGACAATCAAACACTGACCCAACAGTTTCCAACTTGAATTCATGCATTCAGATCTATTTATCACTTCTGTATTAAAGACAAACAGGCAAGTTGTAGCAGCGCTACTTAAGACATGTTGAGAAGAAGTGCCCTTCAGGGTACACAGGTCCCTTCATCACATAAAACAATCACTTGTTATACCTCTCCATTTCACTGTTAAATGTTCTGACTAACGGCTGAGTCAGTCACTGCACACCCACAATCAATTGTTTCTATAAAAAAATGAAAAAAAAAAAAAAAAATCGAACTGCTCGTGCTATAACTTCTATGTTGAATCCACATACATAAACATTACATGATTGTGTGATTTTATGGCATATTATTACTTAGAAACCCATACGAATTAAAAATGATTTTAAATAGATATGCTCCTTTCCCTTTCATTGTTCTGTGGTGTCTAAGTGCAGCTAATTACCTATCGCTCAGCGCCACAACCACCTAGACAAATTTGTGTGGACACAGGCGCAAATATTTGTGTCCACTGCACCGACCACCATCAGAGTCGTCCACTCGATCTTCCTGTGCTTGTCTAGCACACAACAACGACAAAAGAACAAGTCCTTTCACTTCCACTGGACCATGATAAAGACCCGAGACCCATTGCAAGGTCTCAGACAAGACAAGGTACAGGTGAGGACAAAACCTCTGTCGACTCAAAGGTGGTCTGAATGCCCATGGGGCCAATGTAAACCCACAGATGAACTAACAAAAAAATGTTCAACTTACACCGAAGCTCGATCTGCTACACTGGTGTATAGAGGTCAATTCTGTAAAGGTTGCACTGTATTTACTGTGGCCGATGGCCTAAATTGCCTTTCCCTCCGTTTGTCTCTCTGCACAGGCTTTTCATTCAGACACTTGGATTTTCAATTGCAATCTAAAGCCTCCAGAATAGTAATTACCCCCATCACCCGAGCACCCGAGCAGGAGGAGAAATTCACTGCTATCTAACATAAATACTTGTCCACATACTGAAAAAGCAACACTGCTTTTGCTAATTTATCAAAGGAGAAACAGCACATGGTCTATTAAGGGTGTGGACCAGGAATATGGATAATCATGAGGGGAAAAAAGAAAAATACATAGACTGTGTGAAATGTGAAGAAAGAAAGCTGATATCATTAAAAATAAATCTCAGACAATATATATATTTTTTGCAATGGATCACAAAAGAAATCTCCAATTGTGATTCATGTGATATAAAACTGTAGCCAAGCAGAAATATACAGTATATTCACATCTATATTAACACATAGTCCACACAATTAACTTCCAGTAGCTGCTCAGTTTCTCCCACTCACTGCTCCATGTCTCTCATCTCCCCTGGAGGCCTCTTTGTCTCCAAGTGTAATTGCTTCTGCCTGCTTTGGAGCAACTCTTGACTGGGGACACAAAACTTGTCTCTGTGAATGACTGCATGCGTCTGGGGTCAAAAGTCCACAAGAGAAGCCGTTTCATACAGCTTTGTCCTCTCACATGCCAGCGTGCCAAAAGTGTTCTCCATCCACTTTCCAAACAGAATTCCATGACACATTCGTACTCAGCCATCAGGATCTGTTTGTGCATGTCAGGGACAAATGTATTAGTAATTAAAATAATTGTATGAGCAATTTACACACATTTTGGTGTTTGAGACAGCTTAACCATATTATTCAGGTGACTTAAAGAGATTTTTAGCGCAAAAAAAAATTCTGTCATCATTTACTCACCTTCAAGTCGTTCCAAATGTTATTTCTTTTGCCTGTAGCTCAAGCAGTAGCAGAGCCAGCAAACAACAAAGTCATGGGTTTGCTTCCCAGGGAATGCATAAACTGATCAAGTCGGCTGTACCTTGAATGCAATGTAAGCTGCTTTGAATAAAAGCAACACAAAGAACACAAAATAAGATATTTAAAAAGAAAAATGTAAAAGTTTTGGACCCCATTGACTTTCACTATATGGACAAAATTGACATGATGGTGAGTAAATGATGACTGACTTTTATTTTTGCCTTTGACCTATTCTTTTAAGTGAATCGTTTAGTTTTTGTTGTGTATATCTCGCATAAGCTGTTTTGAAATGTTTTCCTGAGAAACTCAACAGCCAGGATACTATGAATCGAACATCAAATCTGGAAATCGACCAGCAAAAACATTTTTATACAGAAAAAAAAAATCTATTGTCGTCACACATTCCATCGAACAATTAGCAAACCTTGTTGGTTTGCGAGTCTTTATGTATTTGAGTGGTTGTTTTGAAAAACCGCAGTACTTGTGACATCTGAATAAGAGGGAAAACACTCACCGCAGCTTAAAGAAAAACACCTGCCCATGAAACGACAGCCTTTGTCCATCTGCACACGGTGGGCCATGTTTTCATTCATCAGGGGTGACTTCTACTGTAAAGAATGTGGGAAAATGCATTGGAGGGAAACCCATGCTATGAGCTCACCTGTCTGCGTAATGCCTTTCACTTCTGACAGACCTGCACTCCGCCATTGTCACTGCTCTCTCCTGGTCCATTCATCCATTGATGCAAAATAAACGGAAAAATGGGAATAAATGGAAGTGCTCGACATGATCTTTGAACGGTAAGGAGAGAACTTCTGATTACAGTGCAATGGGACACCCACAGATTGTGCACAAAGTAAATAAATGCCATATTTCAGCAGCTACATCAGTGTCAGATATCGATCAGCTGCGTGATTACAGCCCTCGCACTTTCTCCAATTGTAACAGCCGTAGCATTACACATAATATCCCTCGAAAAAGCAAAACAATGTTGCGTATTGTGTAACCAAAACATAGCGTCAATACCTGCAGGCTTTCAACCCAAAATGAGCACAACAGAAGACTCGCTGCATGTATGAAATAGACCTGCTATTGTGAGCGACGCTTCTTGAGTTTCCCACACAATGTGTACGGCACAGTCTCCGTAAGGTGACCCAACTGGGGCAGTTGAAGTAGGTTTTATCTGTTAGCACCCTGGAGGTTCGACAAGAGAGAGGCAGAAAAAAAAACAACATGTTTTCAAGAATTATTCATCAGTTTAAAAAAGTCACCTGCTCTAAATCCTTTTACAATAAGTGACCTCTCTATAAGTAATAAAGGAACAGAATGTCCTTTGGCTAAACCTGAACTATATTGTAAATAAAGAACTAAACATAAATGATACGCGTGATATCATATTGCCATTTTACCATTTAAATGACCTTGTGCACACAAGATGGGTATAAATATCTTCACACCATTTAATAGCGCTTTCCTTAAACACCCAGCCACCAGCATGAGGCCGCATTCATTAATTCCTCCTTTGTTTACAATGGAGAGTTCCTTGCAAATGATTTTGTGGGATCAGACTGCGAATATCATCATTTGTGCCGATGAGCACTTAATGAGATTAAAAAGATACTAATCAGAATTACCAGGTTAATTAAGTAGAACTAATTAACCATATCAGGCTGATAAGAGTGCGGTCATTAACGTATTTCACAGCCAAATATTTGAGGCAAATAGTTGCTATGGGATTTTAACACTTAGGTTTAGTCTAGTCCTGGGCTGGACTTACGTGACACCTAACAAATCACCGCATGCTGTGAGCAGCATGTTCAGACTCACAGAACCTTAAAATAGTTTACACACATCAATCAAAACAACGTACACAATTACAGATGATTCATTCTGCAGTAAAAACGTCTAGATTATAAACTTCCCTGGTTATTTCTCTAAGCTTTCGTTTTGAATATGCCCTTCTGTTTGGCTCCTTTTGTGTGAAAATGCATTTTTCTGCTTCAGTGTGCTATATCATGACAGGCAGACATTCAGGAAAAGCCCAATTCTGACGGTTAGCTTATTTCTAAGCAGTCTTGGGTGTTTTCAGGCTTTTTAAAACAGGTGGAACTAGTCCTGCATTGGCTGGTAGCAGTCAGGTCTTTGAGCTGCTAATAACTCTGAGAGACTCCAGGGAGCCTAACGGTCGCCTCACACTCACCGAAGGCCCGTTCACACCTGACCGGACAAGACCGGGGCTGCTCTGTCCCATCATTTACTCACCCTCACGTTGTTCCAAACCTGAATGACTTACTTCTGTGAAGCACAAAAGAATGCATATTGAAAAACGTTTTTGTCCATATAATAAAAGCCAATGGTGTCTAAAAGAAATAAAAATAAAATCCACAAAAGAACATCAGTCATATAAGTTTGGAACAACACGAAGATGAGTAAATCAGTCTGTTTCTTTTGTGCATTGCTCTATAAGAATAAAAAAAAAAGTATTATCTGCTATAATCATAATTATCACCATTACCTTAAATAGCAATGGTAATAAAATATAATCTTCATTTTGCATTCATATGCAAGCAATTAGCGAAATATCTGCTCCTGAAGAAGCACCAAAACCAAAAGAACAACTGCCATTGTGCAAATTCCCCAACAAAATAATTTTGCATCTCAAATGGGAGTTTCTGCTTGGCACATAGCCGTCTTTTCTCTTCCCTGTGCTTATGTCAAGTATAGCCAAGCAGGATAAGCAGGATAAGACTACAGCGAGCAGAGAGAGAGAACTCCCTAAGAACAAAGCAGGACTATTATCTACAGGGGCAAAGGGTGGTCTTCCCGACACACACATCTCAGGAATTCCTGACATGGACTAGTGCCAGGTCAGCCAGAAGCCACACCAACAATAATCTACTTTCAATTTGTCTGCTGAGAAAAAAAAAAAAAAAAAAAAAGAAGAGGGCCATATGTATGTTTCTGTGGGCGGCATAGAGCTTGGCGACGAGCCCTCTCACATGGCAGACTCCTAAAATGAACCACCCTATATTGCCTAAAGAGATCTGCTGTCAGTGCGGTGAAGGACAAAGGCACAATCGAAAAATGAAAGAACAAAAGCGGTATTAAAAAATGCTGCATGTGTTTAGAACATGTGACACGTGTGCGGAACAGGGAAGAGGGATTTTCACAGAGCTCATGTTAATAATAAAGAAAAATGTCAGTAATGCAAACAATAAAAACAATAGTGTTATTTTTTAGCTTTTCTACAGGAACTTTTTCAGACTTAGTGATACACGTGTACTTTTGAAAAGACTGGATATCAAACCATAATAAATAAAATAAAGAAATAAATGTATTTTATACTATATTATAAGCAAATAAACATCCTGGAATCCATCCTATTGCCAAAATCTCTTCACAAATAATAAAAATAATAAAGTTCACATGTCTGTGACAAATGCATTACGAATGCTATTTTTGCAAACTATACAAGACGGAAATGTGTCTGATTATGTAAGAAATCAGACAAAAACATATTACACATATGGTACACAATTACATTACATTTTAATTAGAATTAATTAAATTCTAACTATATTTTAGTTGTCAGTTACAGAAGCTTGTTTACATCTCAGAGTAAAAACGAAACAAAACAAGACAAAACAAAAATATTAGATTAGGGTTGATACAAACTATATTTGAAAATTTTTTTTTTAATTTTTTTTAAGATGCTGGAAAAAATGTATCACAAGAAAAATACAGCAGAATAACTTAATGTTTCTTGAGCAGCTTTAAACTAAAACTAATTATTTAAAAGACTTGCTGATTACAGTAGTTTATTTAACCCAGGATATGAGTCCATCAGAGATAAGAATGACAAACTGGCCCTGGTCTCAGCTGTTCTTCAACAGCCAGATAACAGCATTTCACAATCCTCAGTAATAAGGAAGGGGTCATTTAGCCTTTGGTGGGATGAGCAAGATCTGGAAACTATAGCTATCTCACCCAAAAAAACCCCTCTAAGGTGCCAATTGATAAAACTGACTTCAACTGCCCTGGTTGGGTCATATTACCAAGACATTGTCCTGGAAAGTGAGCACAGTTCAAGTGATGTCCATCTGTATCATCTATCTAAGCCACAGGGTCAGCAGTGAGGAACAACAGGAAACCAGATGAAGATTCTTCCATGCTCAGACTTGCATGTATCTCAGCCCATTCTGAGAAAAGTGAGAGTGCACTTCACACGTCTAATAGAGCTGAGAGAGAGTGAGGCGTTATCTCTCCATCCCCTCTTGTGTTTCCGTTAGAGCCGGGACTCTATCGCAGCCCACCTCTGGTCACTCTGTCCTGTAGTGAAGTGATTACTGCTGATTAAACCATAACGGAGCAATGCTGTAAAAACCTGACTTGACTTGGAATCTATAAAATGTAATGGTAAAAGCGCATATGTGGTGTTTATGGAAATATTAAAGCTATTAGACTGCAAACCTGATATGAATGGTGTGGACGAAAAACCTCTAGACAAGCTCAACTGCATATTCCACATTCAATTGACATTTAGATTATAATTATTATATCTTGAATGAAGACTGTTCTCCATCTCATCCCGTCAATAATGCATAAAATTGATCAACATTAGCAAATATACATTTTTAAAATAGATATTTTTTCTGTTCGTAAAAGAATGCTGAAAAAAACACATAAATAAATTAAGTTGCTAAACTGTTTTTAGTATTGACAATTACAATAAATGCTTCTTACATTTTTTTTAACTAGTAATAATTTCACAATTTTACTGTGTGGATTAAATTAATGCAGTTTTGGTCAACATTACAATTTTCCCTTTAAAATAGCAAAACTATTATGAAAAAAGGTAACAACTTTATTTCTCATAATAGCAACTTTTTTTACTGTAGATACAACTTTATATCTCTTTGATCCTTTGCCAAGACGGACACTTGGAGTATTGGTTCCATCTAGGTCCCTAGTGTCTTGCAAATGAGTTGTGACAGACATATGACACAACCGAGAGCTCAAACAACTCTTAAACAAACAGACCGGCAGCAACAGCGCGCCAGTTCCCATCACGGACCACACAACTTGATCGGACCCAGCTCACTGCACATCACCATTTTCCACAAGCCCTCGATATGGCGCCTGCGATAAAGATCAAGCAGGACCACATGAAGAGAAAAACCAACAACTAATTACACTATTACTGCTGCAGGTTGTGATAAAGTTCCCGATCGCAAATGTTCACAGCCACTGGCAAAAAATGTTTTCATTTGGGCTTCCCCTCTTTTTTTTTCTCTAAATGTGGCACATGCTGGCATCCTGCCCGACGTAACAAACATCCTGTCAGGACCATGATAGCTCTAAATAAACATTACATGTAAAGTCTGTGTAAACTAATTGCCGTCATGAAAATGTAAGCAGACTCTAAATATTTGGGAATCTTTTTTACACCCTTGGAATGTGTGGATAAGGAAGGAATATAATGTGTATTGTGATGTTCTGTGGCGTATTTTACTATTATATTTCATATGTCGCTTTGGTTTTATCTGACAGCTACAGATCAATGGAGGGCCAAAAAGTTTTGAAATATTCCAACGTCATTAAAGTTGTCTGTTAACTGATTATTCATGTCTTTCTCAGAATTCTTGACTCATTCTGTATCAATGAGTCTGTGATCTTATCATCAGCTTTCAAGTGTTCAGACAAGTTTTATCAAAACACCATGTCATCAAGTCACGTTGCACACATTGTAACATGTTCATTATTATTACTTGTTATATTTATAAAAACAATTTTTAACATGGATGTCGTCAATACAAAGGCATTGTAGACACACATACTTTTCTCAATCTAAGAACACATTGATTGTAGTTCATGACTGTAGCTAAAATAAATATTGCAAATGTATATCTGTAACATATAATAGTATATTAGATTAATGTACTGATTACAGACAGTATTTGTAAATTGCAACAGGATTTGAGTAATTTAACAATAACAATAATTCAACAATAATTTATGTTAATTTATTAAATATAATAAATATTGTATATACAAATTCTTGTATACAAATTGTGCAAAGTTTTAAAAGGCAGTGAAATTGTTAGATTGTTATATTGTTTTATTAGCATATAACCATTAAATTTATCAAAAAAACATTAAAAGACATTTATAAATAGAAAAAGAAAGAAAATATTTATGTTTCAAATAAATGCTGTTATTTAGAATTTCTACTGGTTAAAAAAGCGCATTTCTGTTTCCACAAAATATTACGCAGCACAACTGTATTTTACATTGATAATAAGAGCAAAAACTGCAAAAAAAAAAAAAATAGCATATTAGAATGATTTCTAAAGCATGTGACACTGAAGTCTGAAGTAACAGCTGCTAAAAATCAAGCTTTTTTAATTGTTTTAAATATATTTTTAATACATCGTTGTTTTTTTTATTATAATAATATTTCACAATATTACTCTTTTTTTTTTTACTATTTTTACTGTAATTTTTATTTTTAACAAATGCAGCCTTGGCTAATGCTAATGAAAAAATTAAATATGTATAAAACTATAGAATTAAGAATTATAGAATAAAAATGTAATAAAAATACAGTTTTATACATATACTATCATTTTATTCTATAATGCTCTAGCTCTTTAATGGTATGGCATTATACAATAAAAACAACAGCATGAAATAATGTATAAAACTACAGCATTATAGAATAAAAAAATACAAGGAATATCCAAAGAAACTTGATTTGTGGTACAGAAATACTTATTTACATATACATATTTTTTTAAATAAAACAAGCTGTAAATAAAACTGAACACACAATTTAACAGGTGAAGCTAACAGACTCGTTAAACACTTCCTTGTTATCCTTCCCAGTTTGGTTCACAAGGATGTGCATTGCGTGCAAAGGCAATCAGAGAAGTGCATTAGCATAACTGAAAAGGTGACCCTCTGCATATGTGATGACATTCACTGTAACATTTGGACTGATATTACATCCACAATCTAAAGTTACACTCTGCTCCCTGTTATATGGATATATCCCGCCTTAACCCTGCTGTAGGCATTCAGTATCCAGTGGCGGGATGCAAAGGGCTTCTGGAAGCCTCTTCTCCATCCCTAGAGAACCTGATGTGGTACAGACTGTTTGTCCTAATGTACTACATCCCTCGCTACTGCCTCGAGGAAAATACTGCCATAGTATTTTTCTATATGAAGGTCTCCCAGGTGCCTGAAACCATATAGTGCATCTAACAAAAGGTAATTAAAAAAGCAAAAGCGTGCACACAGAAACTGTAACGCAAGTCCTCTCCTTTCAGAGGACTGTTTTGTAACTCCTGTCGAAGGGGTAAATGGATCTGCAATGGCCTTGCTGAGAGCGAGGAGGAGGGGGCGGGCGATTAAGGATGCCTCCGGGGCATGAAGCAGAATAACCATGCGAGTATGATTCATCTCACTGTGAGAAAATCCAAAGGCTATGGCATGGTGACACCCCACCCTCCCTGTCTAGGGAACACGGTTACCTGCTCACACAGTTTTTGGTCCAGAATACAGAATCATCTTTGACTTTCTTACTCACTTTCTTTGGCCACTGTCAGGACAGCACCAGCGCTCATAATGTGACCCATATTCATTCATCAGCCATCACTCGCCATGATTAAATCACTCTAGCTTCAACTATATGATGATGCTAGATAATCAACCAAATCACTATTGTTTTTTTATTTCTCAATATATATTGTACTGTTATTTACCGCAATCTTAAAAACAAATGGCAAATTTAAACTACCAAAACATATTTGGAATATATTTAATAATTTCCATTACTTTGCACATCTTTAGTTTGAAGATTATTTGTTCTTCAGACATTACACTTATATTAGTATATACTAGTATAACAGTATATTTTTGCAAATTGACCAACATTTGATTTTTTAAAAAACACCATCAGAAAATATTTACATCTTTAACAATTGACTCCTGAAGCCATATTAAATACCAATATCTCTGGAACCGAAGTATGTAGGGCAGGGGTGCCCAACCCTGTTCCTGGCGATCGACTGTCCTGCAAAGTTTAGCTCCAACTCTAATCAAACACACCTGA
>JAUCMS010000044.1:11766152-11863573 GCA_032357445.1 Enteromius radiatus | reverse complement strand
AAAACCAACATATTGGCTCAAGATGTCAGCATTACTCCTGTAATCACTATCAGTGATCACACCTTGGAAGTAGTGGAGAATTTTACCTACCTTGGCTCCACCATCTGCAGCAACCTATCCTTGGAGACTGAGCTAAATATAAGGATAGGCAAAGCAGCAACTGCTATGGCTCGGCTAGCAAAGAGGGTTTGGGACAACACTCTGCTGACACTCAAAACAAAATTGAAGGTGTACCAAGCATGTGTCCTGAGCACCCTCCTCTATGGCAGTGAAGCCTGGACTTTATATTCTCGTCAAGAGCAAAGACTGAATGCCTTTCATATGCGCTGCCTCAGACGACTCCTGAACATCACCTGGCAGGATCATATCACAAACCTAGCCATTCTGTCTCAGGCAGATATGCCAAGCATGTTCACTATCCTCACACAGAGGCGACTGCGTTGGCTTGGCCACCTGTGCAGGATGGACGACGGTCGCCTTCCAAAGGATGTTCTGTATGGCGAGCTTGCCACAGGAACACGACAAACTGGACGGCCAATCCTGCGTTACAAGGACACTTGCAAGCGAGATCTGAAAGCATGTAGCATCTGCCCAGCTGATTTGGAGGCAGTGACATCAGACCGCGAGTACTGGCGATCCACCGTCAAGACTGGTGTTCTCCTAGCCGAAAGAAAAAGAGAAATGAAGTGGGAGGAAAAGAGGATTTGCCGGCAGCAAAGCGCTCAGCATGCACCCACTGACACCACAACTGATAACACCTGCAGCAAGTGCCAGCAACCAAACCACAGACTGACCTGGGTGCAGATTTTAAACCATTGTCTCTCGAAGACAGAAGGATGCCAACAACAAATAGGTCAGACAAACAAACATTCCTGTAACACATGAAATGAGGTTGCTATGTCAGGAAGTAGAATACAAGTAGAATAATGCATATTACAAAACAACTTTAGCATTTAGTTTACTTGTAGAATATGTTACACACTTCAAATTTATGTTTTTTTATTTATATTAAAAAAATATTATTTTATTAAATTATGCATTCCAACAAAAAATATATATTTTAGTATACATTTTCATTTGTTTGGTGAATTAATTTGGTGAAAAAAATAATACAATAAAAAAAAAACTAAAAAGATAGCTAGAGAAAGAGAGAAAGCACACTCGCTGTGGGCCCAGGATGCTTTCTATATAGAGATAAATGATGGCACTCTGTGAGGAGCATCAACTACCCTATTAACCACGCTCCATAAATGTGACTCATCAACGGGAGCTGTCATAACTCACTTTACAACATTGATTTTAATCATGTGAAATGTAAACATACATATTATCAATATCAATGCGGAAAATAACGTTGTAATATGCAATTACAGCGTGGCATCGATTTTTTTTTTTTTTTTTTCTTTCTGCGTAATCATACCCAATTGATTTAATAAGGCCGTTATGGGCCAGGCTCAAGGAATATTAGAAACACAATTTTCATAAATTTAATGTGGAAGGAGACAAAATCTGAACAAAGAGGTTCAGGCTTAGCAGGAATTAACATCAGCGCTGTTTGCACCTACTGCTAACAAATGTAGCGTATGTGGTTGGATTAAAATATGACCACTATCAAGCTTAATTTAAGAAAATGCAAATAGTTTAATAAATGCATAATTCTTGTGAGACAAGTGATTCATTTTAGTCCCCCCCCCCCCATTTTATTTAGCAAGGACACATTAAATAAAAACAACAAAAAAGCTATTTCATATGAATGCTGTCCTGTTAATCTTTCCATTCTTTGAAGAATCCTGAAAAGAAAATATGTTGTTTTCCAGAATAATTGAGCAGTGCCACTCTTTTCAACATTGATAATAATACATAAAAAAAAAGAAAAAGGAAATCATCATATTAAAATGATTTCTGAAGGATCATGCAGAATTAAGTATAATGACTACTGTGAGTTTAAAGGAAGAAATTTCATTTTAAAATGTGCTAAAACAGACAATGGTTATTTAAAATGTTATTGTTATTTTTGAATGGTTGTGTATATGTGACCAGCTTTGAGTCATAAAGAGGGAGATAGAGAAAAAGGAGAGCTGCATAATTCATTGTATGCAACTACTCATAAGAGCATCTAAAAAATTAGGTCATGATGACTTAGAATGATAAACTTAACTGGGGTTCTTCCAATTTATCCAGCCTCTTTATTCACTCTTCATTCAGATGAAATATCGTAGTGACTTTGCAATGGCGGCTGTATATATAGTCTTCAAAGTGTCAGCACATTTCTTCTTCAAAATCATCATCGCTGTAGTTGGAGTGCCAGCAACATGACTCATTTTTCCCCTCACTTAAACCCTGTTTCCGACCCTCTCCTCCTTTCTTGTGCCACGGAAGCCATCTCTCCTCTCTCTTCCCCTCGTCGTGCCGACAGCAGATTGATTTTCCCCACTCCTCAGCTGTGTTATCAGATTGTGTCGGACACGCGCCTGTGCCGCGCTCCCATTCGGAGCTGCTCTAATGAGGACAAACTACCCCCAGAGCCACCATGGATCCTCGCTGCATGAAACAAAATGGCTGCATTGAAATGAGAGGACAGAGAGGTCAGCTCACCGTGTCCATTCTCATATTACCGCGCTCTCTCCAAATGACTTTTTTGCTATTGTAATTGTATGTTGTGGCCCACCGGCACATAAAAGTCACTGTGTGTCCATCTCTCACACTAACGGGGCTCTAATGTAATCACTTTAATAGCCCGGCCCTGATGGGAAAGAGCCCCATGTATAACATTATAGAAATATTTATTTGCCAGGCAAAATAACTGGATGCTAACTTGATTAAGATATGCAGTTATTCATTTGGAGGAGAAAGCTTTATGTCTGCATTAGTTGGGCTGGGATTGGCGCTGAGTTTTGCCGTGATTCTCCTGCAACACAGGGGCCTCTCCGAGAAAACTCTTTATTCTTTATTACGCAGGTTCAAATGGGTAAAATCAACCAATAGCTGCATTAGTCTTGTTTTGCCTCTATATTTGTGTAAGATAAACTATTCTAGCAAATTTTTATCAACCCCAGGTAATAAAATTAGATGACAAATGGCATGCTTTATAAATGGTAACACACTTTATATTTTTGTGTTGTGTACACTACATAGAATGCTTTTTGTACTTTAGTGCAAATAGTGCACTGTTCTGGTGTAAAATGCACCAATTTGAATTATTTTTATTATTTTTTATCAAAATATTAATTAGATCCAGACTACACTTTACAAAAGCATTTACCAAAGTATGGACCATGGACCCCTTGTGGGCTGTATACGAGTTGCAGCAATGAAATGAAAAAGGTAATTATCATCCTTTTTAGCTTCTGTTTGGTTTTGTTTCTTGCAACCGCAGCTTCTTAGCTGTTGATTCTTCAATATCAAATTTTGAAGCAACTTTATTTCCTACAATGTTTTTTTGGCCCCACTTTAAGTGTCCTTAACTACAGTACTGTGTACTTATATTTAAATGAATAATTTAATACAATGCACTTATTGTGTGGATACATGTTTTTACATTGTACTTTTATTTAAAAAAAATACCTGCATGTAGCCTAATTATATCTGTAATTAATTTCTGTAATTACATTTGTAATTACACTGTTAACCCATTCCTTACACCTTAACCCACTTCTAAACCTACCCATACTATCCCAAAACCCAAGCGTTTTGCAGTACAATATGGGTTGTTGTATGAAAATACTAATACAAAGTCAGACCTTTTTTCTTTCTCATCTTTCCCAACTTTCTCTAAATTACCCATTTAATTTCTTACCCTAAATTGGAAAAGGCTCCTGTGCAAAAAATAAATAATAATAATAATAATAATAAAATTACACATTAGGGAAGTAACAATACTGCTTATGTTGAGGACATTTTTTTTGTGGCATGCTTCTGATCTTTTTTAACATTCTTTGAATCAGCTTTTGCCCTGGCCCATAATGTTTGAATGTTGAGGCACATTTACGTTCTTGTGAATGAGTTGATTGTGTTCGTTCTTTTCATGTTATTTGTACTGGTAACACAGTGTTCATTAACTTGCCTTGATCAACTTAGCGTTAAACGAAGCTGATTACAGAGGTCTGCCAATTTAGTCTCTGTCTTCTTGGTGGGCCATAGAATTAGATAAGAATGCTTGGTTAGTGCTTCTATTCTATTCTATTCTATTCTATTCTATTCTATTCTATTCTATTCTATTCTATTCTATTCTATTCTATTCCCAGATCGACCATTACTGTTGGCATTATCTAAGCTTTTATATATTGGTTGTATTTAGTGAAATATTGCTTTCTTTGTCATTAAATGTATTTCACTACTTTATTAATTTTGTTGAGTAAGCAGTTGGACTTTTAAAAGGTCTTTTCTCTCTTTCTAGCTTTTTTCTCCTCTCTCTTCAGCTGTTGACCTGTCAGAAATCATAGAGCCATCAGAGGTGCTGGTCGCTGCAAATGTGTTCATTTGCGGCGCGATGGTGCGGCACCTGAGCTCTGCTGGAGGGTAGGACAAGAGGATGAAGGGAGGGAGAGAGGGAGGGAGGGAGAGACGGATGGCCAGTCGTCCCTGGACCAGCAGGTCCATATTTAAACTGTCCCTGTGTTTTATAGCCAGGGATGTGAACCAGTGCCTTGCTGTTTAGGGACCATACATCAGTGTTAAAATAGCAGATTACTGTTAATGAATGATATTTGTGTTCAGTGGGTATGTCAGAAAGGCGGAATGACCAAGAAAACAATCCTCCCTTTCCACTGCGTCTCTCTTTCTTACACTATTTCTTCCCTCTGATGATTTTTTTTTTCTGATGAATCCATATCCCCCTCTTACTCTGACCCCTTTACAGAGCAAATGAACGATCTCATTTAATGGCTGATATTTAACTGTACTTAATGCAGCTTGGTCTGGCTGGGCTTAGAAGAGCTGCATGTGTAATCCACTCACCGCAAGTTCTTATGGACCCAGACTCCTTCCTCTGCCTCACAGGACACAACTGCTTACCTTAGGGATTAGAACAAATTAGGAAATTTTGTTCTACTGTGGGGGTATTTATTCTAATGCTGCGTGGTTTAAGTGCTTCTTTTTTAATCCAACTTATGCTTGAAGATTAGTTTTTGGTATTTCAGTCATGAGTGGAAATACTTGAAAATAAGTTGCTATCCAGATGCACTCAGTAGGATGGACATTTTTCTGCTGGACCAGTTTAGCTTTTATTTATGTAATTAATGCATTTTAGTTCAAAATATGATATAATATAAATAATTTTATTTATATATTTATATTATATTTCATATGTCACTGTGTGTGTCTATATATATATATATATATATATAAAATGTTAGTATTTACTTGTAAATAATTAATTTTTTGTTAGAAATAATTCATAACATGTGTATTTTCTTTGTGGTAGTTTAACAGTTACATCATATTCATAAATATGATTTTGACAAAAAATGTGTGTGTGTGTGTTTGTGTGTGTATATAAATATATATATATATATATATATATCCTCTATGATCCAACTAGTTAACATTATTTTGACAAAGTGAGCAGGACTTGCTAAAATAATATGGAATTCAATCATATAAAACCAAATAGTTTGCAAGGTATAAAATGAATATACAAGATTACCAAATGTAGGCCTAAAAGTTTAAATTGAAATTGAAAAAAAAAAAAAAAACGCTCTCACATTGGACTTGGACCATCTCTATTGTTGAGCCCTACATGGTGAATTGGAGTAGTCTGTAGCATTCCCACAATGACTTACGCACTGTCCTCCACATACAGCTTGTGAAATCATTTTAATGGCCTTGTGTTAGTGTTTTTCACCAGGGCAGGGGTAGAGATGCCTTTTGATGTATTGCTTAAGTTAACCACCAGCAGGTGTCACTCATCCATAACTAAATGTGCCAAGCAATCAAGCAGCTGAGTAAGCGTGGGTCAATGATTTCCATCAGACACTGAGCAGTTGTTTTTGGAAGAGATTTGTGGACTGAAGGAATGGGAAATGAATTAACTCCATTAAACGCTGGACCGTAAAAAGCTAAATATTATTGTTGATATTCACTGTTGCGTCAATTTAGCGCTGATTGAACACGTCGTTGTGCATCCATTGCCTCTGGCCGTGTTCCATAATTTGTGGTTTTGAAACAAGATGACTTGATAAGTGTGATTTGCAGCATTTTGAATCACAGTAATGTTCTTTCCCAGCCGTTCTCATTATCTATTTTCACTGAGGGGAAATGTTGTGACTTAACTATGAAGGACTTTCCCATGAGGGCATTTTTTAATGAGACGGAGGGGAGATAGAAACAGTCTCACTCACAAACATCCTCCTGCTTCACGGTCAGAGAGTAGGACAATACATGCACTGACGCAGAGTTGTGAAGCCCCATCCCCACCTGCTGCCCTTCCCTGCGTGTTTAAGGCTGTTATTGTAGGCATGCTTCCACATGGCCTAAACTGTGGGTGGGTCCATGAAGCAGGACGCACCGGGCCAGCAGGAAGAGGAAGCCATTACCTAGGCTAACGCTGAGTCACCTCACTGCACTTTCACCCTCTGACATTGGCCTGACAATTGACTGGATCCTCCCCTTGTTTTCACCTGCCTTCCAGTGAGATCACTCGCCCCAGGTTGGCAACATTAGCTCACAGTTAAAGCTTTGCTGTAGTCAAATTCCTGGTCAGAGGTGTGACTGCAGAATTGAACACTAGATTTGCCTTTCCTGAAATGTCAGTGCTTGCACGCTGCCAGAAGAATAGTTCAGACTGTAGGTTTTGGTTGTTTGAAAATGATTTGGTTCTCGTTGTCTTTGTCAACTGCACACTAGAATAAAAGTAAAAGTGGTTTCATATAGCTCAGCAAGCATGCATTTAGTATGTGTATAAGATATTTAAAAGATTTATTTTAAACATCAAAGATTTCTACAAAAATATTAAGCAGCACAACTGCTTTTATTGTTGATCATACGAAATGCTGCTTGGGCACCAAATCAGTATATTAGAATGATTTCTGGAGGATCATGTAACACTGAGGCCTGGAATAATAAATAACTTTGTCATCACATTAATAAATTACATAAAAAGCAGTATTGGTCTTTTTACTGCTTTATCTGATCCAATAAATGCTATCTTTGTAAGAGATTAAGGTATTAATATTATAAAAATGTTTTATAAAATATATTAAATAATATAGGTATTTTTATTTGTATATGCATCTAAATTGTATAATTTAATTTAATAAAATTTTGGTTATACTTTATTTTAACGTGTCCTTATTACAGTATAATTATTTAAGTACTGCCTAAAATTAATTAGCCAAATTGGAATTTGTGTTTGTCTTTGGGTTACTTTCAAGTTATTATGCATAACATATTGTTATTATATTGTTATAATAGTAATTACATGTAACATAAATAATAAAAGTTGTTTGATTTCAAAATTACACATTAATTTAAATAACTAATTTTATTTTGGGGCTAAGCTAGATCTTTACATTTCTGCTAAGAATTGCATAAAATGTCTCATCGTGTTATGTGCTGGCTGAACAAGGAATAATTTCCAATAAATGGGAACTTTTACTTTGATTTGAATAAGTTCACAAATCACAGAGTTTGAATGGAGTCCATATAGCTACTAGAGGTTTAGAGCAAACCATTACCAGAATATTTGAGAAATATCAATACACAGCTGTCTTCGAAAGTACTGTAATAAGCAGACCGTGTTCTCTGAAATGTGATCATTCTATTGGTATCCGACCTTTGTGACCTGACAGGTCAGCCTGTTTGCCCGGTTGACTGGTTGTTTGTGTTGCCAGCATGTGGGCGGTGCTGCTGTCTGTTGGCCATGAGACCCGGATGCATCTGCCTGATGAGCATCTGATTGGGGGATCCACAGCTCCAAACACCAACAGATACAAACTTACAGCACCTGCTTCCTCTGGAACATGCTTGTTTGTGTTTCTGACTTCCTGCTGTCTCGTGCCGACCACGTCCAGCTTAGCAGTGCAATTACACTCACTTCCTCTCCTCTCCTCTCCTCTCCTCTCCTCTCCTCTCCTCTCCTCTCCTCTCCTCTCCTCTCCTCTCCTCTCCTCTCCCCCCATTGATCCGATAAGCTTGATCGTTTTAATTGAAAGTCAGAGGAGGGCACTCTTGTGGTTTCATTATTAATTTAAACACTCAGGGTAACTTAAAGTGCAATTTTCACCCACATGTGAAACAAAAAAATCAATGGAAACAACAGCAGTAAGCATCAAGGTTAATTACAGATGCTGGAGACACAAGTGTGCACAATGTTTTCTCACTGTTTCTTTGCTGTCTCACTTAAAGTGTTTTGACACCATTTCTCTGTAACAACAGGCTGAGGGTAAACAGTCTTGAATCTGGAACGCTGAAGATTAAAATTTGCACTTGATTGTTATGTGCTATGACTTTGGGCTGCTCTTTTCTCCTCTTTAGGGATTAAATGGAAGATGTATATTTCTCTATAATGCAATCTGTCTGCTGAGGAGAGATGACAAACATGCCCTCTCAGTTAAACACAGACAAGATTGTTTAGGAGGACTGGCTGGATCATAATAAAACCTTCCACTCTCCAAGGCAAAAAAAGAAAAGAGAAAGAAAGAAAAAAAAAATTGTAGGTTTGGAAAAAAATATAGAAAAAAAAAGATGTGTGTAGTAGACATTTTGAATCTTCAATAATTCGCCAAAAAAAACCCCAGAAATATATGGTATAAATAGTTCTGTGAATTATTTAGGATAAATACCTAAATGCCTTTTTAAACACAGACCACTTCAACTTTTAAAATTTTAGAGTATTTCATATTTAGCCTCAGTACATAAAATGTTACAGCAGTATTATAAAGTATTTTGTATTTTTATTAATCCTAGTTGTTTGTTACAGTATGGCCTTGGATATGGATATTTAGAGCACATATTGTCAGTTCATTTCTTCATATCCTAAAGGCTTCAGCCAAACACGCATTTCTGTAGTAAGTATCATGAGTTCCTCATCACGAACTGACATTCTGGACGGAAGGCAGACAGGATGTCAACAGCATGAGCTGCTGAAAGACTATAATCAACACAGATGTGCACACACTCACAATGAGAGAAAAGAATAGTAAAAATACGATAAAAATGGACTGATATTTCCAATTTGATATGTTTTTTACTTTTATTTATTTGAATAAAATATATTTGTATACACATTTCGGGGCACAAGTAGTAACCAATACGTGGAAAATATGTTTATATATACATTTTTATATGTAAATTTTATATGTAATCATATTCCTTGTATTTGTTACTACAATTGTGTTTAGAAATGTTTTGCATTAGTTTAATGTTGGTGTCTGCACTTTTTCTTCCACAGCGTTTTCTTCCTTCCATAATGTGTTTTAATGGTAGTTATTGCATGTAATAATGTGTCCCGACTAATACACTACAGTATATCATATCCATTTTGCAGTTTAGGTTTTGTCCACTCCTTAAGAGAAGAGAGGTAGTGTGTTTACATAAACTCTGGTGGACCACTCTGATTGTAATTACTGCAACATTTCCAGCGAGCTATACCCACACTCTCAACCAATTAGTGTGCTCTACACCATAATAGAATTATGGAAATGGAAGACACTTATTCAAACAGGTTCTGCATTACCATATTTTGAAATATTTGACTTAATTATGACCAGCGACTTGGCGAAACAAGAGAGGGGCTGAAAATAAAAGGAAAAAAAGAGGCAAGACTTTTAAAGCAGCCTCATAAAGTTGTTATTAAGAGGCCAGAGATGTCCCTAATGATGTGTTTGGGAATTAGGCCGATCAAACATTTAATGCAACGTCCTCCTGTATGCAAAAGGCCCCTAAATGAGTCAATTAGACAGCCATTATTCTCACTGCCAGGCCACAAGTGGAAGCTGATATGCATAAAGTGTTTATCAAGACGGACGTCTACTTAAAAGGACCCTCTAAAATACAAAGACTGTTAACTACGAGGAGTGCAGCTACTGTGTGTACAATTTTTGGTGGGGGTAGGGGCTTCGCTAGTGGTCCTCAATCAAGAAGTAATTCAGTATTATCTGCATAATGGTGTATCATAAATTAGAATAACCCGATTAACATGCAAAACTCTCAAATTTGCCTAAAATAATGCACACGCATATATTAAGACCTGGCTGCAAATTAGAAGAATTACAGTGGTGGAGGATGGAGGAGGTGGTCTTCCAAAATTGCAACAATGACTTTCGTTTAGCTGTCCACGCGTGTTCTCATCAGTAGGAATTAGTGGCGGAGTTTACTACACAGAGACGGAGCCATAATTGAGCCGGTAAAATTTAGGCGACTGTAGAGATGACTGTGGATGAACTTATCGCTCCATGCTACATTTGCATTAATTAACATGCCGCCCTGCCACGTCTTCATTTGTCCTGCCTGTCCGTTTGCTGGCGTCGCACCTTTTCACCCGTCCGCTCTTGAGTGTGTGAGAGGAAGATGCTGGTAAATGGAGATGGGAGGGTTGTTACATGTCTGCCATTTGCAAATGGTTATTAATTGCGTGCAGGGATGAGGTGCAGGGTTGAACGCCGGGGTTCGCGGCGGCTGTACGGGGGCGATCGGCCTGGCCGGCGGTGGCGGCCTGCTCTTCTGCGCACATAGCTCTTCATCAAGCCGTAGCCGTCACTGCTCCACAGACAATTACAGTCCTCTGATTGCTATCAGACAGGGAGGGGATTTTTACAAATTAGGGGATAAATAGAGTTTTCCACATGCCTAATGGCAGAGGCTGGGGAGCAGTAATGAAAAACTATACATCACAATCAGGCAGACAATCCTATTCATGGCAACGCATTATGCTCACTATTCATAATAATGGTATGCTGACAGAGACAGGCCAGGCCAGGACAGCACAATAGAGTAATAGGGAAGATGCTGCCAGCCCAGGGCACTAGAACCCCATCCCCAGTACGAGCTCTGTCCCGTCGCCCTATGGAAATGTTACCTCCCTGTTTTTTTCATTACGTTCATATGGAGATGTTTCTATTTGATTTGAGGATGATTTATCATTTTGCAGCTGTGTGGCATGTGTAGGCTGCTCAATAATTTACGGGAAAAAACTCGCTGCCATGTGATTCTGCCGGTTTTATGCAACCTACTGTACTAAAATGCAGTTGTTTATCAGTGTGCCTTCATTGCCTTGAGGATCATGTGCAGTTTTAGGTAGCAAACCTGGACAGCATTATGTTTAACTGCAAGTGAATAAACTTAGTAGCATGATGTCATTATTTCAAATTTTCAGGATTTCCTTTAGAAAGCTTTTATAGGAGAAAAGGCTAGATATCTTCTTATTATCGTGGATTTGGTATCTCAGTTATTCTGGCTTTTTATTCTATCTGAAAGCCAAAAGAAAAAAGAAACGCTTTCGCTCTCGCACACACATACACAGAGGGATACCAAAGTCACACACACTTTCATTTACCAACACAATCAAGCTTGCAAGAACCAATTTTCGAGTGATTTAAACCCGTAGCAGGTCTAGACTCTCTTCATCTCTAAGGATCCTGGCACCTCTAAACCAGCCACCAACACTGTCCTACAATTACAGCACAGAACTCAATGTAAACTAAACTGACCTGCACTGACAAACTGACTCAAGAAGTAGGAAAAAATAGGCGATTATTTTATCAAAAACAAACATGCCTGCGCACACACAGGCACACACACACATGACTGAAGTCTTGCCTCTTACTCCCTATACACACACACACACACACACACACACACAGTAGCCCAAATTATTAGAACACTAGTTTTTCACCAGCTAAAAATAGTTTTAAGTGAGTTATTTCTGTCTTTTGCCGCATTGTCTGAAAATATTAGTTTACATTTCCGAAAATTCATTTTGCCATTATTTGAAATAATCCAGTGAGCATTTCGAGTTTGACAACAGCCAATGCTCCACACAGACATCTCATCTCATCATCATCTAGTCTGTCTGGAATGACATGAAGAAAAAGAACAAACTGGAACCAGAAGAACTTTGGCAATGTCTCCAAGATGTTTTAAGAGACCTGCCTGCAAGTGCACTTAGGGCAAAACCTGCTTTAAATGCAAAGGATGGTCACACTAGCCTGGGCCCGCCCATACTTCCTGTGACGTTAGTCTGGCAAAGCTGCCGTTTTAGAGCATTTCCGTTCCCAAAAAAAGTAGGAACCAAAGAGCAGTTCTGCGACCAGAAACCCAATGTTTTGTAACCTTTCGACGATGCTCAATTGCTTGCTAAACTCTTCGAAAATACACTGAATTACTGTAAATACCAGCTACTCTCATATTAATCTGGCAAAACCGGCAGAAATCACTTGACAACATTTTCCTACTGCTTTAATGAAGCTACTGTAGCTACAATTGGTTACGGTGGCTTCAGGTTCCGCCGCTATGCATACATCATCGAAATGAGTGGTCTGATTGGTTGTAGATTCATCCAGTAATATACAGAGGCTTCTGATGGACGCAGGTTAAGCCCACCTCCCAGAAGGCCTGTAGAAAGATAGCTTGGCCAGACTAAGCTCCTATGAGCTTTATAGTCACAGAAGCCAGGCTATGGTCACACCAAACGTTGATATAATTTTTACACAAATGCGTAAAACTTAACAGTACTGTAGCTTAGCAGATAGGTTTCTTTAAGTTTTCACTGTTTAGTCTATCTCAGTTTGTCATTCCAGATAGATATATGTATATGATGGTCTCTGTACAAGTCTTGTTGATCCGTTTTATATAAAAATCTGTATATTATTTATAAGATGTTTTCTTTGTTTTTTGTATTTTTGTTAATATGTGCATCTGTACATAATAAAAAATAATAATAATTTATTTTAAAATATAAACATTTTTTCTTTCTAATACATTATAAAGTAAATATTTTTGATAATGTATCTTGATATATGTATATGTGTGCATATATAAATGTGTTTGTGTTGTCAGAATGTATTTAAGAAAATAGTTGCCAGTATATATACATTTTAGATCCACCACGCATTCTGTCACTTCCACTACATTACAGTATCATTACAGCGCACACAGGCACCCTAACGAGCAAACCGAATGAATCAGTAAGTAAAACATTGGTAGCAGGAGAGTTGAGATGAATCTAGTTAGTGTGTTTTCTAAGAATCTCCATGTCAGGTCCATTCTGTGATTAAGACAATGCCCTGCTGGGCTGACGATGACTGTCCTAACACACTTTTGTCGAAGGGTTTCATTAAGAGACCGTCTCTATAATCACTCTCACTGCAGATGAAACCAAGGCAGTGAGCGTCTCCCCCAGGGGAAATGAGGGACGTTCCAGCGGCAGCAATGCAGAGAAACACACAGACACACAGTCATGTGCAAATATACACAAGTGGTTTAGCATCTCTCTTTTTTTTCTGACACACCCACGCACTCTCACGACTGTGTGTATTGCTGCCTCATTAGTCCAGATGTAGCAGGATTAACAGCAGCTGTGACATTTGGTTGCTTGTAAGGGACCAGTCTATAAAAAACAAGCAAACGAGAGGATCTGGAACCCTAACCCCGTCTTCCCCACCTCCTCCTTCCACCTTTCATTTTATCTCATTAAATATGTATATCTCATCTCCAAGCCTTTCGTGCACGTCCCGGCTTCATTTGCATGCAGTAAATTCCTGTCGATGACATGGCTGAGGAATGTGTGTGAAGGCTGCACCAGCTTGCTAATGTACCCACATGACCTGAGAGCTCTGAACACACCACAGTAACTTGAAATCACATATTACCTAAAGTTATGCAACGTATTGGAGCAGGATGTCATGCGTAACACTAAAGCCCCTATTTGCACCTGACATTACAGCCACATTCAATTGTGCAGAGCGATTAAATTGCTGATCTACAATCACCTGCATAACTAATAGGCTAGAATGTAAAAGTCTGTGATCAGAAGAATTATGTAGTTGTGTTAGCTATAAGTTAATACGTAAGCATGCATGTTGCATTAAAGTGATCAATAGTGACCTGGAACATTTACGTTTGTCAATAAAAATTTAAATAAAAGTTCTTTTGAACTTTCTATTCATTAAAAGAATAAAGAATAATGTTATTACGGTTTCCACAATAGTATTAAGCAGCACAACTGTTTTCAACATTGGTAATAATAGGAAATGAACACCAAATGTGTATTAGAATATATTAGAATGATTTATAAAGGAACAAAGTAGCCTGCTGAAAACTAAGCCTTGCCATCATAAGAATACATTACATTTTAAAATGTATTAAAATAAAAACAGTTATTTTAATTTGTAATAATGTTGCATATTATTTTTACTGTAGTTTTGATTAAAAATGCAGTCTTTGTGAGCATTTAAAAAATAAAACAAACAACTTTTAGTTGTGGTATTATATTGTTGGGTTTTTGTTTTTATTCTGTTCTTTTAATGTGAAAAAGACACCTGCACCCTTTTGCTTACAGGATGTAATTGATATATATTACATACTGTCTATATAATATATTACTAATCTAATTTCTTTTCTCAAAGACGGCTCTTATATTTTTCCTTTACTTTTTCACTGCATAGTTAAAATCTACAGAGGGGTACCAGAAAGCACTTTTTTTAAATTTTTTTTTAATATGAATTCAATAAATATTTAAGCTAACAACTTCTCACATAATATATAAGTGCCTGTATGTGTGGTCGAATTGCCATCAGAATAAAAATGCAAATTAAATTCAAGTAATATCATTCAGAATAGAGGAAACGCATGTTAATGCCAAGAGTAAATGAGCCTTAAATACCAAGAGGAATCTGCAAGTGTCTCAGATGTTCACAGCTGACCCAGGGGAGTAGGAAGTGTCAAAGCAAAGGTCTAAAGGTCAACCAGATCAATTTAGTGTGGAGGTTTGTCATTTCCTTTTTTTTTTTTTGTTATTTTCAGCTTTTTTTTTTTTTCTCCCAGTGCAGGCCAGTCCATATGACACATTTAGCTGTCAGATATCAGACACCCTTCTGTGTTCTCATGTAATCTGCTATACTCTATCTCTGATACTCCGGTCGGACAGGTGTTGTCGTGAAGCCAGTAAAGGAGAAAGTTATTAATGGATTGTGCAGTAAGCTGCTGGGTTAACCTACTCGAGCTGCAATCCCAGCAGTCTGATCCCAGTACATTAAGCAAAGTGGAGTGTCTGTTAGTGTGTTGCAGTGGAGAGCAGGAAGTGCAGAGCTTTGAGATGCGAACCGGGTGTGATCCAATAAGGAGTGCAGGTAACCCCTGTAATTGAGCCTCTGTAGCAGCGTGGAAAAGCGCATTGTGCCTGTCTGGCAGGCCTAGTTGTCTGTCTTTGTTCACTGGACCCAAAGATCAATCACTTCGTATCAAGTTTAAAAGAAGTGTAGGAGGCGAAGACACTTGTGGGCACATTGACACATACACACTTGCATACTGACACCATTAGCACACACACACACACAGCAAGGTGACGGGCAGCCAGGCGAAACATCGATCGATGGCAGACCAGGGAATCAGCAACAAGGAGACGGGAAAAAAAACAATCACCTATCAGATTGAAACTGACTTCTCCTTGTATCTTTAGGGTCCTGCTACAATAGATTGGACAGGAAATCCAATGGCAAGCAGAAACAAAAAAAAATGTAGAAGAAAAAAAAGTGATTGCTAATACGCTTCAGCCAGAGCCATTTTAATCTGTGACAGTGGAGGGATCTGGTGAAAGCCATTATCACGTACTTCTGCCTTAGATAAGAAGCCTCTAATCTGTTTGCTGGAGGTATTGAACAAATGCATTTGTAGAGCTCAGAAATGAAGGGGTGATGGAAGGAGCATTTGTGTGTGTGTGTGTGTGTGTGTGTGTTTGAGTGTGTGTGAGCTAAAGAATGTGGGGATGAAAAATGAGATGGGGATGTTGGAAAACTTGCTTCCTCAGAGAGTGAAAGGTGACAGGAGAAAAAGACGAGTCCTTCAGCTGATGTATTTCAGAGACTTTTAACAGGGTTGTTAAATGTGCTCAATTTTGTGAAAGGGCAAAACTCAAGGGATTCTTTACAGGTGCTTCGCTGTCATATTAGGATGTTATAAATGAACTTAGTAATGGTGTTTCATAGCAGTGTAGGTACAAATGATTGACATTTAAACACTCTGTTTAAAGTGTGTATTTGGACTGTGTATTCTCTTGCTGCAGAACTGATGTTGTGCAGTGATGCATACATAGACTGAAAAGTGTGGAAATGGGAAGCATGATGAATTTTTTCAATCTTTTTCTGATTAATAGAAAGTTCAAAAGAACATAAATAGGAGTCTTCTGTAACAAAAATGTCTTTCGTCAAATTTTTTAACCAATTATTTGGTTCTTTGCTGAGAAAAAGTATTTCTTTCGTAATACTTGGATATACTGTATATATGGGATTCTGCAATTGTTTTTTTTTTTTAATATTGGGGCACATATACATAAACTAATAAATGAAAATTCACATCAGTGGCAGTGAAAACGATGGCCATTTAATAAAAACAGTTTTAATGCTCATTTTTGCTATGATGTTTTCGGACATATTCCCTTGGTACAGACGTAAAGCTGTGCAGTCTGTAAACAATATCGGGCACGGGCACCAAATGTCATACAAAGACCCACATCTACTTGATTCCCCCTCATGGCCCCTAACAATTTCCTGCTTTTGACCTCTGACCTTAAGCATGGACTCAAGCCCCAAACCTCGATCAAGCCATCACGAGCTAAGGGGCAAGAGATTTATCTGCCCCCCCATAACTACAGATCAGTCCTCCTGCATGGTGTAACCCTTCCAAACCCCACCCTGCCTGCTGCACTGCCCCATTCCAATTGACTGTTCCATTTGTCACACGGAATTCTGTAGCCCCTGGCTACTAGTTAACCTGCACTCCGAAACCCTTCTATGAAATGCTAAAGATTGCAGAACCGTAAAAGAGGGGCGACATGATGTGCAATATGTCAAACAGAAGGACATTTTCAGTCTTTCTCTCCCTTGCTGCCAGTGCACAGCAGAGGCCCAAGGGCATCATCCACCTCCAGTCGCTAACCCTTGTATAAGTTTCCAATTCCAGCTGGCTGAGATTATGGTGCTTTTTTATTATTTATTTTATTTTATCGTCAAATTATTACAACGCTGATAAGATGGAGATGATGATGTCCCAGTATGTTGGACCTTGACCTCTCTTCTGGTAATGGAGCTCACTGTGGCTACTCCTCCTCGAGACACACACATGCTGTTTTTGTGTGTATGAGTGTGTGTATACACAAACACACACAAACATACACAAATATATATATATATATATATATATATATATATATATATATATTGTAAATTTAACGTTAATAAAGTGTGATAAATATAAAAAACAAATATCTTTTTTAGTCTTCATACAATTGTAAAAGTGTGACAATCATAGCACAAAGTGAGAGTGACAGAATTGAAAACGATCTGTCTGTTGAAGACCAACAAATGAAAAACAGCACTGTTTGTCTTTGACTCCCCCTTTCTATGTGTATAACTAATTACATTATATTTAAATTAATTAATGTAAGTAAATTAGAATTCAGTTGTTTTTATTGTTGTTAATTATTTACATTATATTTGGGCATTTTGCATATCCATCCAAACATCCAAACATCCATCCATATAGCCATACAGCCATCCATCCATCCATCCATCCAAACATCCATCCATCCATCCATCCAAACATCCATCCATCCAGCCATACAGCCATCCATCCATCCATCCACACAGCCATCCATCCATCCATACAGCCGTACAGCCATTCATCCATCCAGCCATCCATCCATCCATGCGTAAATCCATACATACAGCCATAAAGCTGTACAGCAATCCATTCATTAATCCGTCCATACATATGTACACATGAGAAGTAGATGGGGCTGAAAAAGGGGGAATACGATCAAGAAATGTGATCAGGTTTAAGTCCAACCTGTGTCCCAAGCATGTGTTCAGTCCACTGTAACACAGCTCTGATGCCATGATGTCATTTGTTTTATATTTTATGCATTTAAATCTAATCTTAGTTGGCTTAAAACATATACAATTTAATTGTGCTTAAAAATGATCAAAAATCCTCTACATATCAAGCTACCTGTGCTCATGGGTGAGCATGAATTTATCCAAATTTTCTCCTTCTTTCATGATCTCTGTCTCTTACCCTTGGGGTCATAGCTAGCACTCATAGAGATGGAGATTGGGTTTTAGTTAAATGTCATTGGAGGTTAAAGGATGGCTCAAGGCTAGTCATCCCTGTGCTGCCTGTCATACTCTCCACTTCAGAGTCAATAAGAAGCTCTAGGGTCAGTGTGAGGGTCCTAATGAGTCGAGAGGGACCCCCTCAAACCAGCTGATCACTGTGATGAGACTTTGATTTTAGACATCAATAGTTACGACTGGTGATTCATGATTCATTTGGACATTATGTGACGCTTACACATATTAAGCATGCGTATGAATATCTTGCCCATCTGTAGCATGCGAGACCAGGCTCGAGTGTCTGCCCATGTCATGTCCATGCGAATGTCTTCACGTTTGAATGAATATGAATGACATGGGTTGCCTGTCCATCCCCTGCTGTTTGGCTGTCACTCAGCCTCAGGTGAGAATTCTCTGGCTGGTATCAGAAGCTGCGGTGGGCCGTGGGCCCCTTCTGCTATCAGATCACACGGATCACTAATTCAGCACTGCTGACAGATATGCCCCCTGCAAAAGCACGGGCGGCCAGTGGAGGATGGCAGGTGCCATTAAACGAGTGCTGACTGAGGGCTGGGCCGCTGGACAGAGGAAAGGTCAGCGTTTTACATTCCTAACATCCTGCTGAATCATGGACAGAAGAAACAGTTTAAACAAAGTCCTGGAGGCTTGGAGAAGCTGAATCTCAGCTGCCAGAATATCCAATAGGAAATTGTGGGAAAACTTAGCAAAGAGGTTAATTTTGTTAACATTTGTAATTGAAGTTGGTAGGGGGACACCAAAGATGGCTGTAACTTGGTGTGAGTCGTAACATTGCCAGTTTAAACAAATAGAAATTATGCATAGGGAAATCATCATCATTCTCTTGGTACCTTGGTAAAAAAAAAACAAGTAGGGATTTACAAGAGAAATCTTTTTTTGAGGTAAAAACTATATATTTAAAAGGTGGTTTATCCTTGTTTAATCTGAATTATAACATCTAGAATTTCATCTAAATGTAAAAACTCTATGTAATTTCTGAGCAGATGGGGAAGGCTGTAACACGACTTTGTCCATTTACTTCACGGGACCTACAAAGACGTAGGACATTTAAAAATGGAACAGTATGTCCAAGTCAACATTTGACCCACTTGTGAAAGTAGTTAATGACTTTGTTTTATAAGTTTGCTTTATATGTGCTCCAACTTGTTTGCTGTTTTAGAATGTTTTTCCATATTTATATATTTTTTTACCTTATTGATATTAAAATGCTTAAAATTAAATGATACACAGAACAGCATGATTACAATGGGGATTAGTATAAAAATTATTTTGTTACAAAAAATGTTATACTAATCCCCATCAGACTCTTCAATCCATTTTAATTTAAGTATTTTAGTCACATTTTTATTCACACACACACACACAAACCCTGGTTTCCATGTTTTATAGGATTTTTCCGCTTTACAAACTGTATTTTCTGTCCCCTAACCATAGCCTTACTTTTTTAACATTCTGTATGATTCCGAAGCTGTTTTCAACATGGGGACCAAAAAGTAATGTCCCTACAAAGTCAAAAATTGCTTATATTATTACCGTCGTGGGGTCATTTGGTCTCCATAATGTAGGGCATACCAAGTATCAATTAGCTATTTTTATAATGTGAATATTTCTAATTATATGATCATTAAAGGGTTGTTAACCTTAAAATGTTATTAATTACTCACCCTCATGTCATTGCAAACCCGTAAGACCTTTGTTCATCTTCAGAAAACATATTAAGATATGTTTGATGAAATCAGACTCTCCACAGACAACAATACAACTCAAATTTTCCCAAGTCCAGAAATGTGCTAAATACATCTCAGTAAAACAGAAAAAGAAAAACATAATTTACTCAACTTCTCCCCCTAATTCTTATTTTTGTTTTCTTTGTGCAAAAAAAGTATTCCTGTAGCCTTACAAAACTGAAGTTGAGCCACTGATGTCACATGGACTGTTTGTTACGTTTCTGGAGCTGGGAACTTTTGAGTTGTGTTGCTGTCTGTAGAGGGTAAGATGGCTCTCCGATTTAATAAAACATCTTAATTTGTGTTCTGAAGATTAATGAAGGTCTTCTTGAAGGTCTTCGGAACAACATGAGTGTACAGTATATGTAAATATTAACCAAGATTAATAAGCATAATTCATAGTTTTTTTATTTTTTCATGTTCGACATGTATGGCATTAACTAATGCTAATGTACAGAACCTTATTGCAAAATGTTACCAAGATCATGTTAATCATTTATGCTCTTATGTGGCTGAATATCTTTACATGCTATTCTGGTATGTGCATTTTAAAATCACAGACAAATACTCGCTCTTTTGGCACCATATCACCTCCACAAGTGGCCTGTTATAGAGGACAAAAATGAACGGGAAGCACACACACACTTTATAGTCTCAGTGCTCTAGCCCTCACCACATGGCAGCGAACACTGGGAGAGATAAATGAATATCCCCGTACACATAAACAACATCACACAGGGCCCAACTCCACTCCTCCCCACTAATTCCTATTCATTTAACCGCCACATGGGCAGGCCGCACAGCCAGAGAGACATTCATTATTTAGCTGCTTTTGTTTATGAATAGCTTACTGGTGCAGGCCCGAGTCTGCGTGCAACGGGCCTCGTAAATCACAACCGTCGAGTCGTTTTTCCACAAGCTCTGCTCGACACCGTGTTTGCGCACGGAGGTTTGTGTGCAGGGCTCGAGGATGGTTTGTCGTCAATTTACCTTTGTGCTTCTTGGCACACTGTTTAATTAATAATGAGGACAAATATTTGTTTGTTCCGGGGGCGAGAGAAAGAGATAGAGGAATAGGTGGAGAACAGAGAGAGCCTTGATCCCCCTCTGGACAAAATTAAAGTCAGTGCTCTCTGTCAGGCTTCTCGACTGGCTGTTTCCCCCAATTCCTCCCTCTGCAGGGCCAGAGCGGAGATAGGGAGGAGGGAGGGTGGGGAAGAGGAGTGATGGAGCAGCCTGAGGTTGAGGGTAAACATGAATGAGCATCAACAACATTCTCGCCGCCTGCCCGGCAGACCGGGGGTGACTCCCTCCGTCCTTATTTATCACTGCCCGCCAAGAAGAAGATTTAGCCTGGTCGTTTTTTCCAAACGGAGTAAAAGTACACAGAGCAAACCTAGGCTGTTTAACATAGTCTCAGCTATAAATAATATCTCCCCATCTTCATTTGTCAATGTGACACTTTCGCCTTTATTGAGTTACACTCAGGGGATTTGTTTCGCTTCCTCTCCCGTTTGCACGCTCACGTGCTCTTGTCCTGCTGACGGAAGCAGTTGGCCCTGAACAAGCCGAGTCAAGAAACTTCATTTGATTGCACTTGTGTTGTTTTTTTCCCATCTGTTTCTTAATGAAGAGGTAGGAAAGCTTTTAAAACATACTGCAGCTTCTTCCTTCATCCTGCTTTTAATGACTACAGCTTTGATGTTCGCTTTCTACCTTCAAAGCACTTTCACCTTGTGTAGACTAGTCTGTGATTAGCCAGCTAGTGTAATTGAACCGATGCCAGTCTTAAAGTGGGTGTTTAAGAGACTTGTGGGGTCGATCAGCTGACATTAGCAGGTGGAAAAGAATTTACTAACTATTTTACCATAGAGTTGCTGTCCGTGGTGCTGAAAAAAAAAAAACTTTTGTTGTAATGCTCAAACAATGACTGTGTTATTATGTGTCTTTGTATCTGGTGCAATGACAAATTTTATGTATCTATATTTAAATAGAACCAGATGTGGACAGAAAGTTTTAGAAGTAAAAGTTTCCGTTTAGAAAACATGCCTTGTGTGAGTGATGAAATGATTTATGATGAATTATATGATATTACAGATACTATTTTTGTTTAACTTTTTTTTTTTTTAACATTCTTTTATTGTAATTATGTAAAAAAGTTAACATGTTAAGAGTAAATGTAAAAAAAATGTCAAAAAATAAAAAGTAAAAAAAAAATAAATAAAAATAACAAAATTAATAAATGTGTTTATTGACCAATTTATTGTAATGTTAGATACGTTCATTAAAACATTTTAATAATAGGCCTATTTTTAAACTAATTTTTTAAATATCATTATATCCCTGTGTGTCATGTCCTCACAAGAACCTGAACTCAGATTAGCCCCTACTACTCACTCACAAACACCAGCCACAGATCCGGGATCAGTCACCACCACACGATCCCAATCACCTGAATATTGAACACCTGCTTCCACTCTGTGCACTACTTAAGGGGCAGCTTCACATTCACATTCACTGAGCTGAGCTCAAGGTCGCAACACTCACAAGCAACCTTCCTTTGCCTGTCTGCCCAAAGCCTTTTCCTCACAGTATGTTCATATTACCTTGTTTTACTTACCTGAGTTCACTCTCGAACTTGTGCTGGACTGTTCGCTGCCTGCTACTGTGCCTGGTGATGCTAATCACTCATACTTACCTCTCAGCTGTAAATTGAAATTCCTGAATTAATCCAAGTTACGTGTTAGCTACTTTCACTGAGCCTGACACTGTGCTTGTTGGATAATCAGCCAAAAATTTTTTTTGTTTTTATTATAACATCACTGTATCTTTGTTTTTAATTAATTTTCTTTTTAAAGATTTCTTGAAATATTGGTGTAACTTTGTGCTTGTTAGACTATTGTTCTTACAAATATTTTTTCTATTATTAAAAACATCACTTTATTTTGCTTGTTGGATGAGCAGTGTCTCCTGATAATTGCGTTTTCTTTTTTTACATCAAATTATTTGTGCCTTTCTGAATAAGGCTTCATGTATATTTCTACTGGAGATCCATGCCACAAAAGCTATAACTTACGAATTGATAAAGTGTAGAAGCAAGATTGATGTTCTCCAGCAAGTCTGCATTTAATTTGCATTCATTTGTTTGTCTTATGTGGATATCATTAACATTTTTGAGATTTTTCTGGACCTTTCACCTGAAAGAATCATTGTTCTATCCCGGCACATCTTTATGAATATCCTTTTGCACTTTTAATCATACTTTACAGCCGAGATCTTATGCATAACCTATGTGGCATGATGCATAACCCTGAGCCAAACTTTGTGACACAAAGAGGAATATAAAACCCGCAATTCATGCTTGCTTTTATTCCTTTCAATTTGTTTTGCTTAAAAAAACAAACAGGCTGTGAGCGTGTGAATAAATAAAAGCAGCAGAATGAATGAAAGTGTGCAGGGAGCGGGGGTTCTGAGCAGCAGAGGCCTATAGAGGGGAGCATGGTTTGTCTCCAGGCATTGTGTTCATCATGGTGTCTAACCTGGAAAGGGGACCATCCATCAGGCTACATGCTTCACGTAACATGGGGGTGGAAAGGCCCTGACGCTGGGGTGCGGGATCGCTGGGATTGTTGTATTTTGTTTGACACAGACGTAGATTATAAGACATAGTTTATACTAAGCTCTGACACTTTTTGGACTGTTAGATTCACTCACCTGTTTTTAAAGGATTTAGAAAAGGTCTGAGAACTGAGATGTTAGCACAATACCAGTCTTGTGAAAGTAATTTCGGATTAATCATGCGACTTTAGCAAGAATGATACATTAATATGGAATAGTTCACTCAAAAATAACTCCCTTTCAGGCCACCCATGAGGTGGTTTCTTAATGATGAGTTAGGACAAATGTAGCATTACTTCACTTGCTCACCAATGGATCCTTTGATGGATGCAGTGAATGGGTGCCGTCAGAATGAGTCCAAACGTCTGGTAAAAACAACACAATAATCCACAATTAATCAGCATGACACCAGTCCATCAATTAATGTTTTGTGAAGCTAAAAGTTTTAATGTTTGTAATAACATTGCTTTCTCCAGTAAAAACAATTTTTTTAACTCTTGGTTTTGCGTTGTTTTTCGACGCTCAAGGTACAAGGGGTACTTTTCGGCGTGAGGGGGTCCTTCGTTGTTTGGCTGCTTGGCTTAATGTAATGTAATGGTTTGCGCGCATATATAAATTTATTATATATATTGTTTTCGTTTTATTGGAGCACCAAACCCCATCCGTACCCTAAACCTACCCACCTCTGAACAATATAAACGCACACACAGGCAAATGCAGTTACTGTACAGGTATTTATTGCACAAACTAATCATAAACAAGCAGTATAAATACATTACACACAAGTTGTGTCACATTCCAAGTCTTCTGAAGCCGTACAAAGTCTTTAAGACGAGAGTAAAACACAAGGTTTAAATCACTAAAAATGATCATGCGCTGTCATGTTTTTTTTTTTCTTTTTTTAAAGTGTGTGTAAATGAAGCTATTTGACTACATGGTTTTATTGCTTTAATTGTCCCGAATATGATTGTAAGTTTTTTGGGACACTGACAAGCACTTTATTAATGTTTGAAATGTAAGTCTTGTACCCACTGTGGATAACTGCTTGTATCAAATCATTCAGTTCATGCTGAACCTTTATTACCAGTGTGCCACAAGGGACGTCTTCTTCTGTTCTGCTTTATAACTGATCAGTCAGGAAGTCATCCGGTGCATGGCTGTCAATGTACTTATGTAATTTGAACCTCGCTGTTCTTAAAATATTTTCTTTTATGTTCCACAGAAAAAGGAAGTAAATGTTTGGAACATTATAAGGGTGAGTAAATAATGACAGAATTTCCATTTTTGGTTGAATTATGTCTTGAAGAATTTTTCATTCAATAACAAGTCAAGGTATCTAGCCAAAAACATATTAGAGTAAAAGTTTACAAACAAGTTTCACTTTATATTAGGTGGCTTTAACTCCTATGCACTTACATTTATATTAATCATTTGATAAGTTTTTTTTTGTCTACATACTGTACATTGTACTATACATACTATCCTATACATACAGTGCCCTTCACTAATTTTGGCACCCTTGGTAAATCTCAGCAAAGGCGGCTGTGAAAATAAATCTGCTTTGTTTATCCTTTTGATCTTTCGTTCAAAAAATGTACACAATTCTAACCTATCATTGAATTAAAACAATTGAAATAGGGAGAAAATCTCATTGTGAAATAAATGGTTTTCTCCAGTACTGGTTGGGCACAATTATTGGCACCCCTAGAATTTTTGAAGTATATTCCCATTCATATTTACAATTTTCCAGGGTGATTATGAGCATAAAAATATCCAGCCATGGCTTCCTGTCTCACAGAAATATAAATAGGATGTAAAACGAAGCCCAAATTCCCGTAATCATCAGCACAATGAGAAAAATCAAATAATTTACTTCTTATATGCTGCAAAAGATAATTGAGCTTCGCAAATTAGTGAAGTGGCTTTAAGAAAAGAGCTAGAGCAGTGAAAATGACCATTTCCACCATCAGGGAAATAATTAAGAATTCCAATCAACATAAAATGTTTTGAAGCTGCCTGGAAGAGGAAGTGTGTCTCTATCCTCCTAATACACGGCGAGGAGTAGAGTTTGAGTGGCTAAAGACTCTTCAAGGATCACAGCTGGAGAATTGCAGAAAATAGTTGAGTCTCGGGGTCAGAAAACCATCAGCACATGTTGTTCAGGAGGGTTTAAGAAAAATTCTCCTCACTCATCCAAAAACAGTTGTCAGACAGGACTGGAACTACAAATAGGACTGGCTTCAGAAGAAACAAGAAGAAACAGCAATCACTCAAGATGGGTTTGGTGAACACAGGGATAAAAGTACTCCATGTGTATAATGAAGTATACTGCTGTGTTTTTGATGATATGGACCTATATTTCTGCTGGAGGTCCTGGACATCTTGTTTAGACACATGGCATCATGGATTCGATCAAATATCAACAGATAACAAATCTAAAACTGACTGACTCTGTTAGAAATCTTATAATGGGCCATGTTTGCATCTTCCACTGGGACAATAATCCAAACACAACCATCAAAATAAACACAAGAATTAGTCATTGAGCACAAATTGAAGCTTTTGCCGTGGCTGTCCCAGTCCTCTGACCAGAACCCTGCAGAAAATTAGTGAGGTGAACTAAAGAGGAGAAGCACCATCATGGATCTGGAGAGATTCTGCATGAAGAAATGGTCTCTTTTCTCTTATCAGGTGTTCTCCAAACTCTTCTGGCATTACAGGAGCTGTAATCTTGGGAAAAGATTACAATTATTGTGTGCCAATAATTGTGGCTAACTATTTGAGGGAAAAAAAACATTTATTTCATCATGAGTTTTTCTCAGTTGTTTTAATTCAAGGTTAGAATTGTATTAATTTTTTGAATGAAAGATCAAAAGTATAAACAATGCAGATTTATTTTCTATCACCTTTGGGTGCCAATTTATCAAGGGTGCCAATATTAGTGGAGGGCACTGTATGTACTGTATATATATATATATATATATATATATATATATAAATAAATACACACGGTAGAAACATATATTATGTAAACACACTTTAATATATATATTTTTTTAAATTTTGACAGCAGATAGATAGATAGATAGATAGATAAATAGATAGAAGGTGATTATTGGTCTTTGCTGAGAGACAATGCATATAGATGTGGGACAGGTTAAATTAAAGGTTGGGTCTTGGCGTGGTTTAGACTCACCTGCCCCACAGGTCTGTGGATGAGGGAGCAGGACCCTCCTGCAGAGTGGCCGGAGGCCTCAAGGCGGGCCTGGGAAAGGGGCTGCATGCTGAGGCCCATGAGGAGCTCTCCGCCTTTCACGGCAGGACCTCTGTCAGTCAGCGTTGGCCCCCTGCAGCCCACAGACCTGCCAGGACACAGCACAGAGAACACACAGGTGAGTGTATGGGAGAGGAAGGATCTCTGTGTGGGGCCTTAGATATAATACAGTCTAATGTTCTCAAAGGAAGACAACTTGATTGATGATAGAAAAATAGGCTATAACTGAGAATATTTGCTTATACTCTTTTATACTTGTCATTTTCAGGGATGCATTTGGGGAAAAAGCGATGTTAACTGACAAAACATTTTGGGAAAGTGTAATTTTAGTGCTAGGTTTGTCAGATTCTTTGTTGCTAGTGTAGTAAACATCAAGTGTCATCATGCGTGTCTGTTAAATTGGCATGCTAAATGAAATATCACACTTTGATAAAGTAATAATGCTGCTAAATGTGTACAGTAGCTTGTTTGAAGTGTATTTTCCATGCAGCCATGTGTAAAGTAGCAGTGCATGTAGCATTTAATCAGTTAGCGGTCCTTTAACCACTTGATGTTGTCTTGGAAATCAGCCTGAACTGTGAAAGTGTGTATTCATTTAAACTCCACAGCTGTGTTTAAAGCTAGTTTTTCAGTGCAGGGCTTGTTATGTACATCTACAGCAAGCTGTTTTGCTTGTGACAAGAGCGTGATGCACTGCTTGCAAAAAATTCCATAAATCCAGGCAGGGGGGGTAGGAGTGTGTTTCCATGACTGTGATTCCTTTATTAGAAGTTATACAATAACAGACATTTCCAAGAGATCAAATATGGAAAAAAAACCCTCTTTGATAACCAACAACAGCACCTGTTGGCATTCAATGTGACTTAATGTGCCAAACTTTCATGAATAGTTTTTTTTAAGCATGGTTTTGTTCAAGGATTGTCTAAAATAGTCTAAAGATACAGACGCTCAAAATTTAAGCGTATGTGTGTCTATATACACATTATGGGTGGATTTGTGTTGTGAGTAAGGCTAATCACAAGTCAAAGCAGAACCCACCTAGGCCTGGGGAAGTGTGCAGACAAACTGTTAGAACTCAGCTGGATGCCACTACCTGGATTATTAGTCATCACACAATAGGAGCCATTTATAAACACTGAAAGGAGAAAGAGAATGAACAAATTAGCTGTACTGAACATTTTCCTAACAATAGGCAAATATGTTAGGAATGGTATGCAAAAATTTTACAGACGATTGCAGATCATCTTTACACTTAAATATATGCACTAAAGTTTGGGGTCTTTTTTAATGCTCAAGGCTGCCTTTAATTATTACTGTACAAAATACTGAAAACTGTGAAATGATCACACCTTAAAATAACTCCTTTTTATCTTTAAAATCAACTAAACAACTAAATTTTTAGCATCCATTTTCAGTGACTCCTGTCTCTGGTGTCACACGATCCTTCAGAAATCATTATAATATCATGATTTGGAAATATATTTTTTATTATTATCAGTATTAAAAACAGTTGTTCTGATTTTTTTCCTGGAAACCATGATACTTTTTGCAGGATATTTTGATCAATATAAAGTTAACAAGCATTGTTTTTTTGGTTAATTATATCATTTATTTAGTAAAGATTTTAACTTTTGAGCAGAAAAACTGACCCTAAAGTGTGTCTGTGTATCCAGAAGTGAAATACATATCTGTCAGACGAAAACCTGCCTTAAAGGAATAGTTCACCAAAATACTTTCTGCGAAACATAAAAGGAAAGAATCAGAAATTTGGAAGACTCCATTTTGGAAGACCCCCCCCCCCCCCACCCATTTCTTTCTTACCTGCATTCAACCTGTTTAAAAAGTATACTCTTACATTGCACAGATGAAATAAAGTCGAACCAAATTGATACAGGAGTAAATCAAGACTAAATAGTAATTATTCCTTTAACAAAACACTTATTGTAAAACACCATCAAATAGCTTGATTGATGATTTTTTTGCTTAACTAAAAGGTTCAGGGTGGTGTGATGTCCGGTTGAGTGAGCTCGGAGGCCTTGAGAGTGAAAACGTGGTGCAAAGCGGTGCTACTGGTTTGTACAGGCCTCTTAATATGCATCTGTCACGCAGACCATTGCAAGCACGTTCAGGTTCGGTTGGAGCCGTATGAGTAGTGGCTGACTCCATATTCACACCATGCATGGGTGCGGTTCCTCCAGTTCTAGATTAGCTAGTTTAGGGCTTAGTCAGACTGTAACACTGCCAATACAGACACGTTGAGATACACGTTTTGGAAGCATGCTGGCACATTGAACAACTGTAGCTTCATACCATGACATATGTACATAAATGTTAATAACATTGCTATAGTTATGTTAGCTGAGGGTGATTAATAAAGCAAATTAGCCTGCTTCTGAGACAGAAGAGGGGGTCAGTGAGTATCATGTCTCTTTTATGACTGGTACCTGGTGGGATTCTCCACGATTCCACCAGGCAGGGCGAGGTTGCCCACAGAGGAATGTTGTTGCTGTTTTAAGTGACTATTACTACCTGCTGGCTCTCTTTCACTCAGGCCTCTACTGCCTGGGGATTCGATTGGATTGGTGCTGTAAAGTCTTGTGTTCCATGGGGCTGGTCCCAGGGGTAAATTGATGGGAGGCAGGATCCTCATTCAGGCCTGGCGGGGGGCTACAATCGCAGGCCTGCCCTAGCCTTTGGGCTGCCCTGCTTCCGGCTGAAGAGGCCTCAGCAGGAAATGCTATCCCAGTTACACAGCCCAAGTGCCAAAACAGACCCAAGCAACTCTAGAGGTTTAGCTAAAGAGTCAATCATTGATAAAAGAAATGCATAAAATTATGCGTGTATATTTTGATTGTTTTTAAAAAAGAAATCATGTTATACAGCACTGGTGAAAAGTTGGGAATAATTCATAGTTGTTTTTTTTTTAACTCAAATAAGTCCTAATGTTTACCAAGGCTTAATTAATCAAAGGTGACAGTGAAGACATCTATACTCTTTAAAGAGATTTCAAATAAATTAACTTTCTATTCATCCTGAAAAACATGTATCATGGTTTTCACAAAAAATATTAAGCTATTTTTTAAATGTAGAAAATGTAACTATTTTTTATCAATTATTTACAATTGAGCTTCAAATTTCTAAAGTATCAGTATTTGACACTGAAGACTAATGTAATGGTTGCTGAGAATTCAACTATGCCATCAAAGGAGTATATTACATTTTAAAATATATTAAACACAGAAACAGTTGTTTTAAATGGCAATAATATTTCACAATATTACTGTTTCTACTATATTTTTGATGAAAATAAATACTAAATCGCTAAGCATAAAAGACAAAAAGTGCAAAAAATAAATATTTATTCCAAACTTTGGACTGATATGAGTGTATATTTTATGTTTGATTGATGTGTCGACATACTGTGAACAAAAACATTTGCTTTATTCCCACAGGTGGAGCTGCACCAGATATACAGTTCTCCACCCAACAGTTCCAGTCCCATGCTTCTAGAGTAGCATGATAATCAGCTCTTCACATCCTCCTTGTCACCTAAAACACACAAACGCTGAAGGAAGAAGCAAGAAACAGCACTTCCTCAGCCTTAGAAACCTCAAAAAATAACAAAAATCTGCCAGTGTAGTCTCAAATGGGCCAACATGAGAGGTACAGGCCACTCTGGGGGAGTTTAAAGAGGTGAAGGTGAACTCCTTCATCTCTAGTGTTCAGATGAGAGGATGTTGAATCCTCTGTGTGTGTGTGTGTATCCTCCTTTTGCTTTAAACTTGAAGTTCAAGTCTGTTATAATTCACCTCCCACACACACACATATATATTTTATGCATGTTACATGAATGCCACATTAAAACTGCTGTTGACAATTGTATTTCAAAACTGTTACATGAAGCAAATAAAGAATTAAACAATCTTTCCTTCTTTTATTTTGTCTATTTTGTGTGAAAAGCATTTACACACTCACAAAACAATATTATGTTTAGTGTATTTTTTTTTTTATTTTAAATATAAGCTATACATATGTGGAACTATTATATAATAAATATAATAAATAATGCAATAAGCCACAGCAAGAAAAGAGAATCTGTTATTTTTAACATTTGTTTTTATTATTAATTAATAATATGGTGGAAATAAGACATGGGCATGACGCTTCAGAAAATTACTCTTTGGGGTATGTTTAATGTTGGACACTTTAACAAATTAGATAAACTTCAACTGAAAGTAGGAACAGGGTATTTTTTTTTTCCTAACTGAAAGTGTCCAGAACTGACATAACACCAAATATTCAAAACATATATTTATGTATTCAGTGTTTTCTTAAAAAGTAAATAAAAAATTTTCAACTCTGTGTACTTTTAAATGTTGAAAGATTACACAAGGTGAACATGGAAAGGGAAACAGCTGAAGCGAGCAGGCGTGTTCCTGCAGCATCTGACAGTCAATGTGACACTGTGGCTAAACTCTTCAGCAACTCTTTGCTCTTTCCTCTGTTTTCACAGGTGCCTGCTGCTGGTTGTTTTAGGCAGAAGTGAGAGCATTAGACTGAGCGATATGAGGAAAGAGGTGGACCTCCCACGTCATCACCTGCCCAGGGTCAGGCCTGCGCTCATGTCTCACAACGCACGACTGCTGATCTGACAAGAGGACAAAGTGTACTACCTCCACCCACTTTCTGCATCTTAGTCATAAGACTCATAAAACAGATTTGTTATCCACTCTCATGGGAAACATTAAGGAAATTGTGCCAGCCCAGGAGAAATAATGTTCTGCGTGATGCTTAGAAGCACATGCACAGAACGCATTTCCTCTCAACACTTTAACACCACACATGCTTCCTCCGTGATGATTCACATTTCTCTAGAGTGAAATTCAGGAAACAATTATAAAACTGCTGCCGATCATTTGCTGTCCTGTTCTCTATGTAAATCAGTATCATTTGGAAGTTAACTTGTAGAGATAATATGAAACTTTACCAAAAAAATCTATATTATATATTTTAAAATATAATGTATTTCTGGCAAAGCTGAATTTTTAGCAGCCATTACAGTCTTCAGTGTTACATGATCTTTGAGAAAGTATTCAAATAAGCTGCTGATGTGGTTCCCAAGAAACATTTAATTCTTATTTTTATTATTATTATTATCAATATTAAAACAGTTGTGCTGCGTAGTATTTCTGTGGAACCTGGCACATTTTCTTTCAGGATTTTTTGATTAATAAAATGTTCAAAATAAAAGCCCTTAATTACAACAAAAAATCTTTTGTAAATTTTGTATCATTAATGTCTTTATGATCACTTAAAAATCATTCTTGCTGAATAAATGTACACATTTATTTATTAAAGATGTATATATATATATATATATATATATATATAAACTTTATATATTTACATATAAAATAAGTTTTAATATTAAATGTATTATTATGAAAAATCTGGATAGTTCACAGGACATTTAAACATTCACATCTTCACAAATAACCAAAAACAAATGAATTAAATCAACTGTAACTTTATTGCTTTCTCTTTTCTGTTTGGTCTTATTGACCAAATAATCAAATTTGTCTATATTATCACAATTGTTACAAACGATAAAGGAATACAACAGCAATACAAAAAAACAAACAAACATTAAATTTAATTTAATTGAACCATCCAGGCAGTAAAATACATGATCTCACTAAACTGCGAAGAATTTGTGATTAAATGGGTTTCAGTTATATGACAGATCATGTCATAAAAACTCCTTGTTAACAGAAATAAGTCCTAAGAACTAACACAGAACAGCTGCATATCTATGAGAATTTCTAAAAGAATAGTGGTCAGAGATGACAAAAGAAAGGTATCCCTTCAGGCACAAGTGCATTGGCCTAAGTAGACATGATAAAGATCTGGTCTGGCCTGGACATTGCCATTGCAGCTCCAGGGCAAGACAGTAGGATGAGTAAATATGTGTCATCAGATAAACCTGTCTTTCCTGTTCCTCCACATTACAGACCCCACTGCAGGAATCCGAAACACTGCATGCAAAAGAGCCCACCTGCTCACAAAACACCGTCGACAACCAGTAAACACCAGTTCATTTAGAGAACCGCCCATGATTTTATGTTTGAAAATGTAACAGAGAGCACTGTCACATTACGATCTAATGTGAGAGCAAAGACCCTGCATGTAGAGAACTGTTTTACTGCACCCTCTATGATCGGGATGAAAGCTCGGACCCCTGCTGAGACAAAGAGATTCTGATCTTTAACTCACACACATCAGCACCCATCCGTCCCCACTTTAATTACAGAGAGCAGCCACACAAGATCACAGTGACATCCTCTGATCAAGACCTCTGTCAATGCTGGACACTCATATTTCTGTCTGACACCTAGCCTTAGCTGTTCCTTCACTGCAACAGAATAAATATCCTCCCAGGTGAAGCTTTCTGCACGGCATCTACTGTCTAATCCACTGGTATTAGGACAATGTTGATTTAAATGTTAAGTACACAGTTGGAGCAATGTCAACACAAGCATATCAGATGATGTAGAAATGTTTTCAGTAGTGTACAAGTTGTCATTTAGCAGACAAGTTTATCCTAAGCGATTTACAACAGAGAGACAATTGGCCCAGGAGCAACCTGGAATTAAAAGCCTCGCTTTTTAAAAGATAATTATAGCTTTGTGCTGGTGTCAATTTAATGCTGTATTATGCTATTGTTGTGTATTATTTTCAATTATTTGAATTTTTTTAAATATTTCTATTTAAGCACTAGTTTATTTTTATTTCAGTTTTAATTGTTTTAGTACTTTAGCTTCACACTGTCATGTGCGTTTTATATCTAATACTGGTTTAATTTCAATATTTATCATATTTTTTTCTTAGCTAAGTGTACCACCATTACTTTGCGTGGGGTTCAAACAAACAAACAGCCCTTGAATTTATTTTACAGGTTATAATTGGTTTAAACATAGTCTGTAGTATCCTGCTCACAAGCTAGAAATATGCTAGGCTAATAAGCTAAGATATGTAAAATATGTATACGTAAAACACTGATATGTAAAACCTTTCCGCTTTTCCACCATCGGACCGAACGGAACTGTCAGGCACGGTTCCAGATGTGCTTTCCCGTGAACCTGGTATGATGCGGCACAATTACAAACCGTTCTCGGGCCAGAATTCTCAGCACGGTTAGAGAACCGTACTTCTCTGTGGCTTGTTAAGCGCGCTAAGCAATGTAAACACAAATTAGTAATAAAATCTCAAGAAATTTCTTATCCTCCATAACATATAATATCATATGTAATCATTTGCGTTACCACGGCAACGACTGACAGATTTGAAGTACGCTCCACAGAGATCCGTTATCAGCCCCGCAGTGAAAAACAAAACCATTGAAATGTACTGGCCAGCTCAGATCGGCGTGGAATGGAACGATTCGGCAAAGAGAACCATTCGTCCCAATAGTGGAAAAGCGGCTCTTGTTAGACTGATTCTAAACTTCAGTCACTGGTTGTAACGACTGAGCACTTGTTTGTATTGAACCGTCCCCAACACAAACAGCTGCCTTTGATGTCGCTGTGTGGACTGCAGTTCTTTTGGCATGAGACTGACAGTCTGTACTGATTACTAACTGCACATACGATGGGACAGGAAGTACAGGAAGTAAGGGCAAGTAAAGGAGAGACTGAGGATTGTTGATGGTTTAATGAAGTCTAAAGGTCTTCCCTAAATCGGAAAAGGAGGGCTCTGCAGGCTTTCATTGCTGGACAATATATCAGCCTCTCCCTGTATAGCACTGAAGCTGTGAAGCCTGGGAAAGACAAATTCTCCTACAAGAGATAACTATGGAGATAAACCTCCTGAAAGTAATAAAAAACAAAAACAAAACAAACAAAAACACGTGTTTAATTAATAAAAAATACATAAATAATTTTACTCTAGACATTTTGCAATAGATTTTTATCCAATATGTTAAAAGGTAACATTATCTTGCTATAGGTGGCTATAGGGACCGCAGCCCAAAGAAAAAAGAATTAAAAGTTCACATATTTATGTGTACTGTGTATATGTAATATTAATTACACACACATGCAGTATATATATTCTTTTATATTAATCTAATTTATATTACATATAATATAGAATTTATATAAAACATACATGGGTGTGTTTGTGTGTTTATCTATACATAAAAAATATATAAAATCTACCCCAAAACTTATTTCGAATGCAAAATATTAATCATAGATAGAAAACATGTTGCTATAAATTACATTTGTCTTTTTTATTATTTTTATTGGCAGGGCCAGTGAAAATTTGCCAGGGCAAGTATAAATCTGAATTACTGGCCCAACCAGGCCAGCAGGAAAAAATCCTAATTGTTTCAACAAGTCTATGTTCGGTTGATCAACTGTAAAGCTATAAGAAGAGTTAATGAGGAGGATTATATAAATTCTTTCTCTTTTGTATTTGAGGCCAATCCTTATTCCAAGCTGCTTTACAAACCTAGGACACTATTCATTGACCATTCCGATTCCGTAAAAAAATATTTTAAAGAATTAATTCATCTGGGTCCTCTCACATCATAGCATCTGTAGAGATCCAGAGAAAACTTTTTTTTTTTAATCAGGTTTTTTTTTTCACCAGGAAATTTGTGGCATTTAAGCAATTGGGCTGTCTACCTTCCTTCTTTTCCACCTTTCACACTCTGCCAATTCACATCAAACAGTCCTGGATATGGGAAAGAGGGGAACAGGGTAAAGGGGAAAACCCCAGCGTCTCTGTCCTCCCTGAACGGAGCCACGAAAGCCCCAATGAGGGACACAGTGGCTCAGGCCATGACCACTAACAGGCCCCCTGTTACAAGACTGCGTAGGTCTGAGTTAAGGATCTGGCGGTTAACTGATGGAGACGTGGCTCACGGAAGTAGACTGGTTCCCCTAGCGGACGCAGGGGAAGCACCTCATGCCCCAATGCCTATTAAAGCCAATTAGGGAGAGCCTGAATGTGGACCAGTCTGGCCCCGCTATACTGCTCAGTTTGGGAGCCATATATTTATAGTACTGTTCGGCTACTGTAAACAAACATTAACTTCCTATTGTGGCTTTAAAAAGTATTTAAATAAATGTAAAACAAAATACCAAACCAAAGGCATTTTCCACATATTCAACACATCTTTTGTATTTAATTTGAACAACACGTCCATTTCAAACTAATAATATAGAATAGTGTGATTTTGCTACATAATTTTGGTAAATAAAGAATAAAAAAAGTGAAATGATCATCGTTGTCTAATCGTAACCATGATAGATGAATTTGAATGATAGCATAGTTGAGATATATGTTCTTTACTCATAATTGCCAGTGCATTCCCTCATCATTATTTATATGATTCACTCTGTGGGAACCTTGACAAAATAAAGATGGACAGAAAGATGGGTGGAATTCCAACAATGAGTCACCCACACAACCCATAATATGCCCTTCACTGACAGATGGGAAGAACTCTCATACAAATCACAACAGTGCACAAATATTGTCACAGAAAACTGAAAACATATTGTGGGACTGATTAAGTACAAGTGATTAATTCAATTTCAGAACCAGTGACCAGTTCAGAAATCTTGTGAAAGTTTCTACATATGTGGCGTTCCAGCTGTGCAAACCTTATAAGATCTACCTGTGAGTCATCCTCATCACTCTCACTGTCCCAAACTGAACTCTGAATGTAAATATAAGATCCAGAAATTCAACACTTATTCATCACATTAACAGATACATCAATCATCTACCAGACATCGACCGCAACTGACTTGAGGAGATATGGGTCAGCAGTTTCATTTGACTTTCTGTTGTTATTACAGAACTTCAGATGAGTGTACAAAATGACTGGACTAAAAAAGAAAACATTAAACGTTAAGTTTAAAAAAACAACTGAACACTCTTTAAGATCTATATATACTTACAAATGAGGGTTCAGTAGCAGTTTTATCATTATGCTGGTCGAGCTAGCTGGACAGGTATATAATATGTATTTATTATTATTATGGTTAAGTATGCAATCATGCAAATAAATAACAACACACAGAAGCATATTTAATTTAGCAGAAGATGCAACAATGTTTGATACATCACAGAAAACCAAAATGTGTATGGCATAACACATGCTCAGTAAAACCTGAGAACGAAGCAGTTTTGCAGTAACTGCCATACTAATTGCTTAGTCTTACTTGAGTCACTGTAGTTCCTAAGCTTATCAAACTTTATAGGCAATTTAAAAATAATGTAAAAGTGTAATGTGCACACGAGTACGTGGTGCACATAAATCAGATTCCAAATGTTAACTAGCTTGTAAGATGCAAATAAATCTAAGAAAACACACGGGAGGTATGTATACTGGCAGGCAGCCAAAAAAACCACCCCTGCTGCCCATAACCTACATGCAGTTAATGTGCTGTCAGCGCAAACACACATTTACATGCACTAAACATGTCAGTCTGCCCTGACAGTGTAATCTACAGGGATTGTAATGATGAGCTGTTAAGAGATTGAATGGATCAGGACACAATTTCAGAGAAGAAACAAACGACGGTGAAAATGACAGGTGGAAAAAGGTAATTTAATTTAAAGAGTCGAGTGAGAGCTTTCACTGATCACAGAAACATGCATGGGGTTACACAGGCAAGACAAAACAAGTTCAAAGACAGACTCTTCCAAACAGCATTTCTGTGACTATTCACAAAATGAATGAACAGTGGCCCAAGCAACCGATAGAGATTAAGATTAAGATTAAGATCTTCAATTGGAAAGATCTATGCTTTCTGTGTTGCAGGAAAGCCAGGATATGATAACATATTTTTCTAAAGTAATATTAAATAAATTCAATAATAATAATAAAAAAATACTGTGCAGTTTACACACCATTTAATGTACTACCTCTATACATTTAAATATTAATTGAAATATAAAGTCCCATTTTATATTAAGTGTCCCTTATACCCGTGTACTTACATATTAACTAGATGTGTGTATTGAAGTGCACATTAGTAGTATCTACTGTACAGCTGTAATATTTCTGCAACTATACACATACACTAAGAATGGTGTTACTTGTGTAAGAGGAATTAAAGTATATAACTACAATTTGTTACAACTATATGCATAAGAGTACTTTGAACAATTTGATCCTGGAGGTGGAAACTGGTAGGTTTAGGGATATGTAAAGTGGAAAGAGTTGGATATGAAGTTGGTGGAGTTGGTGCAACAATGTAATAGCAGTGTACTTACATGGTATCGCCCCAGGAACTGTGCACTTAATATAAAGGGTAGCATTCTTGACACCAACCACAATCTCTTTACCATAGTGCTGTTAGTCCTGTTACACATCTGTACTTTCATTACCAAAAAGTGTTGTTACCAATGCCCTGTTACACATTGCGGATACCATTTAGTGGGTTGTTACGTATGTGTATTTACAAAAACATTTCAGCTGCAGATACTATGTAGCAATGTGCACTTACACTGTGGTTACATATTACCACTTAATATGCAGTGGGACCCATATGGGTCACACGTTAGTACTGTATATGGACCAGTTATCACTATTAACTACTTCTTATTAGCATGTCTATTAATTTATATAAATTAACAACACATTTACTGTTTATTAGTAGCTATTAAGCATATTTTCTGACAATATACCTTAATAACTATTAATAAGTAACGAATTAGGAGTTTATTGAGACAAAGTTGTAGTTAATGGTTTGTTAAGCAAGAATTGAACCTTAGAATAAAGAGCTTCTTATTTTCTTGCCTGCACTTCATTACATCACAGGAGATTAATTACATGAGCACCAGTGTCTGTACTATTGGTAGTTGCCTCATTGAATAACTGCTCATTTGCATGAAGTTACACAGCTTTCAGATTTGCTGCATTGCTGAACTAACAGTCACCAACCAACGGTCGCTGTTGATCAAATTGCTAGAAAATGAAGATTTAGCCCCATTTTTTCCCCCTAGAAATTTCTGCATTCCTTTGCAAGTAGCACAGTGTTTAAATCATGTAACTTTGTACGTATTGACATTCAACTGCACGATCAACCCCAACTTCAATGCTTCGAGCAAGGACATTCATCAAAGACGCCTTTTACAAAAATAAAATTTGAGAGTCCTGAGCAAAATCAATCGGCAGCTGAACTGGAGGCACGCAGGCTGAAGAATGCGATTTAATTAATCATCATTAACTGAATGTGAATCTGTTTGGGAAAAGAGATGAAGAGTGTGAGTCCAAACCCAAGGGGCACAGAGGTATGTGGCTCTTCTCCAGCTCGTCTCTGGCATGGGCCACGGCACGTATAAAGGCCCGGGGGATTGTCAACAACCAGCGGCTTCCAAAATGCAAAGAGGAAACTCAGCGGATTTGCTTGTGCGCAACATCAAAGACCTGAGATAGAAAGACAATTTCCACTCGAGATTTTCTATTTAGATGTTATTGGACTAGTGGCACCAGCACTACGAAAGACGTTTGTCTCACAGTCACACTTCTTGAATGGGAAGTTTGGGGTGATTTTGTTGCACTTGGCACCAAACGAAATCCTGCCATTATTGATTAGAACTCCAAACATCAAATGAAAATTATGTTCTGTGTAGGCTCTTTGAATCTGATAAACCATTTGTTTGTGCTGGGTTCTGATATGCATCTATGCCGTTAGTTGTTAAAAGCCCTCTGCAATCTCCCCTCCAACGAAGAGCAGCGGCCGTGGCTCGCAATCATTACAGTTCATGAACTAATAAGTGAGCAGTTGATAAGAGAGCACAGTCGAGGTGGTAGACGTGACTGTGCGGCCCAGGGGAGTACTATCAAAATCGTCACAGACTGTGCGAAACGAAAACGTCTTGCGTTCAAACAAGCTGACGAAAGCGATCAGGTATTTGATAATGCCACCAATTTTGTGCTTGTTACTGCATGAGACATGGAATTTTGTGACATGCAGATTCTGATTATGACCATTGATATTTTTAGTAAGTCCATCTCACCTAAAACTAACATTTTTTTATTCTTAAAATACACAAAATCTTGTTTAGGGCCAACAGTGTGTAAGAGACAGTGTACCAATAATAAAAACAATAGGCCTAAAATATTAATACATTTCTATGTCCAATTATAAATTCTTTGGGGGCTTGTATGAGAAGTACAGCACCCTCCAGTGGTCTCAGTAGTGCATCTGACTAAAAGGAAAGGAAAGGACGTGACTTGTGGCCAGGTATGGTGGCCCATATTCAGAATTTGTGCTCTGCATTTAACCCATCCAAGTGCACACACACAGTAGTGAGAAGTGATCAAACACGCACACACACACACACACCGTGAACACATACCCGGAGCAGTGGGCAGCGGCACCCGGGGAGCAGTTGGGGGAACGGTGCCTTGCTCAAGGGTCTCACCTCAGTCATGGTATTGAGGGTGGAGACAGCGCTAGTTATTCACTCCCTCCACCTTCTAAAACTAAAAGAACTGTCAGAAATGTACAGCACTAAGAAACACATGATGTTAAAATGACTTGCAATTAAATAAAATTTTACATTTTAACAAAACATAACATTTAATAACCGAAAAATGTGAGGAAAAAAATTTAAGCAATAAAGAAACACTGCATATTCTATACAATTCAAAGGTTTTGGTTCAGTAAGATTTTATTTAACTTGACTTTATTTGGAGTTGGGAAATAAATGAATACTTTTCTTTAGAAACGTTCAATTCCAAAACATATATGCAATCCGCATTTACAATTTTATAAAACACGAAAGAAACCTAAAATTATCATATTTCAAAAATATTAAGCTACACTGATAACAATAAGGAATGGCCTTTGAGGTATAACTTACATTTTTAAACGCATGTTATATTTATTTATATTTTTTTTAAAAAATGTAATACCCTAATTCACGCTTTACATATTCGTAGAACAGGAATCGAACATCAGAACAACAAACTTCAAAAAGGAACTGTTGGCATCTGAGTGTAATCTAGTTGGTCTGACTTGTTTCGCTGATAAAGGAGAGTTCTCATTTTAAGGACAGCATTGTTGACCAGTGTTTGGACAATGGATAAATCTGTCAGCACATCCTGACACATTACACAGCATCAACCTGGCTGTCGGGGGAAATAAATCAAGTTCCAGATAACTGTGACTGATCAGTGAATAACCGCCTCACGACAGGCCTGGTGGAATTTGTTTTGTCTGTGTTGCAGTCTTCAAACTGAAGCGTCATGCATTTGTATGTGAAACTGAGATAAACAACAAATGATGTGATGTTGGGATCGATCCAGAACGACATCAAAGCATCATACCATACATGTCCTAATTGATATGGTCACAAACGCTAAATAAAGATCTTTTACCGCTTCATTCTTTGTAATTGACTGAATGAGTGAATAAGGCATAATTGTACCATAACAGTACCGCAGTTGTTGGGAGTAAAATAAACACACCTGTTGTGTCCCAAAGTGCTGACTGACAAAAAAGCATTGATGGACCATTCAACATAGCATTCCTTCATCCTTCACAAGTCATCAAATGAAACTGATTTAAACTTTAAGTGCTTGATATCCGCCTTGAATATGCAGCACAGTGCTTTATAAGAAGGAGAATGCTATTCATAATTATGAATAAAGACAGGGGTTACACGTAACGCTTAATATGCCAAAACTATGTAAAGCCCTGAAGCCCAATTGAGCTGACTGATCAAACCTGACAGCTTTTGACTTGACGTGTCCTTAAACTTTTATATCGACTTACATGCTCAACCATCCAAAAAATAAAATAAAAGCACACCATGAGAAACCGCCTACTAAAAACAAGCACATGCGGATGCAAAATTTGTCCACTTGTCATACCTGAGACTATTGCTTCATCCTGTGAAAAAGAAAGAAATGCAAATATTGGTTGATCAATAGATAGAGAGGAAGACAGAGAGATAAGGAGGGAGATGGAGAGAGAGAGAGAAGAAGAAAAAGGCAATCTGGACAAGAGCCAGGTATGTGTCGGCCTGTGCCTGAGGTGCAGTGATCTGTCTGTCTGTGCGATTGACACTTGCATTGATGAGACAGGTGCCCCTCGTGTTCAAGTCTGACTACATCATATCGCCGATAATTGCCCTCAAGTGCTTTCTCTGAGACACCCCTCTGTCAGCAGATCAACCTGAGCTTCACCTGAGCTTCTGCACCGAGTGGGCTTTGTGAATGTTACCTAAATCTTGCTGATGCACTTTTGCCTTAAAGTGCCCCTATTATGGGGCGCTTTCATGCAGTGTGTAAAACAGCTGTAAAACAAGTGAATGAAACCATCCTGAAAGTGCACTGTGTGAAGATATTATCTCTCAAAAGAAAGAATTGACTCTTAATCACTAAAATGAGTCATTTTTTAAAACATATCTCATGAAATATTGACCTCAACATGAAATATTAGCATATTGCTCACAAACTTGTTGGTATTTTTGTTGGTAGTTTTGGCTTACAAACGCTGCTTTATCGGGCATTAAAGACATGATGTAATGAAAATTAGACCAATCAGACCAAACACCATGGATTAGCATCATGCATAGGTTTGGAAAAATGAATCGTTGAGCAAATCGTTTGGGAGTTGTTGAGCAAGTAAGGTCAAAGTGAAGGCATAATATAAGACAATGAAAGTGTTTTTCACCTTGCATGCATGTCAACCTGTTATTGGAGTTTCCAAAACCAAAATATGAACCATTTATCATCCATAATAGGGGCGCTTTAAATAGAAGGAAAGAGTTTCTCTTGTGGAATTGTGGTTTGAGGTGTTACATAACAACGAGAACATCACATGTTCAGTAGATATAAAAAGTTCTCTTTGTCCAGTCAAACACTGGAAACTGTATAAACCTTAAACATAAATGCATTATATAGACACAAAAAGTATTTGGACAGCTTCCATTGTTCTGGGAAGGCTTTTCATGAGTTTCTATGTGATTTTATGCAATGGGATTGCTCTGTGCTAGACAGTCAAGTTCTTCCACACTGATCTATGGAAGGTGAGGCTGGTTAAATTAATACAGTGGATAATAAAAATGGTCATTTTTGGAACTCAAATGGACAAATGCATAATTGTTTTATATTGTGCAGACCTAAAACAAGAATAGACAGCTATGGGAAATTAAAATTACTGCATGCAATTGTTCTGCATTTCTTGAACTGTGTAAAAGCACAACTAAACCTGATGACACTTTCACCTGGTTTTTCCTCTGGCATAAAACCAACAACAAACAAAGAGAGCACCATTCAAAAAAAAATCCCACACTTTGTTTACAAGATTTATAATGAAATATATCAAGTTATTAATGAGGAGCAAGATTGTGCCAGTTATGTTTGACATTATTACTGCACTTTGGCAACATCACCAATCTGCATTGTTAATAGCTTATGAGGTTTTAAAAAAACACTTTAACTGCTTTGACAAGTCTTATTATATAACACTTTTATGCAACGAGCAGAATTGGTGTTTTAAAAAAAATAGTGAACAAGTTTCACACACCTACTTCTGGTGATACATCAGGTCTGTCTGAATTATTTATAATTATTATTTTAAAACAGGGCTTTAAGTTCCAAGAAACTAGAGCAACAAAGAAAACATTCCTGTAGCTGAAATCTGCACCAGAACCGCTTTAAGGAATGCATGAACTTCCAAAAAGTTCATATGCAGAATCTTTGGTAACAGCACCTAATGATTCATATGTTTGCAAACAGCTTTTTTTATTGTTTTTTGCTGCCAGAATGAGAGAGTGAATGAAAAAACTGTTTGGTATCTCCTCAGAAGATCCCCTACAAGCAAGAAAATTTAGCATTTTTCTTCTGACAAGTATCTGCATGCTGAAATTGCCAATCCTGGTTCCCTCATATCTGATCCTTCTCTAGTGTTGTTCACTTACACGTTCCTTTTTGACAGCTCCACGCTAGTTGTCTGATACACTTTGACTTCAGCTTAGAGCCCTTATTGTTTCTTGCAACGCTAGAGGGCACCGAGATGTGGTCCCGTTGGAGATGTCCCATTTAAGGCATGATCATGGGTCTCGACTGAAACATATTTACAGACATAGTGGGTTCAGATTACTGGGCTGGATTCATCATCTTGTCTCTGAAGAGCAAAAGGCTTAGTGGGATTTATAGACAGAGGAAAGACTAATCTAGAAGGAAGTCTGAAAGGCCTCCAGCCATGCGCAGACAATGACAGAACTCCCATGTCAAAGATACATAACCTTGACCTGAAGATATTAATGTACACATAATGTGTACTGCCATTTAAAAGTTTGGGGTCAGCAAGATTTGCTTTTTTTTCTTTTTAAAGAAATGTGTTATTTTATTGAACTATGCTAGCTGTCATATAGCTTCAGAATATGTATAATATATAGAATTAATCAAATTAATCATTTATATTTTTTTTAGGTAAATGATGCCTCTCAGCAGTTTAAACAGAATCGGTATCCACAATATAGAAAATCTGTGTATTCATCGTCTCTAATGGACGGAAATGACTGAGAAGTGTAAGATGACTTAAACGGTACACTAAAGCAATAAACTTTATCTTTGTTTTTACAGATGCCGTGATAGAAGTCGAGCAAAGAGAGTAAAGGAACAATGATGTGGATGTGGTTTTGGCTCTTCTTGTTCTCAATGGAAGTGGCAGATGAGCAAAACCTGTCCTGCAGAAGGAGAGCCTCAAGAGAGCCGTTTGATGTTCTCTCAATAAGCCAGTTCTCTCTTTTGTCCCGATCTCTTTCTTCTCTTTCTCTGTCACTCCTGTCTCTTGTTCACACACATTTTCTGGCTTCCCATACCAATCCCCCCTTACTCCACACCCACACACACACACAAACACACACACAAAAACGTGCTTATTAGGTCTTGAGCATTTAGCCCAGAGAACAAGCATTTCCAGGTTGGGACAAGCAAAAACATACTGCACATGAACTACATCCTGCTGTCAGTCCTGTTTACCTGTCACCATGTCTCAGGCTCTCATGCAAGAGTGCTGGAGTTGACAAGCAGGACGTAAACAGAATGCCTGAGCTCCAAAATATAATAATTCATCTCACACCTGCACCAAACAACACATACAGATAATCGCTGTGGGCAACCGAGGTGATTTTTAGAATTATGTTTTTTGTTAATGTAAGACCTTTTTTTCCTCTCTGATGAAATTATACATCTATGTGCCATAATCACAGTGAAAACGTGAATAGATGTTTGAAACCTCTTCTTTGTGCCTGCCAACAAAAGGCATTGTCCGCCACAAAGCCTGCTCTGCTGACAGAAAGATCTGGTAAAAGCAAAAAGGCAGCCATATCAAATACGCTGTTAACTCTGCGCATGTCAAGCTGGGGTCACTGGAGCCAACGTTACCTGTGTAAATCACCGCACAATGGCTCGCAATCCCAGTATTCAACAGGTGACATAAAGGACCTTTGGGAAGTATAGTTTCCACTGGTCCTATTCGGCAACAAAAGATTTCTTAAACATCACTGCCTGAGGACAAATCATACGACACTCCGAAACAGGAAATCTCTAAATCGCCCATTGTCTGACACCACATCAAAATCCTCTGTGCACACAGGCAGGCTGGGGGAGGGCCAGGCCCCAGTCTTTTTTTTTTTTTTGACAGGGGATATAGAAGGACTTTAAAGAGCATGTCTAAGAATAAACATCCTCATGCTGGAGCCACACTTGAACGAATGCCAGCTGGTGCATGCTGAATTGGCATCATCATCCTTTTGTGCCACCAGTGTTTTTCTGGTACAAATATCCAGTAGTCAACATTTGAAGTAGATCAAAAAAAGTTCAAAGCTGTCCTAAGACAAGGAACGAATATTGTTGTAAAATATACATTTAAAAATCCAATTGAAAATCCACTTTAAATATTGATTACTGCAGCCATGAGGGCATCCAGAAGTGCTACTTTAGTATTAATTATACTATTATGTTGTGGGTTAGCTTTTATATTTTCAGTTTCCATTTTAATTTAAATAATTGTATAAATCATAGTTTTAATCATTTTATTTACTTAAAATTTTATTTTAAGCAACATTTCTAATTTTCCTTATTATTTTATTTTAGTGCTGTCAAAAGATTACTCCCGATTAATCACATCTATTTATATATTTAAGAAAAATATGTTACTTTATATATAAAATATACATTTAAAATTAATATCAATTTTAGGAATATAAATATATATCCATGCAAGTATTTACAAAACATATGCGGTATGTGTGCATATTTATATTTTATATATATAGCAACCAAAAACTTTTATTTTGAACGCAGCTCACGGTTTATTAATTGTTTATACTACTTTGTTTAAATGTATTTTTTAGTCTAATATTAATATCTTATGTCAACTGAGAAAACTGTACAGTACTTTCTGAAATATATAGTACTTTTATAACAGTAAGAATTCAGGTTGGACTGAGGTAGATAGATAGTTAGTTTGTCATTGCAAATCTAATGTAAGGTAAAATGATCCAAGACCAAAGCCGCTGCATAGTGTTGGTTTAACAAGGATGTTAAATATAGTGTGAGAAAGCGACTTAGTCAAATATATTTCCCTTAAGGCTTCATGCTACAGCAGAAATAACATTTACATACTTTAAAATGCAAAGACAAAGAAAGAAAATAATAGAATTCCCTGTCAGATTTGCATAATTGTTGTGTTAATTTAAGAGGGAAAAAAACAATAAAACAAGCACCCTAATGCAACTAATGACAGAGAGATTTTGGCATCACTGGTTAGAAAAATAATGAATAGCACAGATGAATGAATCTTAGTTTGTGAAAGTGACTTTACTGTACTGGACAGAGAGAAAGCAATAGGCTATATTTGCCATGGGGAAACGAAGAACATGTCTGTTGGTCTAACATCCTGGTAGATGAAGAAAGTAACACACTAGCATTTTCATATTCAGTTTCAATATTTACACTGGGAGTTAATAGGAATTATTTGCACTCTTGGGATGTTTACATTCACAGTAAAGAGAGATGTTACACAGACCACAAAAAAAGGGAAACAGAATGACATGGCATGTCTTTATGTCCAGACATAAAGTCAACTGTGACATGAATGACACAGAGATTATACGAACCTGTAATGGTGTTTTCTCTCTCCCTAGTTGTACTTTAAATCCTAATGAATCAAAACATTACTTGTCCTCCTCTTCTGTAAAGCTGCTAACTGTCTGCAATTAAAAAGAAGGAGCGTTTAGCATCACGAATGGCACAGACAAAGTTCTTAAATGCTAAAATTTGTGGTTAATTAAGGCAGAAAATAAAGCTGGCAGTCAGTTACAGAATACAGTGGATTTGGCGGATTTAAAACCAGTTTTTCCAACCCCCTGTTTGCACAGGTGAGTCACGGCCGCCTCGGGCCATCATACTCTACCTTTTCTTTATAAGACAGAGGGGATGATAGAAAGAAAAGCCGAAAAAAAGAAAGAGTAAAAAGGAGCATAATCACATTTTAGTATGCCTCTCCTGCTCTACGCAAGTACCTAAAGTAAATAGATTGCATTCATATGTAAAACAACCACAACCAAAAAAAGATTTCTTCATAAACTGAACGAGATAATTCAAGATAAGTAGACTGGAAAGAGGAAACAGGACTAAAAATTGACTAGATAAAAAATAACTAAATAATAACAAATAACAAACTGTGTTTATTTGCTGCCCTCTAGTGGATACAAAGATGTACCGCTGACAACAAAAGCACGGGACAAACCAAAGAGTAGCCATGGCATGTTTACACGCTACATGTAAAATACAATACAATGTACTAGAGCGAATAAGCACGCTCTGAAAGCTGGCAAGTCAGATATCCATGATGGCAGACATGTATCACAGGTAACAATGGTCTGCCCAGCAGGAGTGATGGACGAGGCCGAGTCAACATTCTCCTGCTCTCTCACCATATTGACTGTAAGGATCAGGGCGCTGCTGTCAGAGATAACAGACTGAACAAGACAACATCTCTCTGTCCTTATCTTACTGCTGGGCCTGGCCCAGGCCAAACTGTTGCCCCATGCCTCATCTCTCTCTCTCTTTTTCTAGTGCTGTTTTTAACCAGCAGAACCCTTTGAAATGAAAGGGATGGTTTACATTCAGTCATCACTTACTCACCCGTTTACATTGTTCTATTCCACTTTAATGGAGGGGTAAATAACAAATTAGAATTTCAGTTTGTTCACTGCACATCAAAACAGGCGGTGAACTATAATATAGACTACTGTTCATAAGTTTGGGAATGGTAAAAAGTCACCACGAAACTGAACTCACCATAGAATCACAGATTTATAAAAAAAACAAGGACAAAAAAGCTAATTTATTACTGTGGTGGCAAAGCTCATTTTTCTACAGCTGTTATTGCAGGCAATTTCACCTGATCCTTTAAAAATCAACTGAAATCCATGCAGTGTACAATCAGGTAAAAACAGGTGTAAAAGTAATTTCTTAATTTTGCAAAAAAATTTACAATTAAAAAAAAATAAACATTTACCAACCCTAAACTTTTAAAAAGTTTATGAGGTCTGCTTTTATAGTATTTTTAGATTGTTTCTTTTTTTTTTAAGGGCCGTTCATGCTTTCATTTTATAGCATTCATTATGTTTCCAACATTTTTGTTTAATGAATTAACATGAATTTATTATCTTTCCACCCGTCAATGACTTCTGTATACAGGTTTTTAAAAACCCTTACCATTTAGACCAATTCATTTATGAATCATCTAATTTGTAAAAAAAAAAAAAAAAAAAAAAAAAAAAAGGTTTAATTGAATCATTGAATAGAAGCAGCTTTTCCTGTCCTGGAAAACACAATAGCTTTTTAGCTTTACGAAGTAAAGATAATGATACATGTTTAAAACAGCCATAAATGACGACAAGAACATGCTTTTGGTTAGTTATCTCTAAATAAAGATATCCTCAAAGTACTGTACTTCATAGAGTCATTTATATGTGATCTCAAAGTCCTTAATACATGTTTACAATGTCCTAAAAAGCAGCAAGAACACCTCACCATATATAATGTAACAGTACAGTACACTGTTGCCTTTTAACAAAGCCAATATTAACCATGTCTCTGTTTGTTGGGCAACAAGTGTAATGTTTGCTAAGCGTTGTAAAAATCCCCTAATTAGAGGCTCTTCCCATTAAACACGCTAAAGTCCAGTCGCAGGATTATGACAGTTTAACGCACACAGTTAGTGGTATTATTGCACAATTAGCGAAGCATACCCTCGCTAAGACAAACTAAGTAATGGAGTGTGATGAGCCACGGCTACAGTACCAAGTACTGTTCTTGAAAGAATGAGAAATCCAAACAAAGCCATTATTATAAGCCTCGGAAAACAGATGCTTCAACATATTTCTGTATTAAGACGGTACACAAACTGCGCAAACACCTTCGCAAGACTTTGTTAAACCAGATTAAAGGGATGCAATATTGATATTCAGGCAAACAAACTGAACTGACTGTACGTGTGATCTAGCAGGACTGGTGAGTGGCACTAAAGGCTCACGTGAGGCCACGCTCAGACCTGTCATTCACCTGCCTCTCAGACAGACAGATACTGTAAGGGACACAGAAATAGCAGAGCCACACATCCTACACCCCAGCCCCCCGACATGCAGACAAAGGGCCAGTGTTTGCCCCCTGGGCAGACAGAAGATGAAAGGTAAGGTGATGAGCGGGGCAGATGAAACGGCAGAGTCAAAGGCTTCTCTTGTGCGAGTGGTGTGTGTGGACTGGGTGGCGGAGGGGCTGCTGGGGGTCTAAAGTTTCAACTGCTCGTGCCCATGTGGGAGGTTACTGATAGCTGGCTATGCTTTTTCAGTATCTTAGAGAAAAAGGTGAAACATGAAATCAGCATGCATTCTCTAACAATCTTCCCTATACACTGACTTCACTTAGGCCACATGGTTTATTCGATAAAATAGCATTTCGGTCTTTTTTTTTACTTGCATCTGGTGTGGTTACATTATGGAACGTAACGTCCACTTTTCACAATCCTATGAAGTCATGATAAATTGCGAAGGTCAAATTGGAAGGGTAACTCATTACTTTGTAATTCTTTAAATGCCACAAAAGCCCAAATATGATCTTGATTGTATGATGGACCTCCCAGATGAAACTTTAAAAAGCAGTTATAGTTTCTTGTATGAAGCCCAATTTATACTATGAAAAGTTGATATTATGTTTTAATATTATTTTGAAAATACATAACTTCTATGAACCTATATTATGCTGTTTTTGTTTTTATAGCACTGTTAAACTGATTGATTGATTGATTGATTGGTTATGGAGGTAGGTATGTACATAATTATTTATTAATTACATTTCTACACAGTTATTTTTCTGGAAAATTATCTACTGATATTTAAGAATAGCTTTTTGTTTTGAATGAATGAATTAGGTCTACTGAAGAGTTAATAATCTATTAATAAATGTATGTTTAAAAAATGCTACCAAGTTGCTACAAGGACTAAAATGGTTGTCTAATTTGTTGTCTAGGCATATGAACACATATTATTATCATATTCTATCTAACTGTAAGTCTTATGTTTTCTATTTTCTACCATTAGGCATTTATGTCAAACTAAGTTAAGTCTAAAAGGCCACATTTGATCATTAAATTATGTGAGTAACATAAGTTGCAAACAGAAATTCGATTTAGAAACCCTAAATTGAACCCTGACCTGTATAAACATAAATCCAAAATGTACTTATATAAATAAATATAAAAGAACTGCGTAATAATTATGATAATAGATTTGAAAAAAAAAACGTTTATTTATTTGTGACTGACTGCATGAATGACTGAAGACAAACTTTGAATGTTTTTTTGACATAGCATAGCACTTATTATACGCAATATATTATTTATTTTGTATTAAATTATGCTGCCGACAATATAGTGACAGTCTAACATTTTTGTCTAACAGGCCGCTAACGTTAGCATTTTTAAGTGCAAATTACTACAAAATATACAACACTTATATTACATCAAAAACCTTCTGTGGTCATGTCAGACTCAAAATTTAAATAAATAACGTGGTGAATTGATAAATTCACGTGGGAACAGATATCACGTAAGTGTAGGCCTAATCTCCTCACATGGCAAAATGCAACAAAACACTGAGAAATTAGCCACATAAGCGTGACTACTGTGTTGAAATATCTTTGGATACAACCTAAATTACTATTTATTCTGCTAATGAGAAAGCAAACAATTATTAAAGTTATTTAAAATAAAGTTCCCCCTCAAAAAGAAGTTTACCTTTTGTCTTGAACCCGCTTGTCTCTCCCAAAATCTTTAGCGGTGCTTTGCGCCCTCATGTGGTACGTGTGTTGTACTACAATACACCTGCAGGCCGCTTAGGGATTTAAAATCGTCTTCTATACAGTAATACAGTAGGCCTGCTTGTATTAAATGTTGGGAGTTTTGGAATGTGCCGTTATTATTAAAGTGTGTGTGTGTGTGTGTGTGTTTTTGTTTTTTTTTTTGGCTTTTTGACTGACATTTTCAAAAGCTGTTTTTAATATAAAAGCTACTGTAGATTTTTATGATAAGATTAAAATATGAATATTTTTTTTGTATATATACTTTTGATACTGTGACACTTTAAGCATTGCATTTTAACAAAATATAAATTACTTTTAGTAGCCTATTTTACCTGTTCAGGCTCTCAAAGCCAGACAACCAGTTTTGTGATTTTTTTGAGGTCAGCAGGTGAGGCCTTTTTTTTTTTTTTTTTTTTTCTTCAGACAAAGTTGGTAAACACTCCAGGCGACAGAGAATACACTGAGTGTGGATGCATCTTGTTGCAGGGGTCGTAACACGTTGTTCTTGTGATTGATACGTGTAATCTCAGGGAAGTAGCGGATATGAATGCTACAGCAGATTTTCTTTGGTAATAAATAGGTCTTGGGAGAGATTACTGAGCCTGGGGAACAACACTCCCACGCTGGCCCATTAAGAGTAGACGGCAGCGATTCTTAATATCTCATCTTTCACGCAAGCAGGTTTATGGTAATCCTTTCAGTGCTAACACACACACATGCATGCACATACATGCACAATCTCCTACACAAACACACAAGCCATTTCACCTCACCTCGTTATTAAACAAGCGTCCCTGCTAAATCCTCATAATGTCACTAAGCAATCTTGTAAGCATTGGTGAATATAAGAACAATTCAGTATGGCTTTAGCCAAAACGTTAGCTGCAGAACAAAGCTTTCAAGCACAAGCATCTAATTCCTCCCGGCAGCTCCTGAAAGACACAAGAAAAGGGGATATTTTGCATCCATAAACTATAACAATCCAAAGGTTTTCATGCATGGGTGTGAACTTTTTAACATTTAATTTTTGTCTAAAAAAAAAAAGTATATTCTAAAACAGCAAACAAGTTGGAAAACAATGAACATATGCACTAGCAGTTAAACTCACTTAATTAGAATTGTCTTTACTGTATATTTGGTTGGTGTAATTCTGGTCAGATTTTGCTGAATATAAGTATTCATTCTGGAAGGTGATCATGTATGGTGGTAATTCCATGATGGTAAATATCTCCTATTGACAGTAGTTTGCAAGCATTGCTATTTTTTTTTACTTCCACCCGTTTGACAAAAATAACTTTATGACCAAAAGCAGTTGTGCTATGTTACAGGGAATTTAATCTGTCACTTATGGTCAAGTGGAACTAATGCACAACCAGTAAATTTTCATTATATTAGCTTCCTGAAAATAAGACAATGTGTGTGTAGTTTAAATGCACTCTGGAGATGCTATTTTGCAGCACTAAACCTGATGAGCAATTTAAAAATATGCCAGATGGCCAAACATTTTTAACATTCCTCAATTTCCTACTCCAGAGCATAACAAAATACCCAAAGCTGTTTTTTTATTTATTTATTTTTTTATTCTGAATCGATCTTATAAAGAGGCTGAGGAGAGGAGAGGCTCCTAATTGAATGAGTTGTACAAGCACTTCAACCAGGAAGTAGTGGACACTGAAGGGGTGGAGACATGGTAAAATTCCCACATGAAGGTGTAAATTACCATTGGTACAGACAACCAATGTGATCGAGGAATTACCCAAAGCAGCAGAGAAGGCCTGTCCTATTGATTGGTCTGCGGAGATGTTTGTAAACTGCCTATAATGGCCCCCACACTTTATACTCCCCATCAGGGATGGCTTTGACCTCCAAAAGCAATTTCTATAGATCTGCTTCCACTCATCTGGCTTCTTCCTGGTTCTAGCGCCACTCAGGCCACAGGGTGGGCAGTAATCCGAGCCCAGCCGCAGCCTGCCTAATGCACTGTATGGATCGCGCGGCTGTCTGGAATACACAGCTTTTGACAGTAAGTAAAGACTTGGGTTAGATGGTAGAGAGGTGAGATAATCCAACCACAGTTACGTTCTTTCACCGCTACATGGGAGACACATTACTGCCTGAACCCCAGTCTGACCTCTGGCAACTATTAAATCCCTGTCCCTACAAGGTATCACCAATATTGAGGATACAACACAGACATCAAGCAGATATCAGATGCTTCATTATTAACAGGATCAATGGATGATCTAAATGCTAGTTTTAATAACGTCTTATTATACAGTACTGTTACAGAACAGACCGACACAGCGGCGAAATAGAAGTAATGCAGGCATGCTATGCTAAAATAATGTCAAAATGATCATTTAAGGACGGTAGCAGTAAAAAATAGCCTAAATGAAAAACAAACCGCCTAATTTGGTGATTCAGTGTGAAGTTAGCCTATTACAATGGCCTATAAATATAATAATATGCCATTAATCGTGAATAAATGTGATGTGATTCATTTTATACAAATTAAATGTAGCCTAAATACGACAAAATGTATTCATTTCAAATTTTAATAAAAATCAGTTTTTCATTTTTATTGGCCTACAGTTAGTTGCCAATGTCATTTCAGATTTTCGTTGAGTTTTTGAAAACTATTTTAATGATGTTGGTGTTAGTTAATAATGCAACCTTAATGCAACTTTAGGCGACTGATTTGTGTTTCACGGAATAAAAATGGCCTCACTTGAATGTACACCATAATTAAGTCCATAAACTGCAAACTGCTGTTTACTTACAGGTTTTCCAAGCTTGTTTCGTTCCTTTCAAAAGAACCCACAAACACTTCCAACAAGAAGCTGGAGCTAGCCTACAAGGACTTAATAGAATCTCCTGCTGATTTTCCACCATTTCTATCAAAATTTTACGGGCATCTGAAAATGCTTACGGACCCTGCTACCGTTTGCTTCACGATGCTCCAATACAGCACGTTAAGTTACCTAGTTTGGCCTGGGATCAGAGGATTTGCTGGGTAGGTAGACGACTTCTTAATTACGTCTTGTAATTTCGTGAAATTTTAATTAGAGTCTTTATTGTTAAAGTGTGCGGTGCTTATGCTTTCATACTGTTCAAGTAAAACGTCACCTGGGTAAAGCCTGTAGATGGCAGACTGGAACACTTACGCTTCCTTTTTCCAAAAAGGTCCAAAATTAGGTCCAAAAGACCCTGTTCGATGCACTTAGTGTCGGGGAAGATATGAAATCAATGGGTTAGTCTCAAAACCTCATTATTATCTCAACCGGATACAGTGTAATGCACATCGATATTAAAAATTGCAATGCTTTAGGAAGTTGTTTTGCTGCCTGAAACTCAGTGGACAAATATTGACTGGTGTACTTCAAAAGCTATTTTAGCATGTGGTAACATGATAACCAGCTTCATTTCTAGAGTTTTCAAGCTGGTATAGTTCCACTAGGCTAGGTGAATGAAGCCAGCACATGGTGACAGATCAGATTTACAGTCATTTAATTGATGTCAAATGTAACTTACAAACGGGAAAGACACGTACCATTTTCAAGAATATACAAGGACACAAATCATATCACACAATCATCTTGTGCAATCTGTCATCTTTGGGGCAGGAACGAATTGTTCGGCAAAGGAAGAATACAAAGAGTCAACCCTAATCCTTATTCACTACATGTATTTTACAAAATAGTTGCAGAGAGAGGTATTTTACATCTGGAAACAGTGATTTTTAGTGTAAATCTTGAGGATATCAGTACAGCTGTTCTTACAGTACTTGACTGTAACCCAGCTATGGTGAAGATTTAAAGAACAGTGGAATAATTTATAACAAATGCAACATTTGACTGTTTATTGTGATGTTGGGATCAGCAATGACCTTTCATTTCTTCCTTTTTTTGCGCTTACATCAATACAGAAATCACAGAATACATAGATGTACAAATATAAAGCACACAGTCTCACTCCTAGGGAAAACGTGAGCAGTCAGTCAGTCGGCCAGTCAGGGAAACAAGTCTTGACTCTTCCAGTTCTTTCTTTGAGGGGGGAAAAAAAGTCTCCAAGAGGAAATCTGAACGTAACTTATAAATGAAACCACCCCAAGTGTTTGACGTTTTCAGAAAGTCGCTTTTTTGTGGGAAGAAACTGATGATTTGCAACCTGTCAGGGGTCTTAATACTGTATGTTCAATGGAATGAATAAGCAGTAAGTTCAATTGTTTGTAACAGACACACAGCAGTCAGCATTAAAGTCAAAAACGCTGAAAAAGGTGGGTGAATAAAAGCAAATCTTTCCATTTCTTAGAAAAAAAGCAAAGAAAAAGAAAGATACCTTCCCTTGTTTCAGGATTAAATCTACAGTTTTTACTGTATATTTCAAAGAAAAATGTACACCTAAATCTTTTAAGTCCTAGTTCGAGTAGTTTATTATTATTATTACTTAAATTTCTTCCTGTACAATGAAATACAACTTCAACTTCAAGACAACAACATCTGCTTTAAAAATACAGAGGGTTTTCTTTTCTTTTTTTCTTTAGTTTTTTTTTAATTCACCAAGATTGAAACATATCCCCCACCCCCCTCCCGACCCAAGCCGTCCCCAACTAAAACTGGACTTTTATTCAATATATACTTCTGTATGTGCGTGTGTATGTCCATGTGTGTGCGTGTGTATACAAGTGTGTTTTGTTCTCTATGTCATTTACTCACAACACTGTAAACATACAGAGACTATTATACATGTGCTTGCACTGATTCATTGAATTTGGTTGACATCACTAGAACACCACAAAAGAAGTAATGATTTGGGGTGAACAAGAACACAATGAAGAATCAAGATCGAGGGGTTCCGGAGAGCCTCGGGTGGTCCGTTTAGAGTCTCCTATCTTCCTATCGTCAGACTGATGTTCCAGTCGGGTTGGCATCTGTGGTCTTGGAGAAGAAGTTGTGAAAGTGGTAGACGAAGAGCAGCAGCATCAGCAGTGCAGGTGGAGGGACAGAATGAGTACTCTTTACTTCATCTGAGAAGAACACGTTCCTCATCAAGGAACCAAGCTGACTTTGGAGAGGGTGGACCATGGACCAACAAAAGAGGGAAGGCGGGAAGGCTCTTCACGTAAGCAATTATATTAGAGAACTGAGACTGCACAGTTCTCATTAGTCCTATGCTTGTGAAGTCAGTCCCCATTTAAAGTCAGTGTGAGTCTGTGCTCGAGCCACTCATGGTCAGGATGATACTTCACTCCCTCGGGCGGTGGGGAAACCAAAAACACTAGCGCAAATGGAAACGAAAGTAAAAGAAAACAAACAAACAAAAAAAAAAAAAGAATCCGGGCTGTTTTGCTCACAAATACACACGTCTGAGGTCCCCTGGCGACGTGATGGTGTTGCATTGTGGGCAGAGTTTCTTGTTTCCCTGTTAAAAGAGAAGACAAAAAAAGAAAGAGTTAGAATGTGTTCAAAGGCACTATTGGTTTACAAGCTTTTATCCACTTAGTTTACAATAACATTTATAAAGTTTGGGGATGTCTGTTACTTTAATACATTTTAAAATGTAAATTGTGATGGCAAAGTCTTTAGTGTCACATGACATAAGCATTCCATTTCCACCAAAAAAAAAATAAAATCGAAATATTGAGAAAATTGCCTTTAAAATTGTCCAAAAGAAGTTCTTAGTTCTTGCTGCTTTAATATTTGTAGAAACCTTGAATCTGTTTTTTTTTTTCATGGCTGTTTATTTTAAATAAAAAACTACTATAACTAATTACATAAATTGCAATATATGTTTTTACATATATTTTATACTGTCACCTTTAACCTATTTAATACATTCTCGCTAAATAAAAGTGTAGTGTAGTTTAATAGTGCATACGTGGACATAAAAACGGGCCTTACATTGGCAGCCCACCCTGTTCGACAAGCATGCGCCTTTCCCACTACCACTCTGATGTTCAGCCAGTACCCATAAAGCCTGCACCATAAAAGCAGGAGAACAGCATGCAGAGGTAGAGGAGGAGGAAGGTGAGCTGTGTGGTCTGCTGTCTGCACCACACACATGCCACACAGCTAACGACTGAACATCACAACAGGATCTGCTGTTAGTTAGCAAACTATATACTTGGCTTAAAAAAATACCACAACACTTGATGGAGACTCAGACAACAAGGCACAAGAGACCTTCACATTTGTGCTCCGCCCAAACGTTCAGACAGAAACATTACTGTGAGGAATCTTGCAACCATTGGCAATCATGTCCTCGTGTGACCTCCTCGCACACATGCCACTGATCACACACAGGACGCATTTCTCCTAATACACAAGAAGTGGACTGCTTCAGCTCCTACAGTAACTAATAGGTTTACACGTACAGCAAACAGACTTGTTCTTCACAAACTAAGGAGCGTCAGAGCGTGAACCCTGTGGTGTGCCTTCACATCTGACTGTAAAGAGGATTTGTGGCTCCATATGATTCAGTTCATGTCTAGGGCATCCCGACTGTTGAGACTGAAAAAAGGAAAGACATCCAACAACACATTCTGGCTTGTTCCGCTTTAACAATGGGCTCTACCATCGAAGGGTGAATGTGCAAATAATCGCAACCGTTTCAAACTTGACATCATGGTCTGACTATGCGAGTGGTTTATTTTGATGTGGCTGGTGCCAAGGAGAAAAACTGTGAAACTGAAGTTGGATTGTCCTACATTGAGTCAGGTTCATTTAGGCTAATTTTTCTGTAAAAAAAATAAAATAAAAATAAAACCCAAAGCAGCGTAGCAGCAAAACCTCCAATGTGCTTCCCACTATACCCACGATCCTCCAGTAACAAAGAGGACCCGAGATTTGGTTTCTTTGTTCTAGGAAGCAGGAGTTTGCCTAGTTTTAATGAGCGTGGGCAGGTCACGGACTAAACGCGGGTTCCTCGCATCAGCGGCGGGTAGCTGCTGCGCTCCATTAGCTTCATAAAACAAGGCTGACGCTAACCAAATTACACGCATTTACTTTGATCAAGACGCAAGGAGCCCCGCCGTGCTACTTTTATTGCTGTCTTTAGGCAACAATTTTAATGCCTGCATTACTAACAATCCGCTGTGGCAGAGCGGGCTGGCGTGCACACGCGTCTCTGTTCTTGTTGGTGAGCCGTACACAGAAGGCCTTGTGATAAGCGGAGATGGAAGGAGTTGATTTAATATATAGCATATTGGAAAACGGCTGAAGCTGGGAAACATTTCCTTATTAATTGCTTCCGTGTGTGGTGACAGAATGTGTCAGCGGCTAATGAGAGCAGGCTCCCTGAGGAAAAACCCTGGCTAAAACTGCTATGAAACGAGGAAGAGCTTGTGAGTGTAAATGTGAGGATTACAAATGGACAAGTAGAGGCAATCGCAATTCTGATGACGAGAGGTTAGTTGAACATAAAGGGATTAGAACCGGGAGCACTACATGAGGAATCTCACTGGTCTGGACGAGACAAACCCTTCGACTTATACTGTAGCCAAATACCACAGCATTATCAAAATAAACTACTCCATTATCCGCATTATACAGTGGTCTAGGCCAAGAGTGACTCAATGAATGAGATGGTCTGGGCACTCTGTGGTACATAGAATTGAAGTTTAATATGTACCTGAACTACCCGCATTTCAAAACTTAAACCATCCACATCTGCAATACCCATATTTCTGTTACACTTCAGACATGACTTAAGGAACAGCCTGTGATGCATGCCATGTGATGTGTGTTGCTTAATGAAGGTGTTTTTGAACCAAAGAGCCTTCAAATATAAGATGGAACTCTTCAAAAAAACATTTAGCTTTAAAATGATAAAAAATATAATATTAAGCATCTAGTACTTGTGAATCTCTCTTTTTTTTTAGCAATTGTGATGAACAAATATCTTTAAAATAAAAAATTAACAATTTGTTATACTGATTTTTTTTTTTTTTTTTTTTATGGACACCCTTACAAAAATATAAATGAATCTGTATATTTTGAAGTATAAAAACCCACTTGTGTGTAAAAAAGCATGATTACATTTTACCTACTATTTCAGCAATTCAGGTATAAATAATAAAATTAACAATTAGTAAAAATTTTTGTTTCCCCCATATCAACCTCCAAACATGCAAAGAGTTTAAAAATACAAAAAAAAAAAAAAAAAAACACGTTCTGGTTAATTCTTAACTAGCAGCATAATCAATTTAGCCAAACTATTTAAAAACAAATACATAACTACTGCAAAGCAACTTGTAAAATTTAACATAGAAACAGGTATTCAGATATGAGCCTACTGAACAGCAAGTGTGCAATTCTTACCAGAGTCCTTAGCCAGCATTCTTCACAGTGCACGTGCCAACACTGGATGGAGGTGAGTGGCATTGTATACGAGTCCTGAGGTAGAGAAACAAGACAAAAAAGAGCAATGATTAATTTAACCAGGTCAACTGAACATAATTCACATCTAGCCACCCACATACACAACATCTGACGTCACTAGACAGCACCAGCACAGCACAGATCGGCCATGGGGGAGCAGGCAGGTGGGCAGTGAGGGAGCATGTGGGGCAGTGCAGGGGTCAGGCGGGGTCAGGCCAATGGGAGCACAGAGAGCCTTACCCTCCGGAGCGGCAGCAGCTTCTTAATCCCACTGCTGGCCACAGTGGCAGTGCTGCAGCCCGTTACGTAGCCTCTGTACAAACAGTACACGCCGAGCTGCAGGGCCTCTGCGCTCCCGTGCCTCTCGACCGCCTGATGCTTGCCATCAGCCCCTGTTTGGGTCGGCTTGCGCTGCAGGGATATTCAAGAGCGGCACTGAGAACAAGAATGTGGCCGCTACGGCAAGCACAGACACACACATCAGACCAACGGGTGCAGTTATCAACAGAAGCTGAGCCAGGATGAAAGGGATGTTTGGGAGTTCTGTTGCATTTTTTTGTGAAAATTAAGTTTGGATACTATGCTAAGCTGTCTGAAATGCATCTAAGACTTTCAGTTTAAATATTTTACTGAGTATTAATTCTTCTGGCCTGCTATATATATCCAATAACCAGCAGGGGGCAGTAGATAGCCACTGGAAAATGCTCAACCTCAACTGACTGCGTGACATAGAAGCAAACAGACAACGTCTTGAATCTTTCCAATTAAATGATCAAAACATTTACAAGCCTCTTTATTAAGATCAGATCTGATCAGTCTCTGTATGACATTTTAGATATTTAGTTTCTTTTGTCAGGATGGATTGAATCTACCTTAGAACCAACAGAGGCATGTCAAAAGCACCTACAGGAATAAAGCTGAAAATGTTTAGCATATATATCCAATAGGACAGGCACTTCTCACTCTAAAAGAACTCCTTCAACAGAACCTTATTGTGGGGGTTAATTTCCAGTCCATGCGAGATTGAAGCCGAAGGAGGCAAACCATCACAAAGCTTTAGCTGGCTGGGTGCATGATTGCGGGTGTTAGGTTATATCACCACGGCATGTTATTAAGGACGGGTTACAACCAAACACACCCACATGAACACACATATTATTGACAAGTGAGAGTTCTCACCATGCATATGAGACACTTGTATCGGTCTCCTCTGAGGATCTGCTTTTCCAGTTCTCTTATGCGGGCCTTTAGTGCCTCCAGTGTGGTCGCTGTGGAGTCCTCTGTGATCCTGCAGGTAAAAAAAAAATCTTGGTTAAATTAGAGCACTGCAAACCAGTTTGGCTCCTACATAAAACTGAAACAGTGGAATGCTAATTACTTTTTAAAAGTTGTGCATTCACTCAAATTTGCAAAGCTACCACACAGCTTCAGTTCAGACAAACATGACTGCTAACTCCCAAAAACACCAATGCAAAATTAAAAACAGACGGCCCAACTGGAAACAGTGAATACATCACTGCTAAGGACCATGATGTCAATATGAACCAATATGTTCTTTCTTTATTGTACCACCATTTCAAATCTTATTAAACGGGGCACTGGGCTACCTCAGTCCTTTGAGGTCACACTCTCACCAGTTCCCCCAACTTCTCACCTCTCAGGCTTTCACTAAACATCCCTCAGACAAATGCTTTTCAGCTGCTGAATGTATATTTAACACTGTCCACAGCATATGAACTCGCAATAACTAAATCAATATGGCCACCATTGATTGTGTGGCGAGGCGCTTGGCGAGATGTTTATGGTGATCCGCTCATTTTCCAGCCAGATGGAGCACTGATCTACAGTATTGATTTAACGTTGCACCAGCGTTCTCCTAGGCACAATCCCCCCGATTAGTGCCTGCCGTTCCACTGCCTTTTCCAATAGCTTCATTTATTACACGCCTGTGAGACTCCACAATGAGTACATGCTCACCACACACACTAGGACATGGGCCTCTCTGTAATCAGGCAGTATTACAATGCAAATCAAGGAAGGGCTATTAAATGGAAAGAACCATTTATGGACTCAGCATCTACAATAAGGCCAACCTAAAGTAAGAACAATGACAGTAGCTGAAGAGTCACGGGCACCTTGAGAAGTAAAGCTTAAAATCTGGGAGCCAGGAATTAAACATGTCCTATTTGATTTAGAGTAGCAACAGATCATTTCTTCTGTATTGTGGCACAAACATGAATTTCAGAAAGAATAAAAAGGGTTGTTGATTAGATGGAGGTCATACTGAATGCAAGCTTTCGACTTCTTCAGGCATCTTCTCAAGATCATACTAAACCCAATCCAGGTTTATCTCAAAAAGCCCCAACAACACAACGACCTTGACCAAGGAGAGCGAGTCGTCTGGGCGGTCAATTCCCTACAGCCTACAATCAGCACAGGGACTATAAAGCTTTAAAATCTTCTTATTAGTGGCCGGCTTGTAAAAAAGCATTTAGTCTTGATTAGCGTGCATGCTTATAAAGCAGACAGGAGAGTAGGTGTACCGTGCTCCATGCCTGCTGTTTTTCTTTAACAGCTTCATAAATCGCTGCGGTTCACTTGCCCGTATGTCGTCACCGGCCCTACAATAGAATACAACCCCCCCCCACCAAGTAATGCGGCGACCCGCTCCGGCATGAATATTCATTGTGTGGTGCTTTATAGAAAACCACATTCTAAAAGTTATTTAATTCCCCGGGGTAATAAAAGAGGGTTTTACTCTTTCTTTGTGTGGACGGAGATGGAGAGATGGTTTGGGGGGAGAAGAGAGCGAGCAGGTTGTGTTTTAATACAAAAGCAGGTGTAAAACCTGGAGAGGGGTGGCTAGGTAAGTTCAAAACCGAAAATCATATAGGTGCCGTTGAGTGTGTGAGAGAAAGTTTTTAACATATTAAACACAGGCCTTGCAGCGGTGTGCTGGCTGAATAATGCCAATGACATCATCTAGGGAAGGAATAATGCCATTTCAATTAAGAGTTAAGTTACTCAGAAAACCACAATGAGGAATGACATCCAAACTAATAATGTCACTCACCTACAGCTGTGATCTATAACAGCACACCCATTATATTAAAAACCTATTTGGATGTTAAAACCAATGATGGACGTGCTGGTCTAATGCTTTATACAGACATCACTCTCTATTAGTGGATATTTTTATATTTTTAAGCAACAAATGCACAAGTTAACACAGGAAGTAGATGAACCTCGCACTGCTATTTCGCATTGCCATTACGATCTGGCTCTGAGTGTGAAGCCATTTCTCATTTCATTATCCTGCCCCTTAACCATCCGTCTCCATCAGAGCCGAGTCTAACTGTAGAAGGTGGTCTAATCTATAGGTCTATATGGCCTGACACAAGAACACATGAGTTAGAAGTACAGACAGATACTGGGAGATCTTTATAAAGTCACTTGGCTGCCAATCAATCCTTATATTCAGCTGTGATAGTAAGAATCAGAGCAAACTTTAAATCAAGAGGCTGAGCACATCAGCTTGTAATAAAAAAAAAAAAATCTATCTATATCTAATAAAATAAGGAAAAAAACTGAAATATAGACATATATAAAATACAAAAAAGGTTCCTTAAAATCAACAAGCTGCAAAAAATAACTAAAATTAAATAAATAAACTAAATCATCTTAATGAATTTGAGAATAAATGTGATTATTGTGGCGGCACAAGTTGGCAAAGAAGCCCTCATTTATCATGTGCAGAATGAGCGGGGACAGAGGCGACCCCTGTACCCAGAGATCATTACCTATCTGGGCACAGGAGAGCTTAGAGAATTCATCAGCCCCCTCTGCCTTACGAAGACACACATGTATACAATTTATACAACTCACGACACAATAACACGCTCTCCCTCTTACTCCAACACACACAATCCACAATGAATCACTGTAACTAAAGGGGACAAGTCTCATTTTCATTGCAGATTGAAATGCATGCGTTTTACAAACAGAGGGGTTGGGATTGTTTTCAAGCTGGAAGTGGAATGAAATGATTTCAGCTCCTTATGTGGCCTCTTTAAAGCTCGTTCAGATTAAGTCCCCTCACTTCAGGAAATTGGAAATTAAACAATGGCACAGTCATTCCCGTAAATTTGCATGCTTCATCCATTTGACGCACACCACAGAGGGAAAAAAAAAAAAAAAAGCATAAGTGCGTAATTTTTGTGAAGCTACATTTCAAAAGCTCCAGGAAAAGCCTTGTGTTTGGCTAGGAAGGGGTTAATGCACCTCCCTCCCCCTTTTCATGACCCCTCAGGATTTGATTAATGATATCATCATTGAGATTTATCTCCCCGGCCCCTTTCATAAGACAATATCGCGTACATCCTGTGATACCTGATCAAATCAGCAAAAGAAGAAAGGAGAGGTGCTCTTCGGAGGAGAGGGCTCTACTGTCGGGGAGAGATGGATAGATTCAGACGGAGGGCCGAGGAGGACGGGCACAGACTGGGAGAAATATTGCGAGCGATATTAAATAAACGAGTGTGTGTCACGTCTGGAGCTAAGCGCTAAGCTAATAAAACGGGTGGCGGGTGGGTTGTGCTCATTGCTCGCTCTTCTCTATGACATCAAACAGCTGCGGTGATTCATACCCCGGCCGGCTAAAACACTTAATGCTCCCTGATACAACGCAATGGCTAGTCTAAACGGCTGCCTGCTGCTCCTAGCATGTGCACGGAGGGAGGGCGAAAGTGAGCAAGTCTCTACAGAGGAAAGCAATGAATCAATCTAAGCTGTCACGCTCCTGCAGCTCCACTTAGGAATCCCGTTCTGTCCATTTTCATCCTCCTACTTGCACACCCATGCTCGGACAGAGAAACAGAGAGTGTTCATAACATCATCCACTAACATTCATTTCCACATACTCAGTCAAACCTATCACGCAACAGTGTGCGAAGTCACGCTTTTAACCGCTGGTCATGGTAAATGTGGTTAACAAACGCGATTTCAATTGCAGACCGGAGCGGACATCAAGCTCACGCAATGGATGAAGACATTCTCAGACGCACACTTGACTGGAAATGGGTGAGAAGAACGTGCTCACACCATGCTGACGAGAAAAATCAATTGCTTCGGGTCTGCTGTGCTTATTCACTAGTTATCCGCCCCTGATATTTAATATGGGGCCCCGTGATGGCCGCCCGCACAAGATTGATTCAGCTACACTAGAAAAATCTCCCTAGAGAAGAAGGCTCAGAGGAGACAAGAGACGGAAAGAGAGGACGATGAATTTCGGGGGTGCATAGAAAAAATTGTGTTGGTGAAAATGTAAATATAAAATATAACATGTCTATATAAAAACAAAATATATAAAATATATAAACAAATTAATGTAACAAATACTGAAATTAAAAACAAAAAATATATATATAAAATAAGTCAGTCAGCTAAGAGTGTCATTCACAAATTATTTTCTGAAAATTAGTAGAAAAAGGAAATCTATCAATCAATTAGCTATACATTTATAATAACATTGCAAACAAAAATTCTCCTGATTGAAAGTAGTGCTGAGCAACGATTTTGCATCCAAAATAAAAAAAATTTGTTTATATTTGTTTTGTTTGTTATGTACAAATAAAGGCACACAAACGGTATATATTTTGAACATTTTTATGTGTGTATATTTATATAAATATATACATGCATCTGTGTGTATTTATATATACATAAACATACACAGTATGCACATCATTACACACATTATGTACACAAAAACTTTCACAATTAATCGTTTCCCAGTTACAAACTATAAATTGACACTGCCTTGGACAACCCTGCACAGTGGAATTAAACAAGGATAGAGACAGGACACAGGTCATGTGGACTGACAGCTGTGTTACTGCTGTTGGGTAGACAGAGTGAGGTATGTCTGTGGCTAATGCTGTAGTCCAGCTCTAAACAGCAGGGGTAATCAAACCAGGACAGTCGCACCGCCACCGTGGCAATAAGACCCTCTTCTACCAGAAGCTGCGCTCTGACCCCAATTACCCATTCACTGGGGCTGGGCTCCCAAGCACGCAAGTGGGAGGAGAGTTTAGTAGGAGCACTTGTCGGGGAATATGGATGAGGACACGGAGATGAGGAAATTACAGGGGCCAGCCTTTCACCCACTCAGGTTATTCAAATTTATCTGCCACTGGAGGCTGCCTGCTATACTCCCTCCATCTTGTTTTCACTCTCAGTGGAGTCTAAAGATTCATCTTGCTTTATCTGTGCTTCTTTGTTTGATAGTACACTTATATTTGCAAGACTGTTGGCTCTCTTTAAATAACATTTGTAGGTAATAGAGCTAGTAATAGTTTAAGTTCCAGGCCACATGGACACTTTTTCTTCCAACAATTTCCATTTTACCTCTCGCAATAAGAGATAAATATTGCACAATTCCTGCAGTGAAAAGCTGTAGTATGGAAATGGCTAAAGGGATATTAGCATTCCCGGGCTGTGCGGCGAGTCAAGCCCAGACAAGGCTCAGCTGCCTGGGATCAATACTCTGGGCCACTCCCTGTGATCAAGCATGCTCCGGAGAGATGAGCACACTAAATGCATCATTTATGATCTTGCAGTCCCTACACAAACTAATCTCACCCCAATACACCAGCAAACACACTGCCACTGCAGACAGGTGTGTGTTTGTACTCACTTCTCGATCTCGCTGTTTTTACAGGTCCTCGGTGTGGAGGACAAAGATGAAGAGCTTGGCTCCTGTTTGCTGCTCTCGCCATTACTGGTGGATGGCATTTCTGCAAAAATAGACACAAACAGAGAATATATAATAAATGAGGGCCAACAAAGGCAACATTTCATTTTATAGTCCAACTCCAAAAATACAACAAATATATAGACAAAAAGTGGGTTGCTATATTTAGGTTTTTAAAGAGACTGAATGCAAACAAATTAAATACTTTAAAGCATGACAACAAAAATACTTATTGCATGAAACAATACTACTGTGAAATATTACAATTTAAAATAACATTACTATTTGAATAGTTCATTTCCTAAATTTTAAAATATTAGATTTAAGATTTAAAATATTATGCGTAATATATTTAATACACCACAAAACTTTATTTTCCAGGATTCTCTGATGAACAGAACATTCAAAAGAACAGTATTTATTTGGAAGCCAACTCACCATCACTGGCCCATTTTGAGAACTCTGGTGTTATTCTATTGGATGGCACACCACCACTATAGGGGAAAAAACAAAAACAGAAATTTAGCATAAGGGCCAAGTATATAGATTTGTTGTTTGTTATTTTTAAGAAATAATTTCAGCCTACTTCAAAACAGCTCCACGCAGTGCCTCACGTTCTTTGGCCTCCCCTTGGTCCTCTCCAGAACAAGGAATGATGTCTGCTTCAGTGTACCTGAAACTTCAAGTTAAGGAACAAATGCATCTAATTTCAGTTACTGTTTAGGTCGCTACTACAGCTCCACTGAAGAGCAAGACATCTCAAGACGACTAATCAAGGATACTGGGCTTTGCCGTACTCCAGTGTGTCATCTCCATCCACATCCAGGTCGGCATCACTGTCATGGCTCTCCTTCGTACTACACATGGCAAAGCCTGTTCCTAAAACGAGGGAGGAGAAAAATAAGAGTCATCAGAAAATGAAATTTTCTTTAATAATACACATTATACACTGCAATAAATCTGTCACTCCAACTGGAGCAGTCCCAATCCAGGACAGGTTTGTCATGCCAGAGAAACTCCAATTAAAAGAGGCCTATGAGCAGAACCAGATTACTGAAGACAAGTCAAGAGCCTGGTACTCTGGGCCCAGATGGAGCCATCAGAGACAGTCTGAATGGAAGTTGTGTCAGGTGCCTGTCAGGGTGTAGGTCCTGAGCACTGGGGCGTGCAGCCTGATTGGCACTTCTATAAATCCAGTGATGAGCGCACAGACAAACTCCAGCTGCTGGCTGACTGGGTCCTTCAGTTCTGGTTAGGAAGAGGTTGGATCGGCAGAAGCCTGAAGGGTGGGAGCAGCCCGCAGAGACCCAGAGTCTGATTGAGCTGTGAAAGGCTAGAACAGGCCAGGCCCCTCAGGGGCTGATGGAAGGATGTCAGGGCACTGCTGGAGAATGGGTTTGTCACGGATGAGGAGCTGAGGTAGGAAATGGAAGTGGAGAATGGTACTTCTTGTTCCTCAAAGCGATACGACATGGGATGACTACCTCACAGTGTGGAGTGGATAAGTACAACCTTCAGGGAGAGTGTTAGGCTCTGACGGAAAAGAGAAGGACTAAAAGTGGATGTGGTGGCCATGATCTGTCTCGCCCCTTCTCCGTAAAGGGATCCAAAAGAGGCAGAGTAGGTATAAAATGCATCACAAATGCTTGCCCTTTTTACAATGTGCCGATATTTTTTAGTGATCAAATAAAAGAGACCTTTTAAGTTTTATTTGGTCTCTGTGACTACAAAGGCATATGCACACCATAGCTGAGCCACATACATTCAAGCTCCTCATACAGAGAATGTGCACCGGTCTAAATGTACATTACTTTCCAAAAAGAATTTACAGAATTTAACATGTTTAATCACAAAGCTGAATTTTCAGCAGCCATTACTTAACTTTTCAAAATTACATGAAGCTTGAGAAATTATTCAAATATGCTCATTTGATGATAAAGAAACTTTTTTATTATTACTCTAAATATTAATATTTTTTGGAAAGTTCCCAATAACACTATTTACTTGAAAAAACATTTGCAACATTATAAATGTCTTTACGGCTTTATTTTATTTGAATATATTCTGGAAGAAAAATAAAAACTAAATAATAATAATAAATAAAATTAAGCTTTTGAAATCCAGATTTTGGACAGTACTGTAGCTTGGTAAGAAATGTTTAATAATATTTAAGTATGGCCAAGCTTTAATTATAGTGGCACCCAAAGTTCAAGAAAGAATGAAAGTGTGCGGCCACTTTAAAACATGAACTGTGAGTTTTGTGTTTGTCATCACCTCATTCCGGCTTGGAAATAGTGTAAGTGGTCTATAGATAACCCTCCCACTTCTCTGACCCAACTGAAGGGGGTGGAAGGGTACAGCCAGCCAAAAATAAAAGACCATAATCTGTAAATGATGGCATACATTTCATTAATGCACTGTCGACAAGCTGCAAAGAAATCCAAATTGGAGGAAAAATGAGGGAAAAACTAATAAATATAATGTTGTGGCCCCTAATGGCAAGCAGGCCAGAGGAAGATGTGGCAGTCGAAAGAAGGGAAAAAAAAATAAATAATAAAAAATCACTGTTAATTCAATCAATTGATCAGGCTATGGATCCTGGCTAATGCTTTGCTATAACCAGGGCAGGAAGGATGTCATGCAGAATTGATTCAGCATGGACAGGAAGACTGTCCGCTTTAGTGTGTTTACTGACGAAATCTAGCCAGACTGAAAAAAGCACAGCAACCCTACTCAGGCAACCACAACTTCAAAACGGTGAATGGTGTATAACTACTCAAACAGTGTTGTAAGTGTGTCTGACTGTGAAAGCTGGGGCCACTGTTAAGCGGTCTTGGCAGGCAATCTAATCTGTGCCGAAAAGGTCAGTGCCACTCTAACTGCCTCTCAGTCAAATTATGCACACCGTCGCACCGCCTCTTTGCCCGGCAGCCTCTGGGACATAAGCTTACTCCTCTTCTTCATCACCGTGTACAGCGGATGAATAAAAAGCTCCCTTACAATGTAGCCTGTATTTACCTGTATTACTCTGCATGACAATAACAGTCATTTGCAATGTGTCATGTTCAAAGAAAGTCCTGTCTCCGTTTAAATGTTAAGTCGTTGCATGCATAAAGCACGTTTTCCCTTGTCAGGTCACATTTTGCAAGCTGATTTACATATGCCATGATTGTTAAGTGCTAATCTACATATGTCACCCAAGACAGGTGTGTCATGTTGCAGCTAAGAAAGGGGAAGCAGAGATCCCAAAGAAACAGGACATGAAACATGGCCTCTCCTCCACCTCGTTGCCATGACACTTATCTGCCATTCGCAGTATGTGTCGCAGGTCAGAGTTCACCCAATCAGGATGGCATTTACCATGTACGCCTGCCAGGGAGGGGGCTCAAAGCTGCCATCTCTCAAGGTTCTTTACAAAGACGAGCGGTGGGCCTCTGTTCTTCTTTCCTGACTGCACCAAATCTCCTCCATCTCTGCCTGTGACTGCCATCGCTATCTCTTCATCAGCACAACAGCCCTACTAAGCCACGGACACAGGAGGCCTTACGGGCCTCCACCAAACTGATCCTCTTCGATTTCTCTCTTCCTCTCGGTCTCCCTTTTCCCTTATCATGCTCTTTTTGTTCGGTTTAAAGCGTTTCCTCTCTGCTTTCTTCCTGGGTCCTCAAAGAGAGAGAGGTGCTGGTGCTTCAGAGACGATAGCCCTCTTATCCCATTGAAGACTCCTTTCAAGCCCCCCTCCCCAGTCCAGCTCCCCCTGGGCTGGAGGGATTCTGCAATGCAGACGATTGAACGCTTGAGGACTTCAGCTGAGCTTTCAAGGCAAAATCCACCTTCTGAGCATCCTGGGGGGAGCTTTCAAGTGGCCCCTGGGCCACCGAGTCACTTCTCTCCAGGTCCCCCCTCTATTGCCATTACACCGGTGCCTGTGCTGAAGATAAAGGGCTGGCGAGCTTCTGTACAGACACATGGCTCTGTTCACATGCAGAATTGATCTGGGCCACCGTCTGTCTAGCCGGGCGTTAGAGGAGCAAGTCCATTTCTTTTCTTAATCCACACAGCTTTGCAATCTGTTCTCTCCTTGGGATCGAACAGCCTTTCCATTTAAGAGCGCAGAAGTTTACAAAAGACCACTGAGGGAGGAGACTAGCTCCTTTTCTAAATATGAAACAAATAGTGAGGGCCAAAACTGAGATGTTTTTGATATACGTTCACTTAGCACTTCCTCTAAAGTGCCAACTCCACAAACTTAACCGAAGAAATAAACCCCTTTCAAAACAACTTATCCAACATTGAGAAAAGATAAAAATCTCAAGCATGAAGCAATGACTGACACTTTCTCCCAAGTGTAAAAATAATCTGAAGGGGGTAAATTATTTATGAACCAACTAGAATTCCCTTGAAAGTCTTTCAATGAGTGTGGCAGCACATCAAAAAGGGTCTTAGGGAGCGTGTGTGTATGTGATAGAGAACGTCCCAGGTGAGCAGAGTTAGGCTGGGAGCTATAATTGCATTCCTGCAGCGGGGGAAGCCCAAGGGTCAGCGGCCCATTTTTCTCACACACATCTCTGTACTGGGTGAGTTGGGTCAATTGCACAGCTAAATGTGTTTTCCTTTGACTCCTTAAAGGCCGAGCAGGGCCAGCCAGAACTCACCTTGTCTGGACTACAGATGCCTAGAGTGTAAATGAACACACACATGCCACTTGAAACGCTGATCTTGGGTTACATCGAGAAAGAAATGTATGTACCCTTATTAAACAGCTTTAAAGGCTGTGGTGATCTTTGAAAACTATTTTGACAAGCTTTGAATAATAATAATAAAAAAAAGGTATTAAAAATAAAACAACAGCTATTTTAAATTGAAATAAATAATATTTCACAGTTGTACTGCTTTAGTGTATTTTTGCTTTTGTTCAGCCTTGGTGGCCATAACAAATTCCTAAGAAAATGCCCTAAAATGCTCACCTCTGAAACCACCTTCCAGTAATGTAGTAGCTCGGACCCTCTTCTGCCCGCACCACTCATACTCCTCAAACCGCGTTCCATTCTCTCCTTCGACATCCGCAGAATCCTCTTCTGTTGCACCTTCCCTCTGAGAGAAGAAAACCACTTATCAAACATGTACCAACACACTTCAATCGGTTCATTCAATATAAAAAGACAAAACCACAAAGTGTGACTACATCAGAGGAAATCAAAGCAGCGCTTTCAAATCCACTAACTTCTAATGATGTCTAATTTTAGGAGCTATCAAACCACATGCAACAGAACACCCGAATCCAACCACCAAGAGTGCATTAGTATCATAAGAACTACTGGATTAGATGGGTTAAGAGGAACCTGCTATATAATATAAAGGGCAAGTGCTGCATCCTGAACCACTAAAATGGCTAAAGAGGGAAGCCAGTCAGACTGCGTGAACAACAGTTTCCTTAGAAGCTCAGTGTTTAATAACAATATAGTACAATATCTATAAAGTAGGTTCAGGACGCCGAAACTGCCAACCAAATCTAAGCAGAGGAGGAGGAGGAGGAAAAACACTTCAGGAAAGAGCTAATCCTTCAACTATTCCCTGGACAGCCATGTAGAAATACAACAGTGTAAATCAGAAGCAAATAATTCCCAGAAACTTTTGTGTGTATGTGGGGTTTTTTTGTCAGACGGCTGATGTCCAGGGAAAGATGAGGGCAGAAAAGCCAAAGCTTCTAGAGGAGGTTGGAGGCTGGAGGCCCAGATCTCTGGGTTTATGAAGCTACCTTGAACAGACATTGTTCCACATGCCTACTCATTTCCTCCTCTGTCCCTGTCAGCGGGGCGCTGCACAGTGGACATACCTGTCCATCCTCAGGCTTCCGGCGCTTCATCTTCCCAATCCGGGCTGCAGCACAACAAGGGAGAGAAAAACATGATAAATCAATCAGGTAATAATAATAAAAAAGCAATAGAAATGTTCATTTTTCCTTCAAATTATGATTTTGCTTGTTAGAATAAATATTAACTATTAATATATTTAATTAGTCTTCATTATTAAGTTTATTGATTTATGTACATTAAGACTTATTAAATTAAAAGCTATTTATAGCAAATATGCACAACCAAGGATGTCACAGTATCTCCCAGTCAAACCACAAAAATGAGCATTCAGAAAAAGCAAGCAGCATTAAGCTCACATAAATACCCCAGGATCCTTTACAGATTTAGCTTGAGGCTAGTAGGCTGCTCCAGCCATGGATTTTACCAAGGCAAGAAAGAGGAGTTGCAAAACACGACAGTGATGTGATAGGGCTGAGAGGTGAACTCTGTCCATTAGACCTTTGCACCCAAACACCAATTCCTCCTGGTTACATCGGGGACAGGCACGAAACAGCCAGGGCTCGGATCTCTCTGGGTGTCTCGCTTTTCCCCCTCCCCTCCCCGAGCACATAATTAGAAATTTAACACAGCAGAACAGCGCCTATTGCGCCGTAAGTCTCTGTCGCTTTTTCTTAACTGCAAATGGCGTGTGGGGACATTAATTTTTAGGTGGCTGTGATTGCGAATGGGGCCGAGGGGGACTGGAGGAGGAGAGGCGGGAGCTTCTGCCATTACCTCCAGGAAAGGGAGAAGAGAGAGAAGCACCGGCCACGTTGACGGGCATCATTAAATAGCATGAAGGAAGGCAGATTAATTAGGCACGGCAGGAGTTTTTCCTCACTCTGAAATCACAGCGTCTCAGATGAGAGGTGATATACTTTAATACGGACTCGGGCTTAAACAAAGACAGCCCCATTTGCCCTTACAGTGCCTGCGGCTGCGATAAATGGGGGAGGGGGGTCTTACCATGCCGCAGGCAGCAAGGGGCTAGGGGCACTCCTCTGGGCACTGGGATTGGGGGACTTTTGAAACTTTCCTTGGCGTAGCGCCTGCACCAGCAGAGGTCATCGACTGTTGACACATGAAAAAACCAAGGGTTAAGGAGATTCTCTGCTTGGGCAGGCGCTACAGTCAAGGGAAGTGCAAAAACAGCTGGCCACAAGTGACTACACTATACTATACAACTGTACTAACAATAATAAACAGCCACGTTATTTAATATCAATGTGTGGCATGGATGATGGGGTTGACATGGGTGTCAAGCTTCTGGCAAGGCCACATGACAGACACAACTGCTGATAAGCATTTGGCTGATGCACCATGAGAGGTGAGGAGCTCCTTATTCATGCCAGACAGTTACCAACACCCAGAATAACAACTGGCCTCAGGTCAGTGAGCTCCTAGCTCACACCAGCCCTCTTCACAGCTCCATCACACACACCGACTAATGGATGTGTGTTGGGGTTCAGATAACCATACAAAATAACGGGGCTGACTGTCAGTTTATAACAGCAAAAGCATTTGAAGTGCTTCAAGTAATGCTCGCCTTAAACGGTTTTATTTTATCATGTCAATACTACAAACAATCCAACAAAAACACAATCCAATTTTGCTCTATTTGACACCTGAAATTATTGTCAGGTGTTTATAATAAGCTAATTCTGACAGCTAGGAGCATTTTTTCCATACATGTAAAACTGATTGACCCCCCTAATGATCATACTACGATCTTCAAATATTAAAATAAACTAAGATCATTACTTCTTCATTAAATATTACATTATCAGACCCTAGAAGTTGATGTACTGTTGAAATAACATTTATTTAATAATATTTATAATAATAATAGTAATATTTATAATAATAATTCATACTATATTACAGTGAAGGCTGCTAGGTAAGGTTCTCCATATTGACTGCACGTTGTACTGATAATATAAAGCATTACACTACTCAATAGATGACAATTACGTTTTTATGAGGCATGTGTCAACAGATAAACATCATAATACATCACTTTTCTTGTTGCAGGGAGAAAATATACATACCATTCAATCGTGTTTGCCTGTTAGCTCGCACTCGTAAAAATGTCTGCAAATGGGAAAAAAAAGAACAAAGAAAAAACTGTCAGTCATTCAGGTTTATTTCTCACTTATTTATGAGGACTTTAATGATGCGTGTATCACTAGATTGCGCTGGATTCTACAGCGGACCCTGACGTCTGAATGTAAACAAAACCTACTTCTCTTTTGCCAATGCTCTGCAACTCCTCTTCCATTGCACACGACACAACTCTCCAAACTCATTTGGTTTACTAAAGCATGAAGCCAGATAACTCTCCTCCAAAACGCCGATATGAGACTCAGTAATCAATTTACGAAGGATGAATAAGGATTGAAAATGTTAGGCTTACTACAGCAGTTCGTTTCAGCGCGCCATCGCCGCCATGTTTCTACCGGTCACGTGACCATCACGTCAGAGCCAAAAGTAGCAAATGGCGCAGTTCCGTTTTCCGCCACTGGGGCGCAGCAGTATGTAAATGACACATATGATCTGTGCTGCCCTATTCTTTTGACGTCTCAACAAACTCTGCTGTGCTTCGTTCCATATTTTTATTGTTCTGGAACAGTGAATGGCTCATTAATAAAAAGGAAAAGTATTTTAATAAAATGAAATTATTATTATTTTTTTGTCTTATGAACATTGCACATTTCTTGAAAGATATGAATATTTGTGTACCTGTCTTAGACTATTTCTGCTGATATTGTGTGGGGAAAAAACCCAACAGATATTCAGTAACAGAATTTTTAGCCCAACAAACAAGTCATCCCACAAATATTCTACAAATAAAATCTTATTTTCATAAAGAAAATATTTTTGACTGTTGCATTGGACAGAAATACAGAAAAAGACACATTTGAAAATAATTCACGTTCAAGTACAAATTTCCTGCTCATGTATAATGTCTACTGCAGGCAGGCCCCTTTACAAACCTGTGAGCCGCTGCTGTTAAAAGTCTATTTTATGAGGATATAATATGTTAATGGCCCAGTGTGTGCATAACAGACAGACTGCATCACAAAAAAGGATAATCATGATTTCTAGGGGGAAAAAACATTAGTATAAAGACATTTGAGCAGCTTCATTAGTGAGAATTTCTGCAAAAATCCTCTTTAAATGTATTTAAGGCCTCTTAACAAATACTGTATCAGTCAGTGTACTTAATTACTTTTAGTTTTGTGATATTAGAGGCAAATTCGAAAGACTTATCAGGACCATGCAGGAGGGCCTTCTTATAGCTAACGTGCACAGATCTTTCCGGATATTGTTTTAATTGAGAAATTCTCCCACTTCTAGGATTGAGGGACAGATAGAGATGCCGGACGAAATGTCCCAAAAACCAGCTCCAGGGGGAAGGAGGAAGAAAACAAACATGTCAAGGACACTGGAGCACAGAGATGATATCCAGGGCTCGAGGGCAGCGTAGATTAGCCCAGGGTTAAACTATGGATGATTACATATCAGAGCAGAACACACATTACAGCCTGAGTAAACCTGAGGCTGGAGATTAGCAGAACAGATTTCAGTCTGTATTAATACGTCTGGCAGTCAGATCCAGTCTGGGATAAGATGAGAGGATATTGTGTTGGAGAAAAGATGGATGCACATCATTCTATACTGTTATTGTAAAACATTTTGGGTAAAATCTTCAAGGACATATTTAGTTGAATTTATGCTTCTCTTATGGTAACTTCATTTGTGTAAAAATGGTTATATTTCATTCAGTTATTGCTTAATTGAACAGTAAAAACAAAATTAATTCATATATGATGTCCATCAAATACGTTTTACGATTTTAGCTAATAAATAGGAAGTAACTACAATTTAAAACCTGCAATAAGTATTCCGCTAGTTAATAAGGATTTTTTTAATGGTTATTTATAAGTTATCACTTTCTGTTAACAGAAATCCAGGTTCATAAAATCCCAGGTAAAGCACCAACTTTGACATTTTGTGCCCGGATTTCCCACACATTCCCTCAACAAGCTAAAACCCAGTGAAATGAAGGGCTGCATCAGAGTGGAGAGTTTCGTGTGGGGAGTTGTGCTCAGAGTGTCAGAACTGCACAGTCTGTCACTCTGCACTGTGACAGACTCCCTCTATCTGAGGTTTCTAGTCTCACCTGGTATCTGTCAGAATGGTGAGCTTCATCAGAAGAGAGCGGGGACACAACTGGAGACTCGCCCTCACGTTTGATGTGCACTGACAACAGGAGAGACTAGCGAGAGAGAGAGAAACAAAAAAAAATGAGAGGAAGAGGTGAGCAGCCATCCGCTAGACAAACGTGTCATCCACAGAACTGATGGTGTAGCCAGTTTAACAAAAAAAAAACACAAGAACTCCAAACCCGGTGTGTTGAAACAATATGACTGATGTGAACAATTGTTGACAGATAAGCATTAACTGCCATTTCAGCTTCAAACTATGTGTTGACAGGACATCAGTGTTTAGAGTAATGGAGGCTTCGACAGAGAGAAAGCAGGACACCAGACGACATGACAGGACACTTTGATCGCCTATAAACGTACCGGCGTGCGCTGGGAGATGTAACAGGCCTGTCTTTCTGAAAACCTAATTGACTTAATTTCTCAAATGACTGAAGAAAGGGGGAAGGGGAAATACTGCTTACTTTCCCGAGAGTCTTGATCTCCGTCCTGCTTTTATGAGGCGGCTATAAAATATTTGTATTTACAATCTGCTCTGATTAATCAGAGTGAGAGGAGGGGTTGCTGCTTTAGCGGCTGACAACTGTAATCTAATATTAATATGTGAAAAATGGCAGCCTCTCTCTATGGGGACAGTAAATTAGACATTATGCATGGCTCCTTATGCTTCTGAATCGCAAGGTCAGGAAACAATTTATTTGTGATCTCAAAACCTTTGGAGCTCAGGGAATACGCTGTGTGCCAGAGAGCGAGTATGAACGTGAAGTGTTTCTAACTCTATCTACTGAGTGCGATGTTCAAATGTTTCACTGTCCAATGAGATTTGATAATCGTTCCGAAATAACAAGTGAATGGCAAGTTTAGCACCAGGTAATCTGACTAATATATTACAAAGGAAAGGTTTAAGTTCAGTAAGATTTCTTTTTTCATGTTTAAAAAAATTAATAAAATGCAAGTTTGCATTCAATTGATCAGAAACGGCTAAAACAGTAATGTTGTTAAATAATAACTAGTAATAATGAATGGTTCTGTTTTATTCCTGTGATGGATGATGAATATTCAGCACTCCAGTCTTCAGTGCCACATGGATCTTATAAATCATCCTAATATTTCCCAAATAATCTTTCTAAATTAGCTGTACTGCTTAATATTTTTTTGTGGAAACTGTAATATATATTTTTTCTGGATTACATGATGGATAGAAAGTTCAAAAGTGTCACTTTTGATCAAATTTACTGCATCCTTGCTGAATAAAAATAATAATTTTGTTAAAAAAAAAAAATCTCACTGACCCCTAATTTATAACCATTAGTGTAAAATGTATCATCTTTGCTAAAAGATTTATCTTGATTATAATAATGCCTTGAAAATCACCTTTATATTTACATTTGATCATTTAGCTGATGCTTGAATTCCTTTTAAAAAGCCTAAATTCCTTAGAAATACCTGACATCATTGTACAAGTTGCACATTGACGTGTAGCACGAGCAGTAGCAGTGCTGCAGATGTAAGCATGGTAACTGTGCCGCCTACCACTGTTGGCCTTCGCCCTTTTGGATTAAGAGCCGCAAAGACTGGCATGGAGTCGCTATGGCAATGGCGGCTTGTGAGAAGGGTGAAGATGGGCCAACTCGGCCCAGGGTTAATCCCCTTTAGAACTAGCGAGCTGGGCCTGATCTGCTGCTTGCCGTCTTTTAAAGGAGAATCACGGACCCCCTCCACCGTCCCAGCTAGCCTCTTCATTTTCCACACACTCCTACGGAATACTAAGTGTGCGCTATAGAATGCTCAGTCACGCCTCACACGGCCTGTTCTCTCACCCGTTCCTGTGTCTTCTGGCTCTCATGCTCTTTCCATACTTTCAGTTTCTCTCCAACTGCAGGTCAAAGCCAAAGGGTTTGCCCTCTGGATGAAGGATCATCATATAAGGGTGGTTTATTATCACCATTCTTGTTCACTTCTTCACCAAGAAATATGCATTTTTTTCTGAGATAAAGTACAAATATATATCTCAGGCAAACTGTAGGATGTGTTCAGTGAATGTGAGGTTGGTATTTCTGGCATTTGAAAAGGTTCATGGCATCATAAAATCCATAAACTGAAAGATAAATGCTTGATGTGTTGCAATACTCTCCACTGACAATATCACATCAGCCTGTAATTCGTTCTTCCTTCAAAATCATGGCTCGAAGGGATAAGTTCATCCAAAAATGACAATTCTGTCATCATTTACTCACCCCCACCGGTAAAACTTTTTTCTTTTATGGATATTTTAAAGAATGTTTCAACTGTTTTGTCCATTCAATGACATTTCCAAAATACTCAAAACAAGGGTGAAGAAACAGGGTGAGGAAACTGACAGAATTATCATTTTGGTTGATCTATCATATTAACATCCATGCTTGGAATAAAATATAAATGTTTATAGCACATCAAAACTCTCTAGTGAATCTTATGGTAACTGCACTACATAATTCAATTGATGTAAATCCAAATTTAATTGGGGAAATACACTTGGCTTCTTCCTCCTTTTAAGACAATGACACTGAAAAACATTGGTATCATTTACCATGTCCAACATTTACAAAGAACATTAAAGCTCTAAGTAAATTACTTCGGGAACTAATGCCAGAAGTTTTGTGACCACTTTCTCTTACAGAGGACTCTTTTTACATCTTTGTCTATGAAACAGAGTAGTAATTGCCATTAATTGTGGCTGAGCCAATCAGTGAACATAATGATTTAAAATGGCTCTGTGGTGGTGGCCATCTTACCTTCGGTGTGCCTGGAGCTGCGTTGATGTCCTTGTGTGATGGGTTCTTGCTGTAGAGAAAAACAGACGCTGTGAGAAATGAATATAACCAAATTAACTCTTCAGATGGCTATAACCAATACATGTAATCGAGATTGAAGAAAGCAAATTTAGGAATCTGGCATCAAAAAACTCACATATCAACCACTCTTCTGAATATCAAGGCCGATGTCTCGAATCTAGATGTCTAGGTGGTTACGAACTTGCATGCAATCGATGAGACTGGAAACGACTCAAAATGGCCATTCAAGAGGACACAGCTGACGTGCGCTGATGTTAATTTTGATGGAATTTGATGTGCAAGAGCTACTTGTTGCCATGATGGCTGATCTATTTTGATCATGTGTCACAGCACTGGCTATATACCCATCACCTGAACAAAATCTGCAATCTGTCATTTTGGAGAGATGCAACTTCTGTCCCCTAAGGAGCTGGACTACACACGTCTCTTTTATCAACACTCACTTCAGCTCAGTCACATTGAGCGCTCCCTTGTTGGCTTCACTTAAGACCAGAGCGGGCCTTCGAGAGGACAGCTGAGACAAAAGAGAACAAAGCCACACAAATCACACTTTTAATCATCTGGGATGGAAAATGTGTGTGTGGGGGGGGTCGAGAGCAGTTTCAAACCCATCCTCTATGCCACTCAATCCAGGAAGCCCTGGGTCATGCTGTATTTGAAACAATTACTGTCCAAAAGTACGACTGCTAAGCAGATTTGGGTTATAATTTTTTTATTGAAGTAATCATTCTCATAGATGCTTCCATCCAGACCAGATCTCCCACCCCACTGCGACCCTCCCGCAGTTAGACTAAGGCAGAAAGAAATAAATGATTTTGCGGTTATTTGATTTGTCTGTGAAACGCCTTGGGCACTTAGGACTTTGAAATATGTTGAGGACAATGCACTGGCTTGTAAACATTGTATTAAAGAGGCGGAGAATGGCAGAGAGAGAGAGAAGAAAGGGTGGGGGTGACTCCTTCATGAGTCTGGCGGGTGGATTGTACATTGAATCTTTGCCTCGTGGACATTGTGGATTGAGGATGACTGATTGGAAGGCAGGAATTATTAAACGGGGCGGCTAAAGCATCCGCCGACAATAGGGAAAGACATATCAAATCAGATTCCTCTCTGAAACATTAATATCTTTCCTGCCATCTCTCTTTCTTTTTTTATGTCTCTTGCTTTTTTTTTTTACTGTCTGCCTGTTTCCTTGTCTGTCGCTCTTGCTGAATCTCTTGTTTAGAGCCCTATAGATGGGTCACTGCTGGGTGTTTATGAAGCAGCGTGATGATGACCTGAGAAACAGTGACAGGGGTAACGTTACCCTTGTCATGTTCATTTTAAATCACGCGTTCATACCGGGAGAGACGGTTGAACTGAAATCCGACATGCACACTTGTCACTGGACCAGTGAAACAGAGCAAAAGAAAACACGGATCCTGTTTGTGTTCATTTAGCTCCTGCTGTGACTGATGAAGTTACAGTACACTGTGATGACTGGCTAAAGAGGCTCAGATGTAATGAATGACAGGTGGAGGCGGGGTTTAGAACTTTGCCCCGCCTCTCCACTCAAGTAATAAGCCTCAAGCCCGCCTTTTCAGTAGTCGGCATGATTGATATGACAGCAAGGGGAGGAAAGAAAGAGAAGGGTACAGAGAGAAAAGATGAGACAGAGGAGAAGAAAGAAACAACACAAATCAGGAACCAGGCCTTGAGAGGGGATAAATTGCCCTATCGGTGGCAGCGCGCTGTTTGCTAGATAATAAACGGACTCCTCGGCATCATAAATCCACCCAACGTGGCACAGCGAATCTCTGTGACCTCACACATCTCCTCATGTCAAAAAAAACCACACTAAGATACACTTCATACCCCGTAGCTTTTTAAATGCCCTGCACTCATTGGACATCCTACTATCTCAAAATGCTCTTTTCCCAGTGGTGGGACAAGCAGGCAAGGCCAATGACAGAAAAACACTCTTTACTAGTTTAGAAATGCCACACAGGAGCTGAACTATAGGACCTGAGGGATATTATGTAATACAGAGAACAAGTAAATTTAGGACTAGTGTGCAGACTATAATACATAAATCATGACGGCTTAATGCAGTAAAAATATTGTGCTGTACCTGGTAAACTTTAGGCAAGATGCTGTATAATAAAATCAGTAAGATGTGCTAATGTGATGTTTCTTTATAAGCAGAAGGTTAAAACAAAAAATCATGCCAAAGACCCAAAAAATGAGATAATAACCTGCGTAAGGTAATTGTGTGATATTAAAAATTTAATAATTTAATTTTTTTAATTTACTGCACTAAATTCAAAAGGAACTATTCAAAAATGATTTGAAAATATAACACTCATATAATAATAATGTAAAATCATTAATAATAATTTACAATAATATATTATATATATATAATATACTTATTATTTTTACAATAAATACTGGTACAAAAAATGTTAATTAAAATTTTTTACACATTTTCCACAAAAACCCTAATGTAACCCCTCCTGCTCTAATGTAATGGTAAATCTGTAAAAAAACAGATAGATGAAAAATCATTTTTGAAGGAAAAGGCAAAAAGATGATGAGATTGTATCATGTCATGTCTGGTTGGAACATGGTATTAATATCTCCCTTATAATATATCCTAGTGATAGATTCATACAGCATGAACTCTAAACCTTCGCAAGTCAAACTATTGTCATCATTCTGAAATTCCCCGTTTATAACGATTCACTATGTGTGTGCCTGACTTCAAACTCCACACTCTGGACAAGCCGAGCTCCTCTTTCCCCTCTTGCAGCCAAATTCAACTAGAACGAGAAGAGAGAGAGCGAGCGAGAGTGAGGGAGCTGGTGAAAATTGAATAAATGCCAGTCGACAGTTGGGGGGTTGTAAGCTGGAGATAAAGATTGCTTTTCGTGTCGTTTGCCACCCGGATCTCCCTCGCTCCGCTGGAGGCAAATTGATTACGTGGAGAGGCTGGGAAAGGGTGGGGGAATATGTAGATTGCTGTGGCCCTCAGAGCAGGCAGATGGGTAAAGGGCATGATGGATTTCCATTTCCATACATGAAGAGTGGAGGACGAGTCAGGGGAGGGGGCATGGCGATGCGGCCACAGGGGAGGGAGAGAGAGGGGAGAGCGGCGGCGGGTTCCAATCTCACACACACTCACCCGCATCCACTGAGACATCTGCCTAATGCTACATCTTAAATAGCTTTCCCCATTTTACATGCACTCAAGTCTCATTTGGTGCAGAATGAAACGCTATCATTAAAGGGAGATTTACTACAAATTGCCACAAATTCGCCATGTCACTTCCAATGATCTGTGTGTGCTAGCGTGTGTTGAGCGGAGCCCCGCCTGGGAGGAAGTATACAGGGAAGGAAGACAGCAGCAGTTACCCAGAGTTCCACACTGAGCAGAGTTCCACATGAACCATTGCATTGACTGCTCTGTGTAGTTCAGGAATGCCCAAATCTGGTTCAATATTCTGGATGATTGGAATCATTTTAATATTACTGCAGATTAACAATATTTTTTGAAATACTACTAATCCACGACCATGATAAAGTGATTTTATTAATTGTTTTGATCACTTTTTTATTTTATTGTCTACTGGGTAGCCCCACCCACCATATAATCTAATTGGTTGAAAATGATGCTCAACATAGGCATCAGTTAAAGCAACAGTTCATCCGACAATGATAAAATTCTTGAGTCTAGTTGTGGCTAACATTATGAAATCAGTGAAGTATTACTCTCATTTTACTCACTTAAATGAATCTAATTCTCTATATTTAATTGCAAATAGCCTTATTTCTCTATCAGCCCATGTCTTTCTTTCTCTATATCCTAAATCGTTCTTAGGAGATTGGACTGCCTATAGCCTGGGAAAATAACTCTCTGGGCTAAAGGCAGGGGTTAAAAGGAGCGCAGAAAAGGCTAAATCACAGGCCTGTAATGGCGAGCGGCATCCAACCCTGGCAGACCTGGAGCAAGAATGCAATTTCCTTAAATAACCACCACTATCAAACAGGCAGGGGCGACAGAGGCCCAGAGCCATGTCAGTGTCCACAACCGCTGCCCGCAGGGGAGGGCAACCCACTGCCCTTTATTAATTATTAAAAGATAACTCCTCACCGCCGTGTGATGGATAACACTCGTGCTGGAAAGACATCCTGCTGAGAATTAATATCTCCCTCTCTCTATCTTTCTCCCTGTGTACGCGTTTGAAGCCCAGCAGCATAATCTATTAAAACAAAAAGTGGGGGGATATACAGCATAATGCGCAGCTTGAGCTCTGTGACCTATAGATTCAAACAAGCGTTGTTTCTTCTTATGGCTAATGTACCTTCAAGCTCACCGGGTGAAACCTCCTGCCTGGTTTGGGTGTATGCTGTAAGAAAACAGTGATTTAACTGGGTCAAGTTGATATACCAAAAAGCCTGTCTAAAAGCCTCAGGCAGTGGATGAATGACGGATACTGTGCTGGAACTCTGTGATCATCCCACCATGCTTAACCTGGCCACATGAAAGGCCTAAGCACATGTGGGCTGATGGATGATAGGGTGGAAAAGCACCTGTTTTGCTGCTGCTCTTTGTTATCACTGGAGCATTACACCAGTAGCAGGTGTCTTCACTGCTGATTTTTAGACCAAACATTTATGTGAGGGAGAGCAGCCAATGTGCTTCATTTGTTTGGGAAACGGTGACAAGAACTGATGGAGCTGTCAGAAGACGGAGGGTATAGATGTGTGAGTCTACCTGATGTGCATGTGGGTGAGCCTCTCCATCTCCTGTTCCATGTGCTCCTGAAGTTCTCCTGGACGCAGCAGCACCTGACAGATGGGGCAGATGGGAGCCTGACTGTCATAGAGTGACACTTTCTTCTTACCTGAGAGAAAAACAGAAAGGTAGAACAAGAGAAGATTTATAGGTTTGTGTATAACTATGAAAGAGATTGGGAAGCTTGTAGACATTCAAGATTCCATTGTTGGTCAGAGCCAGTGTAATTATTGTTAACTACTGTTACAATGCGATTAAATCCCCAAAGCATAATTTAAAAGAAGATTACTTTTTTGGCGAGACAATGTAAGAACACCCTAGAAGCGTTGGCCCAGTTTTTATATAGCAAATTTGGAGATGAGCATAGGTCAGATGAGTGCTCAAAGTCTTTTCCTCTCTGTCTGGACTATGTGGATTAAGTGGCTCAGATTTCTGCCGAAGGAGAATCCGTCATCCTCGGCCTCCTGTCTCCTGTTCCCTCATTAAACTAGATCCACAGCTCCGCACAGACAGTTACGCCACTGAGCTTGTGACACTTCAACTGTATCTCACACACACACACACACACACTTCATATACACTTATCAACTCTCTGACGGATTTCATCAGATGCTGTAATATAAAGTACAATTATTTTCAGTTAATGTAAAATGTACAGTGAACTGGGCAGCTTTAACAAATACATGTTCACTGATGATTTTAGAAAACTAGTGATCTTTTTTATAGGATATCCACATAAACACAAACAGCCATTTTATCATAAACAAGTAGTTATGCGTACGTGCATTCACATCTGAACACATAGCCTGTTTATTTTTACAAAGGTCCATCCGTGTGGGTGGGTGAGTGTGTCATGGCTGCCTGTGAATAACTACCACATCTTTAGCCTGTGAATTATCTAACGTGCGGCTCTGTAAATGAGCGAAAAAAACACTTCCTGTTTCACTCTTATATCTCTCAATCTTTCAGATCTGGGACTAGCCAATCAAAGCGACTATTTTTAGCCCTCTGGGACAATAGATCCTCCCTAAAACAGGATATCCTGGATGAACTCACTGTTACCGACAGACTACAGCTGTAAGTCACATGGTGAGTATGCTTACCTAACTCAGTATACACAAACAGGAAGTGAGGAAATCACACTTTTGGAAATTCTCCTAGGTCATCAAATCATTTATGATTTATACAGTTTCTTCAAATTGCGTAAATGGTTTTAGATGCTATTTTACACTCTCAGTTCTCTGATAAGATTTTATTTAATGGGCTTAACAGACATAAAGATATAAAATCTCCTTTGGCTTCAAACAGAGTAACAGCAGTGTCCAATTATCAAAGTGTGTAAGTGTGTAACAAACGTCTGGTGCTTTGCAGTTCGGTTGAAATGTCTGGGAGGCAAGCTATTGATCTGTTGCAGTAGGGGTTAGTGAGCATCTTTTCTCGAGATGATGAGGTAACTTGAGGGCAGGTTGCAAACAGATGTACAAACACACACATACACACACGCAGCAGGGCTATAATCCTGGTTCTTCTCTCTACATAAAGCCCTGGGCTCAGTATGAGCCCGTCCTTGACTTGATAGGGCACTGTTGTGTTTGTCTTGACATGATGTGTGCACCGTTTGAGAGGGTGATGATCGCTAACGGTCCAGTCTATGCACACACACACTCACACAGACAAACATGCGGGCAAACACATGTAAACGCTGACACACACGCGTACACATACACATGCCAAAGTCCCTCCGGGGGCACATATTCTGCGCTCACATATTGGCCTGTCAGAACTATTTCCTGCAAGAGCACAGATTCATCAGTGAGGAGCTAGCAAGGGTCAGTGTTAGCATCCCCAAAACTCCCCCTCCCACCCCCATACATCTCTCCACCTCCTCCCTCTCCTTGCCTCTCCCCAGTCATGCGTGCCTACGCATACCCATCCCCTATTCTCCAGCACCACTACTTAACGGACCCACACTCTGGACACTTTAAGTGACTTTGAAAAATAGGTAATCGATTACAATTCTGTGTGTCTCTGTTTCTCTCACCACCCTTTTCTCGCTCGCCCCTCTCTCCCCTCCCTCAAAGTCTCTGTCCAGCAACATCCTGCACATCTATTTCTCATTTTCTGGCTCTTTATTTGTTTTCCGTGCTCTCCCGTCTTATCTCCTCTCACCTATTTTTTTCTTTCTTTCTTTTTATATGTGTATTATATATTATTATTATTATTATTATACAGTATATATTATGTACTACTAATAACATAATATATAAATACATAAAAATAAAAGAAATTTAGAAATGTGTATATATATATATATATATATATATATATTTTTTTTTTATGAATTGATTTATACATTTTTTGTAAATATTTTAGAATTTCTGACATCCTTGGCAGAATGATAATTTTCTGTAATTTTTTTAAATATTGATTTTATATACAACGAATGCACTTTTTGGCAGGTTTCTTTTGTGAATACACTTTTTTTTAAATACATTATTTTTTTGCAATTCGGCATACCTACATCTCCCTTTCTCCCTCTCTCTGCTCCTCTCTTCTGCAGCGGTTAGCTTTATTGCCCTGACAAGATAATTTGAGTCATGCCAAAGCAATCACCGTCTGCAAGAGTAAACAAAGAGAGGTTCAGACCCATTCTAAAGCAGATAAATCTTCAATCCAACTCTTTCTCTTATGTGGCATTTGGTAAGTTTTTGTAAGTTTGTGTAGGAAGGACATAGTCTTTTCACACAGAGTCATTATCATTAAGCTCTGTTTATTCTTTTTACTCATATGTTTATGCATTTTTAATTCTATATGTAAAATCTAAAATGTATTATTTACACAAAGTAACGTGAGCGCTAATATAAATGGTGACTGTATCAGTTAATGCACTGTTTTGTTATGTATTTAATTAATTTCTTTCCTTTTTTGTCTGTTGACATGTCAGATGGTTTACTGACAGAGTGTTACTCTGACTCTGTTATGTGTGCATGATGGGATCTGTTAACAGAGCGTGTGATTGTGTGTATTTGTGCCCCTCTGTCTGTGTGTGAAGAGAAAATGAGTGTGTGCCTCTTGAAACTGGCTCTTTAATTCATCCGTACACAATCAATGGGCTCAGTAATGGAGTCATGATGGTTTGGTCAAGCGCTTGTCGGGACCTAAACCACCTCCCTGTCACTTGTCTCCCTGAAAACATACGCACACACACACACACACACATACACACACTCCCAAACAGAGAGCTGGTCATTTGGCAGCTTTGATATTAACGAAGGGGATTCACACAAAAGAACACACACTAAATCATCTGTCTGTCAGCACAGACTGATGAACGCCTATATAGTGAAAGGGTGTGTGTTTGTGAGTGGACATGGGCTTGCAAAAACCTGAGGCCATGTCAAAGCTTCACATACATCTGTGTGTGTGTGTTAGTGTGGAGGCCTAATGTTTTTCCTATAGACCGCCCCATTATGTGTGCATGCAGTGTGGTGTAGGTGTCCACATCGTCCCCAGAGAGGATTGACTAATAGAGACAGCCAGTGATTAATCATGTCTTCCCTCTGAGGGCTGGAGGGACACAAACACAGTCCTTCAGCCTTAGACACACCCTCACAAACTCACTATTTGTTATACTTTTGTACATTTCCAATCATTTTACAGTATTTGCTGCGCTTTGTATATTTCTTTACAACTTTTGCATATTCCTCCCATGCCTTAGCCAATATATATATATATATATAATGTGTGTGTCTCTATGGATATATAAAGAAATTAAGACAAAGACACAATAGATGAATAAATATAAATATTTGTAAAATCATTATAAAATTATAATATACAGTCTTTCTGTCTATATCATTCTATATCTACATGTACATTAATCCAAATACTTTAGTAAAAATATATTTTTTTGTAAATAGATTTTCTAAATTAAATTGTAAAGATATAAAATATTTTAAATGTTTCACAAATGGCCCTGATACATATTTTAAATTATTACTTATTTTAATATATATATATATATATATATATATATATATTGTTTTTTTGCTTTGTTTTTTATATTACTTCCTTTATTTAAATTTAAAATTTTTATTTCATTTAAAATAATACTTTAATATAATTTTTCATAGTTTTTGTAACACTTATTTTACAAATATTTTCAAATATCTTCATTTTTCTTCAGTAAAATGATAAAAAAAAAAAAAAGATTTTATTAATTCAGTATCACAAGAGTCATCTCTCTTTTCAAAAATAAAAAGCATCCTGCACCAGACCATATGTGGTCTCTAAAGTGTCCCATTCCTCTTGTCCATTTCTTATTCTTTCCTCCATCTCTCTGTTCCCCCTTTTCTCTGTCTAAGGGAGTGAGTGATGGCTAGCAGAAGACAGAGAGATAAATCCTGAGGCATGGAGGGGGTTTGGCGCATGCTGCTTGTCAGCGCGTTAAAGATGATTAATGTGGGATGCCCCCCTGCGCTGGACCCCTGCGTGGAGAAAGGTGGGGACTCCGTTTAATCTGAAGGGCCGGCGAGATCAGCGCGCAGAGAGGGGCAATAACAAGGAAATAGGACTGACAGAACTTTTTAGTGCTGAGATTTCTCACCTAAATGCCATGCTGTGAGAGAGAGAGAGGGAAAGAGAGAGATGTCTGTGACAGCTCTGACTGAGTGCTGGCCTGATCTTCTCTAATTTGCGAAGATGGATGGCTCTCTCTCACTATCTCTCTCTCTCTCTGCTTTCAAAAATCCCCTCTTTTCCACCTCTCTTAGCCATAGCACACTTTTATCACAGTACATACGCTCACCCAGACCTCTATTCTGATAGCACAGCTAATGAGGGCCAGAGCCAGCGGCCTCTCTCTGCGTTAGACGTTCCCTAATTATTAAAAGCACTTTCATCAAAGGTAACCTCTCTCTAACCCCACTGATAGCACAATTACACACTGGACGGCTGAGTTAGCGCATGCTAATATCTTAATAGCGTCAAAATTTGCTGCCTTGGAGAAGGCAGACTCAAGCTAACTTGGCCACTAGCTGTGTGGCAATATAGTGTTTGCTTCTAGCTGCCTCTGACACTCTTCGTATGTTGTTTTACAAGCCTCTGTGTAAAAAAAAAAAAAAAAAAAAGACAGAAAAAGAGATCCACAGAAGCCGCCTCAAACGTGAGCTCCCCTGGTAGCTGGCAGCCCGCCACAAGCAGCTCCGGCTGGGGCTGTTAGCTGTCTGTCTCTCTTCTCATTTAGCCTCACGCAGCATAACTCAAACAGCATGCGCCTATTTATTTAACTGCTTCCAAATGCAGAAAAAAACCTCCATGCTTACATATCTGTGTCCATAAAACCCGGCGTGGCAGATACTGTAAAACCTTTAGATAGAAAATTGACATATAACATAAGCAGGCATCTTTTAAAGATTTATAATGGTAGTAACACTACACACATCACTGTTTGGGCAAGTCCCAACTTGACCTTTTAAACATTACTCTCATAATTGCAGCAAATTCACTCGTTCTGTGGGTTTAATGGTCTTCGTCTGGTTTGCTCGAAGTCAGGAGTAAGGTTCTGAGAGTAGGTGTGTGTGCCACGTGTGTGAGTGTGTGCTTGGTGAACAAAACAGAAAGCATTTAAGGTACTGGCGAGAGAACAAAGCTGCCACTAATGGGCACAGGCAGAGAGCATGTGCCTTTTGAAAGCTCTTTTTGCTTACAGTGTGCCCATGCTGCGCTCAAGATGGAGATGGTGAAGGTTTGCTCTTTATACAACCTGCCAGGGTCACCTGGGAATGCCGAAATTCACTAAAAACCTGTGCTGCCTCTCGTAAAGCTGATCAATGCATTCACAGGTGCACCATCCACGCTGAACGGGAATGAAAGTAAAAGATGTTTTACTTTTTAAGTTATTCTTTGTTGATTAGAGGTACAAAAGCATTGGATCATTGCCCCATTGGATCAACAAAACACTTTTTGGATCAGCTAGAATGGTTCCACTAGCAATGGTTTTAATCATACTGGTGTGGCCAAAACCAAAAATATGGTCTAAAGTACAGTTTTTAAACTTTGATATAGAGGAATGAAAGCATATTTTTAGTTTTGACTGCTATGGTTTTGGCCTATCTCCAGCTAAACAAGTTTAACAAATGACCAACAAAGCTTTTGATCAAAACCATTCCTGATAAGTAGTATATACTACGTTTTGGGCAGTTTTAATTGTTTTGCATGTCACTAGGCGTTCTACCTGCAGCAGTGTCCAGGTTGAGCCAGTTTTGTCAGAGGAACAGTAGAGACCAGCCATTTAAGCTGAATTTTTTTTAAGCAGGCAAATAAAATTTCAATATACAAAGACCTCTGAAATAAGAATTATGCACTGAAAGACCACAAAGGGTTGAGCATAAGTTTTGGTTTTACTACACTCTTAAAAATAAAGACTGGCATCAATGGTTCTATTACCAACCATGGATCCTTTTCATTCCACAAAAGGTTCTTTAATTACAAATGTTCATCATACTAAGAAAAAATGCTTCTTTTAAGAACTGTTCACTGAAAGGTGGAAACAAAACTGGTTCTTTTGTGGCATCACTGTGAAAACCTTTTTAGAAACCCCTTTTTAAGAGCGTACTAATCACGAAATGTAATGGTTAACTGATTAAATTAGCTGCTCACTTTGACCATGACCATGATAGGTCTCCAATACCCCCTAAAAACCTATCCTCTCATCATCCCCCTTCATGAATTCTTTTTTCTCAATTTCATACCAGCACAGCGTTAAACAGGTTTTCCCAGTATGCATCAAGTGTTTACGCCTGCCTCATTCTCTCTCCTCTTGCCCTTAAGGACGCCAACATCAGTAAACAGTGAAATCTCTCAGCCTCTTACCGAATGTAACCACATTACGCTGTCTGATAACGTCGTCAAATAATGCCCGATAAGAGGAATTTGATTTGATTCAGGGCTTTTTTTCCCCTCCCTTTTCTTCTCCTTGCCTTAAGGCCACACACACACACATGCATCTCTTTATACTCTGCATCTTCGAAAATGACACTGCCTTGTATGCGCAATCAAATAAATCCAGCGAGCCTGTCAGCTTTCATTTTTTCGCCTCCCCTCCTCCCTAAATCAGAACAAGGTGAGCCGCTACAAGTCATCTCCATAATGGGAAATATGTGCTTTATACGCAAAAGGAGGGGAATTAGACTGATAATGGGACCAGCCCAGACTATCTGTGTGTGTATGTGTGTGTGTGCTTTTTTACTTTATTGTAAGTGAACAGAGGAAATTCTAAGCAGGCTGGACAGTTCCTAGGCTGATTACTCAGGGTTAGGTGAAAAAAAGAGGGGAGAGGATGAGAGAAGAAGGGAATGAGGCATCGCGCCTCATTCGAGAGGACGTCTGATGAAATGGAACGAGGTCATCTTCAGTTTGGGACCTGACGAGCGTTGGCGTTGGCATCTGTGCTAATGGCGCACAGAGGCCGATCACTGCTGACAGTGATGCATTGTGCTGTTAAACAGCAGCTCCTCACGCTACCGATCACACACACATACTCAGGGTGTCACATTTAAAAAGGCAAATGCAATCAGCACCTAAGAGAGGAGTGCGACGAAGGGAGTGGTTTGGTGTCGGTATCACTCTGTCATTCGCTCTCAGTGGGGAGGAGTGTTTGGCTAAAGATGATGTCGGTTTGATGCGTATTATTAGCATATGTGCGGGGCGTGCAAAGATGCGCTGGTAGTCATGTGGAAACGCGAGCCAGTTATTAGGGCCAGATTCATAACTATGCTCATTAGAGAGGAGGAGACTTGATTATCTGAACACACAAACAACTTTGAGGACTTTTTAAAGGGCATGATGGGAAATTGTTTTATTAGTCTGTATATGGCAGTTTCCACAATAAAAAAATAAGCAGAACAACAGTTTTCAAATTTATTAATAATAAGAAGAAATACTGTTATACTGATTTCTGAAGAATTCTGTGACACTATAGACAAACACAGGAATAAATGGCATTTTAAAGTATATTAAAATAGAAAACAGCTATTTTGAATTATAATAGTATTTCATAATATTATACATTTCTATTATATTTTTGATGAGCATTTCTTTAAAAAACATTAATAAAATAGTTTCAACTTCTTACTGTAGTAGTGTACATTTGTAATTTGTCTTGACAAACTACCTTGTATTTAAATTGCAGTGTTTGCTGTCGTAGTTCAGATTCGTGAATTTAATCTAAACGTGCATTTTTAAGTTATTTCTGAATGCTGCACAACCCTGGTGTATTTGTGGGTAAGATGGTGTGCACACATTTAAGAGTGACTGGCTGCCGCTTGCTTTGGAGAGCATGTGGGTTTACTTTGAGGGAATTGTGTTGAGAAGGCATCTTATTGTGGTAAGTGTGTGTGTGTGTTTGGTTCGAGTGTATGGTGTTCAGGATAAGACTTGTGGGTGTGAGCGCTCACAGTAGTGACAGCTGTTTATTCAATCAATCACCTTGTGGATGGCACAGCAGAGTGAAACGGCTGGAGATTGAGTTTTGCCTCACAGGGGAAAATGGAGCAAATTAATAGACCATTACCCAGGCGCTGACCCAGGAAATGAGGGTGACACTGCAGGGTTAGATCTGCCAGCTTGCCTGCCTCTTTTTCTCCCTCTCTCTTTCTATCTCTCTCCAGTCCTTACAAAAGGCAAGAAGCCTCAGTCCCAGCACCCCCTGATCCTCCCAAGGGGTAAGGACCATTACAACTCCAGCTTTGTGACTGAGAGGAGGCAGGAAAGGGCACATCTCTGCTTAAATATGGATGGATTTGTGCAGCTCTATGAAATCATGTGTTTGCTTGAACAGGTGGGCTATGTTTGCTGAGTGGGCAGTGTTAAGTCCCTTGGGACGTCATCCCTGCTGGGCCTTGCACACATGGGCAAAAGTTTTAGACTGAATGTCATTCGTCAATGACCAAAACGCCTAGCGTCCATTTACATTTATATACATACAGTGCTACTTGTGTATCTTATATATATATATATTTAAGATTTACATGCATTGTAAATCATCATTTAATAAATGTCTATTTAAAATCTGACATGAAATATCTTAGTGATATATGCTACTGATTACTTTTCTAACTGAAAACATGCACATGAAATGCTAAAGCTAATGTTACAATAAAACAAAAAAAATATACTGAATTATAATGCCAATACTGTTATAAAATACATTTTTAAGACATTAAATGGTTAAGATAATGCTAATAATATTATAAATTTTACAATAAAACTCTCAAAAGTATATTGACTGCTAAAGCTAATAGTCGCGTTATTAAAAAAACTCACACAAAGTGCATTGAATGCTAAAGCTAGTTCTATAAAACCCATACAAAGAATTTGAATGCTAAAGCTAATGCTAGTACTTCTATAAAACTCAAACAACGTGCATTCAAAGTGCTGACACATGAATGTAATCATCATTTAATAAATGTCTATTTAAAATCTGACATGAAATATCTTAGTGATATATGCTACTGATTACTTTTCTAACTGAAAACATGCACATGAAATGCTAAAGCTAATGTTACAATAAAACAAAAAAAATATACTGAATTATAATGCCAATACTGTTATAAAATACATTTTTAAGACATTAAATGGTTAAGATAATGCTAATAATATTATAAATTTTACAATAAAACTCTCAAAAGTATATTGACTGCTAAAGCTAATAGTCGCGTTATTAAAAAAACTCACACAAAGTGCATTGAATGCTAAAGCTAGTTCTATAAAACCCATACAAAGAATTTGAATGCTAAAGCTAATGCTAGTACTTCTATAAAACTCAAACAACGTGCATTCAAAGTGCTGACACATGAATGTAAAGCAATATTGTGTGCGCCCTGAACAAAAGTAAATACATCAACAAAACTTCAAAAACGTGTTTTTAATAATTAGATTTAATTTAAGACTAAAGACTTAAGTAGCAAAGGACATACCTAAAGATTTAAAAAAGAGACGTGCTTGGCCAGATGGCATATATTGCACGCTGAGTGCACAGGCTTGTAACTGATGCCATGTGCTGCCTACTTTATGCCTGTCCATTAGTGGGCTTGTACACACACACACGTACTGTTTCCTAAATAATGCCTAACCATAATTGATAGCACAAAGCCACCAATAACCTCTACAGGTTTCTTTTCATCAGTACACCGCCGTCGGTGTGCCCCTCTCACATTCTCTCTCTCTTCCTGCTCTCATATGCTTGTGAGGGGGAATTAATTACCAGAGCCAATTTACTGTTTATACTCTGATGTTTTAACTAATTACCACTAATGGTGACAGAACAGCAGCCAGTGGAGTTAATTGAATTTAGACGCCAGGGCTGCAGGTCCATCTGAATAGAGCCTCTCAGGAACTGTCATAACCAACCGCCCCCTACTTCTGCATGTGTTAACACCCCTGCCTGTCATCGCTTACACACACACACACACACAATGTCTAATGCATAAACACAGACAACTTACATTCATGCAAACCGCCTGCCCACTCCACATTAACTCCTTTCCATTCCTGCATAACCTCATATCACGGGTGAATGTATCTTATTAGAATCTGAGGGCGACATGTACCTGTACTAACGTCAACAGTCAGGTTTTTATGAACACAAGGAAAATCTAAATGCGCAAAGCATTAAAATAGCCAATCAAATGCTGTTCATTTGCATAAAGTTCTTTGTGTTTTTTTGTATTGTGATGCAAAGTAATCTGAGTAAAATTGATAAAAGAAAATGTCTATCTGCCCATCAGTTATTGAATGGGTGGAAGATTGTAAGAAAACTGTGGGGTTCAAGCACCTTAAATAATTTGAGAAGTCATCAAATTATGACATGAAGAGCTCAAAATATATAAAAAAAACACTATCAAACTAAGCTTTAATAATATACATTTAGTTTCTAATTCATGCCAAAATTAATGACTTCTGGGGCTTGTTGTTCGAAATCTCTGTCTGTAAGAATGGGATTTGAACATTGAGACAGTTAATCATGTCATGTCTGGTTAGGACACTGTGTCAGTAACCTTACACTGGTATTTCTTCTTCCTGCTGTCTAGTTAGCCTCTGCATGGCCCCTGACTGACTGAATGAATAATATTCTCAACACATCCTGCTTCAGCAATTTGTATGAGCTAAGACTAAAAAAAAGCTTTCCAGGCAAAGTCGTAAAAGAGCTGCCTGATACACTAAAGGCTTAATGATTTGAAAGTTACAAGAGAAAGTGCTGTGCGCCGTCACCGTCAATCATATCTAGTACCGCCGCATGCGCCAAACGGTCTGGCCACTGAGCTCACTGTTCGCACGCAGCACGTACGCTCCCGGGGAGATTTTGCTAGCGTGTGTAACGGTTAACCTCTTTCCCCCTCCTTCGACCCGGAGCGCATGAGACATATTCCTTTTTACACGTGTTAACCTGCTGGCCTCCTCCGCAGTAGATCAGATCAATGGAGCTGAGCGTCGAGGTGTAGTCACGGCCCCGGTGCGGAAACCGTCTTTGGCTCCGAGGCTGTGATTTGAATATGGAGCCAGGCGAACATGCTGTAATCTCACCCGCGACAGCTCAGTGTATTGAATGACTCTAAATTGATTTTCTGTTCGAAAAGCCACTTTTCTCATGTACTTGGCAGTTGGAGTGCAGCCCTAAAGGAAGTTTCGGTCTCTGTTGCCTGCTTTAAGCCCTCTGTGCGGCGCTCTTCTCGCCCTCCTGCCGCAGTAGCTCCAGCTGTGGTGTAGACAGAGTTTGAGAGATGGAAAAAGTGAGACGTGGATTGATTTGTCATCAGAGACGCTCCTGTGTCTGCCTGTCTGCTTGTGCCCAAAGCGGAGAGCTGTGAGTCTAACCCTGCAGTACGACAACACAGCCATCTCTATTTATCTCTACCTCTTCCACACACACACACACATAAACACACTCTTCTGGGCATTAGGGCCAGGGATTTCCTGTTCCTAGCTCCTGCTCATCTGTCAGCAACAGCAAGGAGCTGACACGAGCTAACACCTCCATTCCACAAACCATTTAGAGCCTAAGCCTCCCTCTTTCTCTCCTTCCTCGCCATCTCACTTTCTGAGAGCAGTTAACACGGCACCTGTCTGTGCTTCACAGGAGATATTGGGAGAAATAAATCTATCCCACTGCCCTAAACACAAAAAGCACTACTGAGCTAATGATATTTTTTATTCCTTAAACCAAGCCCCTTCATTATGGTATTTCCCCCGAATTTAATTTCTTATAATACAGGCAAAAGCCACATTGTTTTCTGTTAAATTAAATTACTATCTGTTAAATTAAATTAATCCTATTAATTTATTAATTTAATTTATTATAATCCTATTTAAAAAACAGTATGTGTTTATACTGAGTATTTTCTGGATTAATAAAATTCTGCTTTGCCATTACAGGAATAAATTACATAAAAATAGAAAACAATTTACTAAATTTCTAAATGATACTGTTTTACTATATTTTTGATAAAATAAATTTAAAAATAAAAATAAGTAATCTTGCTAAAAGTCAATTTAGGCATCACTGCATTATAGCATACACAAAAATATGTATTAATTTAACTTTGTTATTAAATATTCAAGGATTTTTTTAAGATTTAACATTTAAAGATTGAAGCGAGCAATAAAGGAAATAAGCATGCACTACCCAAATATTGGAAAATATTGGACTATTGAAAAAATTAATAATGGAATAAAAAAAAAATGCAATATATATATATATATATATATATATATATATCTAGTTGGCCACAGAGTTATCACACTTGAACAAATCTACCCACATATCCCAGTATTTCTATGTGTTTGTGTGTGTGTGTATCAATCTGTCATAGGCAGTACGGCTCAGAAATATGGCACGGGGGTCACGGCAGTGAAGCAGAAGGCTAATAGGAGCGCTGCTAGTTAGACGTCTCTCAGTACAAATGGGCTGTGATTTATCCTCAGCACAGCAGCACAACTGCATACAGCCTGGTCTCTATCACTCTATCCTGTCACTTCTCTGTCAGGCTGTTACTCACTCTCTCACCCTTCCTTAGATATAGCAGGGCCCAAAAACTATTTGGGATAAAGTAAAAACTTTACTAATTTTCATGTTGCTCCAAAACTACATGACTTAGGCCCAATCCCAATTCTACCCCTTACCCCTACACTTACCCCTACCCCTCCGTTTGGCGCGTTCACGTGTAGGGGTAGGGGTGTCTCAATTCTCTTTTGGTTGGAGGGGTAGGGG
>JAUCMS010000044.1:11748503-11766052 GCA_032357445.1 Enteromius radiatus | reverse complement strand
CTTTATTTCAAGGGGCAAGGGGAAGGGGCGAGGGGTAGGCAAAGGGGTAGAAAATAGAATTGGGATTGGGCCTTACTTTCTTCTGTGAAACCCAAAAATGTTTGAATAAAATGTTTATTTCCATAAATCAAAAGCCATTTGGTAAGACTAGAAAAACCTTCAAACATTTTGAAGTGGAGCTCAAGTATCTTTGATACTTTCTGGGGCCTCTGCATTTTCCAAATGTAAAGGCTGTTAGGATGCAGCTCAACTTTGGGAAGAGACGTGCTCATCTCTTCAGGAGGTCAGTATGATGGATTGACAGCTTACCTGCATGTGAGGCTGGAGCCCATTACAGCTCTCAGGCTGTTATCAGGTCTTGTCACCGACAGGAGACACTCAGCTAATCCTCCCACAGTGCTGCCATATCTGTATCTTTAGCTGGCATATATCCCCTGCTCTCCCTTTCACCTTCTCTAAGAGTCTCTCTTTCTGTTTCTATTTGAGCGGGCAGAGCTGGCAGGATGGTTTAATAAAGGCCATATTGGGAATGAGGTCTGAGCATGGAGATGGTTATCTGGAAGAGTGGGTTTTAGTGCAAGCGAACATCAGGCCACCCGATATGAAGAGACCAAGGGGTCCTTAAGGGTCCCCCAGAGCCTCCATGAGAACGGCTCAATCAGACATGGCCGATTGCATCACAAACATTAGCTGGCCACTAGTGGACACCACAATGATCTTATCCATGTCGTTCTCCAGGGTCCAACATCACCAGCTTCTCCATCAGCCTTCATAAGGAGTATGTTATGACTTCTAACAGCAGAGGGGGATGTTACCCCTTGGCTATGGTGTGCATGTTAGTGGTTAGATGGTTGTTTAACCTTTAACCTTATGGACATTATGCACCCACCATATGCTTGCCCATGAGCAGGGCCCAAAATGAATATTTTGCACAACATGCAAGAACATGCTTTTGGTGAGCATTATTAAACACACTTGAATTTCACATGATTTATTTTTTTTATGGGTAAATTTGAAAATAAAGATTAAAATAGAAATATTTGGTTACAATTATTGTAAAATATTATTAATATTAATATCATTAATATTTATTTTTAATTGTATACAAAAATATAAGCTTTCATTATTTATGCCTTCTCTGTAATTCTTTTAAATTCACTTGCCATTAGCAGGGGTAATTAAAAGAAGAGGTATGAGATTACGGAGACAGAGAAAAGAAATGTCTTCAACGTCTCTCATGAGCAGGAGACACCAAAGTGAACAGGTTTAGGAGGGAGGGTTGATACTCAAAGCAAGAGCACAAGGATCAATAGAAAATTAAGAGACTGGAATGGTTCTGCTGGCGTTCCCACACTAACCTCTTCACTCCTCTATCATCTACTTTTCCTCCATCTCACGTTCTCCCTCACAAACACAAAAAACACACACTCTCCCATTTTTCTCTTTTTCTTCAGCACCCCTGTGTCTTCCCCGTGCGATACGGGTGACGGTAAGAGAAAGAGAGAAAAAAACCTTGTGAAGGAACTGACAGGAGATGGTGGTGTTTAGGAGTTTAAGCATTAAAAAAGGGGTGAAATAAAGCAATGGAGCAGTGTAATAGCGAGCGAGGGAGGGAGGGAGCTTGAGCAGTCTGCTGGCTGTCTGGGGACTCAAATCTCAGAGCAATTTTCGGACCGGGTGATTGGCAGCTTGATGTGTATTCTTCCCCTGCAGGAGCGGGGCGATAACTCTGGCCCAGTCGCCCATCTCGGGCCTGTTGTGGGGCTATTACAATGACAATGCCGATAAGGGACATTTATCACTCCTGTGGCGCGCTGACAGAGAGGCCCCATCAACAGGTCTACCGGGGCCGGTGAGGCACGAGCGAGGAGAGGAGGTTCACTGAGCCTGAATTACAGGCCACTCTCAGCCACATAACAATACGTTTATCATACGCATAAGCACACGCACACAAACACAAATAGATATGTACACACATTCAGACCGTATACAATAGATATGATGCATAATACGGGTTAAGATACTTTTGCAATATATATTTAATTATGTCCGCTAAGTATTATGGTCTGTTCATGCCAGCTAAGATGATAACACTTTATAATACTTTTAACAACCGTTCTAATGGGTTAAAACTATAACGATAACAAAACAGAAGATTAAAATTCACCATCTGAATCTATCATTCTTGGTGTAAAAATTGTTTTTAAAGATGCACACACGCACATATATATATATATATATGTATAATAAAGACATAAAAAAAATGGATCTTGCAGTGGTGTTCTACTTTCTTTTAGTCATAAAACACAGCCTATATTCCTTAAATCTTTATAAAGCCTGTTTTTATATAATCATCTGACACTTGCAAATAACAAATAGTGGAGTAGGTCTTTGCTAACAATAGCATTGTGCCGCGGTGTACGGCATGCAGGGCCTTTTGTGTTGATCTATCCTCTGTGGTCAAAGGGCCCCATTGTGTCAAGGAAGGTGGCACGGCTCAGACCCACAGCTGCGGACTGGTGGAGGGTGGTGGCTGGTCCAAAGCATGGTAGATGACCCCCTCCTCACACACATACACACACAAGCCTCTGAGAGCTGACACTAAATAAACCGCAGTTGCAGCCGACTACCTGTAGGGAGCGCCAACGGTGAGAAAACATTGAAAATTAAAGGCATGTGGCCAAAAAGTGATTCAGATTCAGATCTACCTTCACACCCATGTCAACACTCAGCGGATCTCTGGAGATGGGAAATATAGCTTTCAAAGAAAACATACTGAGTGAACACTTCTGTGAAACACAGTTACCAAACGGGCTAAGCGATGTATGGTGGCAGGCTGTTGACAGCTGGATTTGGGGTTAAGCCCTGTTCACCTTGTGAATGAGGGCTCACATTAAGGCTCTGAACCCCTCTTAACCACCCTAAGACGCAGCTTCCACCCTTTCTGTGCCCCATTTTATGGCCCTGACCTTGAGCCATTAACACTACAAACCCCCAGACGAGTTGGACACTTTACAACGGTAAGAGACTGAGAGAGTTAAAAATGGTGGAGCCTATGATAAACAGCCCGATGTGATTCTTTACAATTTATGAATGACTTCCACTCCTATCTGATAGAAACCAAATGTTTTTTTTTTTCAGTCCTCAACCATCACCTATATTCCAACAAATAAACACGCGAAATTACATGCACGAAAAATAAACAACACCAACTCCATTTATCATTGGAAACCCAGCCCTGCCCACAATATGCCTTCACCGAACCACAGAAACAAACTGCTCATGATGGATGAGCACTTCTCGGGCAATAAATGTATTAACTTTTAACTATCAGCTACCGCTTGGCATGAGGAGTGCCTGCGATGAATTAACCCCCTGGGTACACCTTCATAACTCAGTCGCAAGTTTTCTCTGCCTAGGTTTTTGTCCATCTATCTCTATTTCTTCAGAAGGACATTAGTCAGATATCTATTACCCATTAGCCTCTTTCTTCAAATGCCACAGGAGACTAAATGCAGGACGGAAAGGTCCAAAGCTTGCCTCCATGTTCAACAACAATCACTTCCTGCAACCTGTAAAATCGGTGTGTTCTAAGTAGTCGCCTGCCAGGAGGGAGTTGGTTAAAGTGTTAGTCAAGAGGTGTGTGTTGTTGATAAGTATGTAGTCTGGTTTACACACACACACACACTTGACGCATTGCAGAATGACCCATGCCCTGTTTATTGACAGACTCCAGCCAGTCTGGAGTTCATAGGGAGTCTCCATAATCTCTCTAGAGATGATTAAAAATTAATTGATCACTGCAATATTATCCATACTCCCCAACCAACCAGCATAGATGACAAGCCAGCTAATAAATGTTAATTACTGCTTTTTTCCCTTCCTGTTTTACGACCCCTGCCAGTCTTAGGCCTCCTGATATCAGGTTGTAAATTCATTAGACTAACACACCTAGCGGGGCCAGCTCATTTAGCAATGACAAACAAGATTAGGATAGGAGCGAGGGTTGGTGTTCCCTCGGACTCCCGTCACCTGATAAGAATATGTTTCTGCTGTATTTTTGCTGAATACAGGCAAGTATCCAAATTGGGACACCTCAGTGAGCTTCAATAAACTGACAATCAATGAATTAATCAAACAAACAAACAATCTATATATCTATGAATTAATCTCTTTTGAAAGTTTGCAATAATAAAACACTAATTCATCTGATCTCCTCTCTAATATTCAGCACCAGCTCTTATTTTCACCTGTTTGCATAATATTTGAATTGGCATTGGTGGATATAACAAATAAACACCTAGAGAGCTAAGTCAGACAAAGAAAGAGAGATGGAAGTATGAGGCTAACTCTGGAGATTTTGTGAAGGGATAATTTCATTAAAGCATAATAGGCTTTGTTATAATCCAGGCAATAATTTTAAGTCATTCATATCCATCTGAACACACAGATCTAACACAAAAAGCCATCATCACCTGTCACATTAAATTGCCAAATAATACAAGGCTCTAACCTCACCACTGCAAACAAAAGACAGCAGCCTGTTTTTATCATAGATTAAAAGGAGAAGCATGACTGCCAGACATCAGAAGTGAATCTAAAAATCAATCAATCACATTCTGCTTATCAGGAACAGTGACTATGACATCCACAGACTAGCAGCAAATTTCACTTTAAAAAAAATCAGCCTAAAGTCAAGACCAATGCTGTTAAATCCCTTTTAACTTGCAACACAAATGATCTCTAAACACCACACTTCCACTGTAGCACATTTATACTGTGTTTCTTTCAATGCTATATAACCAAATGAAACCCCATTTTTGATCTCCAACCTCTTATCTAAGGGTTATGTGTGAAACAGACAGTGGAATTTTTTTGCAGCAGTGTAAAATGTGACACTCTGAGAGAGCCTGAGGCCTGGTCCCTGTGAAACACAAATATCAAAACACTCTTATTTACAGAGAGAGATGAATGTACTCTCCTCCAGACTCAAGTGCTCAGATTGTTGACAGTAAGAGACTTCTTGGCCTAAACTCTCTTAAGCCCTCAATCACTGCATACTAACAGCTGTAGCAGTCAGTATTAAACTAGGGTTTAATGGAGCAACAGTAAAGCTGAGGTAGTTAAGCGCTGCTGGGTTTGTCCGCTTTAAGGGAATCATACAGAAATGCCAACTGGAAAGTCCAGAGGAGGAAATAAGGAAAATAATAAAGGGAAACATATAATTGTAGTACTTTTTTTATATTTTCTTTTTTCTAAAGATTAACATTATTTAGAAAACCAAAAACAGAAGAAACATATTAATAATACTACTACTAATAAATTATTGTTATTATTATTAAGAGCTCTAGATTTACTTATGGATAGCGTAATTCATGAAAATAGTTACTGGACGTTCACTATGTTTGATTGACAGGACAAAATAAAACATGCTCCTGACAAACTTTCTTTTTTAACATAAATCATATGTCTCATTTTGCATATACTGTGAGTTTATGTGGAAGCTGTGGCAGCACGTCTCCAGTTTCATCAGTCTATGGGACATTTTTCTGATGACATTTCTCAACAATGCTCTGTGACATCTGCGTCAACAACTGGTGCATAGCACCACTGAAGGTCAGGGATAATGGGAGAAAAGGCCAAGGAAATATTAGACTGCTTGAAAACAGCTCAGGCTCGGGCTCACCAGCAACTGTCACTCGTAACGTAAGTATATATGAAAGGCCAAGACTGAGGGGCAGTTTCCGTCAGGTTGACAGGCTTGGGTGGGCTGTGGTACCAAACACTGCGCTGGTGAGAAAAACACAGTTTAGTCAGTAGAAACAGTTGTGGGTGAGTGAAGATATGTTGACAGCTGATGGTATTTTTCAAAGGGCTTTATAGTAAGACATTTGAAAGTTGTGAGAGTGGAGGACGTAGCCTTGAGGCACTCCTTCAAACTACAGTGCTAGGCTGTACAGTACATCATCAGTCCCAGAGGAGATGGATGTCTGTTAAGCAATAAGGAGGAAGAGGCGTACCTGTGGTAGGCTCATGCCGTTAGCTCACTTAAACCACATTACCAAAGGGCCTCTTCCTCAGGCTAACGGCTAGCCAGGTGGTGCTGTAGTCTGGGCTGCTTGCACTGCTCAGAAGGGTGAGAGAGAACAAGCGCTAGTTCTCCTTACAGGAAACCGAGGTTATTATGCCGCAGACACGTTCTGAGAACATTCTCACACTGCCGCTTTGAAATCGGCATCTGCACCAAAACCAGGATTAAATAACAGTGAGAGTGAGAAGGCAGGCCACACAACAGCGAGGGAGAGAGGAGCAGACACTGAACAGACACCTCACACAGGCGAGTCACTCAATCTCAACTGCCCCGCCACAGAAAATGATCACATTTCCCTCGGCGAGTAGCAGAGCTTCTGCTGCTGGAGTTTCCTCAGGTGAAGTGTTCGCTATAAGCAGCGGTCATTAAACCCATCCTGATTCATTAGTCTGCAGCTGCTCCTCATTAGCTCAAACGTATGGGCTGCAGTCTCTTTCTTTTACACACACACACACATACATACATACAAAAGCTTTGTTTTTTAAAGAATAGTAAGCTGCCTTGGGATTTATTACCTACATAATCATTATAACGTTATTCATTGCTGCTTTAGAATCTTCCTAAAATGAGGTATTTCAAGAAGTGCGTGTTTAGGATCACAGCAACTGTGTCTAGTACAGATTACATGTGTCGGTGTACAAAAAAGTGAGGATAGATAGAGGAAAGATATACACATGCTGTCCTTGCTATCCGCCACCGTCACAGGCATTCCCCATAAAGCAGGCCTTTTACTCTCTGCACACTCTCTATAATATGGCCATCACCATTAAAGCTGTCAGGGCATAAGCACTAAGTGTTATAGCCCATACATTACATGCACACAGACACACACGCAGTTGGTGGCCTTTCCACCCCTTAGAGCTGACAACACCATCCCAGCAACCCTAAGTTCTGCCTCTCACCCTGTTGCATACTGCCCTGCCTGTCCCACAGCTCCACTTTACTAAGGGTTGGCCCATTGCACTATGGGATAGAGGTGTGAGGACGACTATAATTTACGACCACAAAGTTGGGACCCCTATGTGCATAGAAATGTATATTTTACATCCTCTTTGAGGCAATGCCCTACTCAAAAAACATCACTTAACAGACTGAGAGCAGAGGTCAGCCATTTTAAAACCATAGAATTCAGTTGTCAGAAAAGGGTAATTTTGAACAGCAGTGGTAAAGGCGTATCATCACAGCATGATGAAACAACAGTGCAAATGAATAAAAAAAGAGAACAGAAATTGAAAAGGACAGGTGGATATGATCAACCTGACAGGAAGGATAAAAATGGCAAGGATGACAAATAAAACTACAATGCAATTTAAAGTTTGTAAATGACACTTGAGAAATACTTGATTTTATAATTTAATATAATAGTAAATAAATGACATTTAAAAACAATTATATGACAATATTATATTATTACAAGTACGGAACCTTGTAAATGAATGTGTTGGTGTCTTACTACATTATTTTTTACAACTGTATAAATGCACTGTGGGTTGATATGTGCCGACAGATTCTAAACCACGACCCTCAAAAAAACCCAACAATGCAATTTCATTTAATTCAGGCAGATCAGCCCTTGTCAAATCCTCCCATTTGTGTCATTTTACTCAGCACACCTGACCTCCGTCATGCCTTCTCCCTCACTTCCCTAGTCATTTCTGACGTATTTACCACATTAGTATTAGTGCTTCTCTCTGTCATTCTGTGCTCGCAAATTGGGCTCAGACATGCTGTTTGTGGCCCCCCAGGAACCCCGAGGGGGAGTGATCTGGTTTCTCTTTCCCTTCAGTGACAATTTTCACCCTCCCTTCCACCACACAAGAAAAAAAAAATAGGCCTGGCAACAACTACGGCCGGCAAAAAGAACAGCGCTTAGGGTTTCCTGTGAGACAAAGATTGCCAATGCCAGCTTCAATATGACAAGTGCCAGTGTTATGAAGACAGACATGAGCATGGATGGGCAGGGTGACCTTTTCCAAATGTCACATGTCATCAGAGTTTTATGTCACCCTCCAAACAATATGTCAGGGGCATAAAAAATCATTACACCCTAGAATTATGTTATACAGGGTAAAAATAATAATTAACATCATATTATTCAAAGCCAAATGGAGAATTGAGGGAATTTATGAGCATTCATGTAAGAATATTGCCAGTGATGCCTTTAAAAGTTCCCTTGTCTAGTTAAATAAAGCATTTCTGCAGTCTCCCAATTTTAGTTTGCTTTAGTAGATGAATTTAAAAAGCTTCAAAGTCAAAGGTTAGGCTTAGGTTACACAAGTCACCATTCCAGCGTCCTTGACTCAAATGGCCCCTGTGCAAATATCTGAATGAACCAACGGTGAGATCCTCAGGAGATGCCAGATGTTATTAATCACATTATTGATCACCTGACGGTGCTGTTGTCTGGAGATAAAGACACAGAATGAGCATGTGTATCATCAAGAGCATGAACTTCCAGAGCCAGACCTGAAGCTTCTCACTCTGAGCACTGCTAAAAACACTAGTCTGCGTTTCAGCTCAGGTGCTTTAAGTCTTTCTTAGATCAGCTGTATAGTGGAAGTCAATACTGTCCAATCAGCACTAAGCAGTGCCTGGGATCAAAGGTCAGGATGATGTCATACATTCTGACAACACAATAAAGATTGTGTCTGAACAAGACTGGCTTGTCCCGATCCTTTCTCTCTCTCTTTCTCCATGACTCCATCTCTCTTTCCCTCTCTTTCTCTCTCTCTCTGCGATGGTGTAATGGGCTCTTGTCTTTGTTAGCCCCCTACAAAAGGCTGCCTTTTCCCAATCTGGCACCGGTAATAAAGCACTCTGTGAAATCTTTATTGCTTTAATAAACAAGAAAGGGTGATTAATGTTGGTCTTCTCCTTTAGTGTTTCAAATAAATTATGACAGTTTTATATCACGGTCAAAGCAGCAAAATCCCTATGAAACCCGTCAAGAGTGGATGGATGGCCTGATCTTACAAGTGCAAAAATTAGCCAAACAATGCAAGTGCTGTTTCTGTAATCTGCTCAAAAAAACAATCAAACCCCTTCAATTTGTCACGCCAGTTCAGGTTTATTTTAAAGAAGTCTTTTTTCTCCCTTTCCCTCTGATTGTTACCGCTTTCTTTGTTTCTCTTTGCCAGCTGGGTGCACATGAGAGCCTTGTAAAGCCGCACTTAGAAATATTGTGTTTGACTCAAAACGATGTTGGACAAACTGGGAGAGAACTTTGGCCCTGTACTGAATGTGCCGAAGGAAAATGCTGAGAAGTTCTGGACATGGGGATCTGAGTCATTCATATTAAACGAGTGAGACGTGCGTCAGTCTATGGAGAACATTAAGTCTTAAGATTCACTTACTGGTCGTTACTGAATCAAGATATATACAATATTTAAACAAATATTAAATGAAAAAGCAGTAAAAGGCATGCCAGAGGAATTCACTGCAACTAGTGGAGTTTGATTCCTGAATAAATGACTTTTTGGTGAATCAATCAAAATAATTGTACTTAAAAAATAAAAAATTTGAAAACTGCATTTATGCCACTACTAAATTTGTAATAATTTCTATCCCTACTGTTGACCTGACCGCTGCATTTATTTATCATGACACAAACAGTGGCGGTCAGGGACAGGAAGGTCAAAAAGATGACACGCCTGTTTACCCGCAGTATTCTGTTATATGTCTCCTCCATCATTTGCTCATTGGGAATTCCTGTTGTAGTTTTGTACACTGTCCCAGACAAGCCTTGCTAAACACACTGCTACCCATCAATCTCTAAACCCCAACTCCACCCCACCCAGCTTTTAATAGAGCTCAAGCATGTTCCACTGTGCTTTCCAAAGGCAGGAATTCAGTCATTTCTCCAAAATCAAACCAGATATGCAGGAGTGGTGAGAAAGGCACCCCGCGGTGTGCTTCATTCATTGAAGTTTGCTTTTATAAGCCCCTGCCTGGCAAACATCGGGGTCGAGGGAGGGGGAACTTATCAGGAATGGGTGCCCGTAAGTGAGCGATGCATTGCGTGTGCGGACGTGGTAATTGAAATTCAATGGGAGTTACATCATGCCCGTCGTCTCTCTTAAGTGAGGTGGGAATTAGACGTCCAGCGTCTGAAGTGGAAAAGCACAGCTGGCAGAAAGGTTGCCACATGCTAAGGGGGTCGCCCCACAAACGACTGGGAGTCACGGCGGGTGAGGAGGGGGTGGGACTGCTGCCCCGAAGTGATAGCAAGAAACACAAGATGTCATTTCTGTGCCGAGACGAGACCCCGATGCTCTGTAAAGCACCACTACTGCCGCCCCCCTGAGATAGAAAAGCACTGAAGAAAACGCTTCAGCTGCAAAGCTGTCAGTCTGGAACCTTTTACGAGTACCGAATACTTTTTATATGAAGCAGCCATTAAACATTTCCTAGAAAAGGAAAAGCAAGAGTAAACCGCCTATTATATTTGTAGCCTTGGGAAAAGGCACGTGGCGCCATACCTGATAGACTCAGCGGTGGTTAGAATGCCGAACGCTTTACAAGCTCTTTACGATCTCCGACTCCTCAGTCTTTTTCTTTAATCAATGATTACTCCGTATAATGGAGGGAAGGGCCTCCCGATGCTCTCTGCACAATGGCTTTGGCACACAGGTAATGAAGTGGCTCCCTGAAGACCTAATGCCCAGGTGCGGGTCCCGCCGGCCAGGGGTGTGTGCGCCTGTAAGTGGGTGTCTAATGGAGCTCCAGGAGGCTTGCCAAGTGTGCCAGTCCCGCAGCCAGCAGAGCAGAGGACTAAACAGAAACAGTCAGCTTGACAGAACTTAATGATACACACAGAACTGACAGATGGAAATAATAGCTATTATTAAGGGTCCTGACTCAAAGCTTTATAAAAGAAATGATATTTGAGGGTTTTCTTTACAGTGAAGTCATGGAAGCAATTTACCTTAAATTCAATATTTACTTCACTTTAAAAGTAATAACATTACTTTACATCACCCATCAGATAGCTAATCTCAATCTCATCGCAATGTCTTCTGACCTTATTTCACTGTAGAACTTCCTATCTAAGCTATCTAAGTTTCTTCATCACCATGGTCCCAATTATCTAGGCCAATACATTACACAGAGGCTAATAGATTAGAATATCATAGCAATACAATCATTTCAGGGAGAAGTTAAGGGAGTCATTCTTCTTATTAGCCTTACTGAGAAATGGAGGTTAGAAATGTTCAAACAGGAATGTTAATACCACTTTACATGTAATTGTCCCCCGCCATTCTCTCCGACTGAAATATCTCTTTATTAATAGTAATTGAGGGTATAAATTATGAATAGAATGATTTTCCCTCAACATGCAAAAGTGAGGCATAATGATCGTAATTCTTAATCATCTTTCTGCCCCAGCCTCTATCATCTGTCTCTATCTCTCACTTCCTCCTGTGGGGAAACTGACTACCGAGACGAACAAGAGAGCTTGGCTTTTTTTTCTCATTCAGAGGCAGTGGTATGACTTTAGTAGGGCTGATGTGAGCAGTTATTATAATAACCAATTATTTAGTTCTTAAAATAACTATTCAAATAAAAGTATAATCATGGAAGCTGATGGAAGAACATTCAAAAAGCCAATGAAGGTTTTCCTAGTCTAAAAATTATATATATATATATATATATATATATATATATATACATTATATAACACATTAATACAATATACAATAATACAAAATATTGTGCTATTTTTTTTGGATTGGTGAGCTAAGTAAACATAAAATGAAAGTAAAAAAGCTATACATTTTGACAATCCTGTCTCTATAATGGCTGTGATTTTATACCAAGCACGTACAGTATAGTATGCATGAGTTCGCCTTCTTTTCTCATCTGGTGTTAAGATCCAGAAGCACATGAGTTTGGGGTCCAGTGCTGTAGTGAATTCAGCTCTTAGTAATTACATAATAAGAGTGCTGCTGATAGCCTGAGGGTAGGGAGGCAGCTTGGGCTTTTTTGGCAAGCCTTAGACAAGCGGCGTTTGGTCTTTTTTAAGATTGGCTTTCCACACCTACGATGAACTGCTGCATTTGTCGAGCACCATACCCCATCCCCGGTCTGTTTTTTATTTAGAAGATCAAACAATTCACTTCATTAGGGCCCTTTTGTTGCATTTGAAGCATGTTTTCCGAAACAAAAAGACTTGAAGGGAAAAAGAAATCATGCAGTCTGCAGAGGTTTTATTGGGGGAAATAATAGGCAATTGAGAGAAGGTATTTAATAGGCCAAATCCAGCATTGCATCTGCTGCGGAAAGCCAGTTGGTGTACTTTTAAAAGTATAAGGCCTGATTTTTCCCGTCCCCTCTCCTGTAGGCAGAAACTGTCAGAATGAGTGATGTCATAAAGGAGGAGGTGTTTGAGTTTAGCACACTGGAGGGAATGTGAAGACTCACAGCATAGGGCATCTGCTCTGCATATAAATGAAAAGAGAATAGACAGAAGGCAAAACATTCACTGATCAATACTCCAATATCTGGAGCAGGAAGACTCCAATAACTGCATCAGTGACCACCGATGGCTACATTGGGAAAATGATACACAATCAAACCGACTGACTAAGTGAATCAGTGCTCGACCCTGCAATGATGCTTCCAACAACAAACCATTTTTCAGCACAGCTAGATTTCAATATACCTCCCAGTAAACCTGTCGCTGTAATGCGCTATTGGATAATTCTACGAGTTATTAAGTGGAAGCCATTAGGCAAGGAGTAAGATTTTCTAATAAGAGGGGAGGTGAACGAATGAGCCCTATACTAATCAGATCAGCGAGGGCTGAAGTGGACACAGGGTGCAGGGCACTGACCTTTAGTGACCGGTGGTCGGTGTGGAACTGACCACAAAGGGTCAATAGCACATTCACAGTCAAATCAATGTCGAATTATGGGTTATTTATTGAATAATCAAAAAGGTATTATCGCCCCTGATGTGAAAGAGGTTGTCAGAGGGGAACACTATTTATCAGCCCTCCTCTCAAAATTAGGGTAATCAGTTATCATGTAAACAAGAGCCAGCAGCTGCCTGCCAAAGCACGACTATTACTCACAGCTACTTAGCACCATGGGGAGAATATGTGTGTGTGTTTGTGTGAATGTGAGAATATACATTTTCTGAACTGCAAAGCACCAAAAACCACCAATGTGACTGAATCCAGTGCTGCGGGAATATTACACATACCACAAACACACACACACACGTCATCTGAGCGCAATGATATGATAGAGGTCAAAGCACCTCGTTACAGAGAGACTGCAGAGGACACAGGATGTGGCAATGAGCAGATTGAGTTTCTCTCTCTCCTGAGCTTCAGGCTGGACACAACTCATGAGCCGGCCACACATATACTGTACACACAAACCCAAAATGTAAAAGCAAAATAAACTTCTTTGGAATTGAAAATACACCCTCTGATTTTTAAGACGCACAATAAGATTTTAAACTAGCAATATTTATACTTTCTACTAAATTAATCAATGTGCAATTTAATTACATTTTTTCTATTTTTAAAAAATTACATTACATCACTCACAATCACACACTATGTACAATTATATATGTGTGTATAAATATGTATCTATAAAAATACATCTTTAAAGAAAGAAGCTTAGATATTTTAGCTTGTTTAGTCCCAGTAATGAAGAGTCAGTGTACTGATATAATCACATATTTATACTCATAAACTCAACATCTACACATCAACTAATAAAATAATTTTAAGAACACTGCAACTTTCAGAACCACTGTACAGGCTGGGAGATTTTCGCCCAGTTTCATCCCTCAGACTCAGTGAGTTTTAAGATCTCCTCAGCCGCTCTTTACAAATGAAATAAATGGCTGTACGGGTCGCTCTTAAACAGCCCTATCAATCAAATACACTTACATCTGCCATAAATTTCAAAGCAATCATAGGCCCCTCTAATGCATTGGCTGGAGCCACAGCGGTAGAATCCATAGTTGTGGCCAGCCTTTCCAAACCTTTCCTCCATTTACATTATTATCTGTCACCAGATTTTTTTTGTCCCTCAAAAGCATTAGAAAAGCTGATTTTGTCTCTCTAACCAGATTAAGATTGTTTTTTTTCTCGGCCACAAGGGAGGTAGAGTTACCGACAATAAGATCAAAATGAGCCAATTCCTTTTCTATTCTCATTCAAAACAAACAAAAGGGGCTAATAGCCCCAGCATCTGTGTCCAAAGCGGTGGCAGGTCGATATACACACTGATAGATGTGAGCCACAAAATTGCTGGTTATTATGGCAGTGAAAGGGCCTTGCTCGGTTTAAGTGGTCAGTGGCGATCATATCTCACTCCCTCAGATTATCTACCATAAGGCAGAGCTGCATTCACTTATCGGAACGAAGACTGCGCCTGAGAAATGTTCTGATAAGATATATTGGGTTATAGCAGAGCTGTGAGGAAGCAAATATCTAATATTGTATTCCAGTTATTACACTATTTTGGCTGTACAGCTTTTATCCAAAGCCATTTTTGTAACCGTTGTACTAGCCTCCAAGTGTCATATTCACATATTCCTCACTGGTGCCACTCGCTGACTTTATTGCAAACACTCTGACTTTAAGGGCAGAAAGGAGCCCAGCAACCCACTCAGGTGAGAGCGATACATTGTTGTAATGTGGATTGTGCAGGCAACGTTAGTCACGGTGACCTGCTTGCCTTGCTTCCACTCCTCTGGATTTTCTGTGTACCTAGTGTCAGACCTCCCGGGGGAGCTATCACCTCTCTCCCCCGATTCAATTCCAGGCCGATTTCATTCTCTCCCTGCCAGCCCTAGGCCGCGGCCACACCAGCGGCAACCTTGTCTTAACCCCACACTCCCTGGTGTTAATTGCATTAGGGCCACGATGTAAGCCTTGTAAAGGGTCACCTCGCAGGCAAGGCTGCGTGCTGCTTACCTCACTTCTCCACCTCACCCCATCACAGCCCAATATAAAGGACTCTATTCGCTCTCATCCTCTCTTATTACGCATTAGTCAACTCTCTCTATCCGTCCTGGGACCCGTCTTGTAACTCTGTTAGCACACTTGTTAGGAAAGCAACCACTCTTACCCACTTCCCTCCCCTTCTTCTTACACGGATCTTCACCTCTCCTAAACCTTTGCCTTTCTGACCTCAAATTATGTTTATTTACCTTGTAGTGGATGTGATGTACCTCCACACATACTCAGATAGCAGAAAGCGCTGCCAGATAACCTACTTGAAGGCCTTTATTAGGCACTCAGGGACTTTGGCCCTATTGTCCTACCCCTGAGGAACAGCAACAACACGCCAAGAAACTCTTAAGAACAAACACATTGTTTACATATAACGTAAATAGCTATGGGTTTTTGTATTAATAATAAATTATTAATAAATTAGAATAAATACAATGAAAAATAGTACAAATAGCAAAACTAATAGTTTTTCATCAATAACAAAAAAACTCAAAAAACAAAAAATATAGAAAATAATCTCTGCTTTTAAGAATATTTTATCTATCTATCTATCTATCTATAAAAGATCTTTCATTCAAAAAATTCACACAATTCACACTAACCTATCATTGAATTAAAACAATTGAAAATGGGGAGAAAATAAATGTTTTTCTTCAATACCTGTAAGCCACAATTATTGGCACCCAATTATTGCTACGTCCTTTTCCCAAGATAACAGCTCTGAGTTTTCTCCTGTAATGTCTGAAGAGTTTGGAGAACACCTGATAAGAGAAAAGAGACCACTCCTTCATGCAGAATCTCTCCAGATCCATGATGGTGCTTCTCCTCTTTAGTTCACCTCAATCAATTTCTGCAGGGTTCAGGTCAGAGGACTGGGAAAGCCAGTTGGTATTTGATCAAATCCATGATGCCATGTGTCTAAACAAGATTGTCCCGGACCTCCAGCGGAAATATAGGTCCATATCATCAAAAACACAGCAGTATATTTCATTGTACACATGTAGTACTTTTATCCCTGTGTTTTATCCCCACCAAACCCATCTTGAGTGATTATATAATAATCACTTTAATAAATAATTAATAAGGGAATTTGGGCTTTGTTTATATATAGTATATTTCTGTGAAACAAGAAAACATGGCTGGATGATTTCATGTTCATAATCACTCTGAAGTGCTCAAAAATGTGAATATGAATGGGAATATATTCAGAGATAGGCCTATTACTCATAAAAAAGTCTAGGGGTGCCAATAATTGTGGTCAACAAGTATTGGAGAAAAACATTTATTTCATCACAATAATTTCTCCCTATGTTTACTTGTTTTGCTTCAATGATAGGTTAGAATTGTGTGAATTTTTTAAATGAAAGATCAAAAGGATAAACAATGCAGATTTAATTTCACGGCCACCTCAGATTTACCAAGGGTGCCAACATTAGTGAAGGGCACTGCATAAAAATATTTTAATAAAAATGTGAAAAATAAAATCTCTCATTATGCTGTTCTTCTCATACGATTACACATGTTCTGTTTCATAATCAATTAGCTGCACTCATATAATGTCAATTTGGTGCAGTTCAAGATTAATGGCAACAATCAAAGATCTGCTGCCTGGCTGAGAACATGAAACTTGATTAAACATATTAATTGGAGCAGCCTGTAAATATGGCCTACTGTAAATATGTCCAGAGAAGAACCTTGGACCCCTCTTATGAGAGACACATAAAGCCCTGTGTCTCTAGGGGATCTCGGCCAATAAATATCATATCAGGTTCTGCCTCAAACACCACCCAAACCTCACTATAGTCGGACTGTTCCATTATACTAAGAGGAGCGTCGGTCTTTAATGCCATAAAGCTTTGCTGCCCACATTCCTCCACCCCCCCCCCTTTGAACTGATGTGAGGTTAAGCAGCAAGATGTGCATCTCACGGCTGCACGTTCAGCTTTGCTCTCGGTCCTTGGCCGGGCTCGGGGCGAATGATGATCGAAACCGTGCCTGTATAAACGTCCTCGTAAAAATGACAGCTAGACATATGTATAGATCCCCATTAAAATTTTACTACTAATCACCCGGCTGGCAGGCCTGCTGCCTGGGCCGTGTGGGCTTTGGGCTCACAGGCGGAGCTGCGCCAGAGGGACCAGTTCTAAATGAAGACATCAGCTGCATCTCCCTGCCTTCGCCAACCATCATAAAAGACAGTCAACAACACCTAGCCGACAGGGCCCTGTAATGGGCTTTTTATTTCGGCTTGGTCATAGTGATGGGGGAAATTAAACCCCAATTTAGTGTTTTGGGGACATCAGGCTCAAGGTCACGGAAAAGTGAGCTAGATTCACTGAATGTTAACCTGCATTTTCATGATTTCAAAACTTGACTATTTCATCATGAAGGTCATGGAATGTTGTATATATATATATATATATACACTATATTACCAAAAGTTTTCGCTCACCCATTCAAATGATCAGAATCAGGTGTGCT
>JAUCMS010000044.1:11683499-11748403 GCA_032357445.1 Enteromius radiatus | reverse complement strand
GGGCCCCTTCCTCTTCCAACATGACTGTGCACCAGTGCACAAAGCAAGGTCCATAAAGACGTGGATGACAGAGTCTGGTGTGGATGAACTTGACTGGCCTGCACAGAGTCCTGACCTGAACCCGATAGAACACCTTTGGGATGAATTAGAGCGGAGACTGAGAGCCAGGCCTTCTCGACCAACATCAGTGTGTGACCTCACCAATGCGCTTTTGGAAGAATGGTCAAAAATTCCTACAAACACTCTCCTCAACCTTGTGGACAGTCTTCCCAGAAGAGTTGCAGCTGTGATAGCTGCAAAAGGTGGACCGACATCATATTGAATTCTATGAGTTAGGAATGGGATGGCACTTCAGTTCATAGAATGAGTAAAGGCAGGTGAGCGAAAACTTTTGGTAATATAGTGTATATATATATGAATGAAAGCGAATATCATACAATTGTATTTTTTTGCGTACATTTATCATTGTACATTTTATAAAGTAAACGTAAAGAGGTTACTACGTTTGGTAACTACTAAAGTTAAGATGTTAGGAATGTAGATTAGAGATTAGACTTCAGGAATGCAGTTTTTGCTTGTGGAAATTTTCCAGAGTAACAAGAGGGTAGCATGGCAATCCAAACATGCTGGATTAAGTTGCAAACAATGACAGGTGTCTGATGGGAAAGCACACCTGCAGAGACGTACAACCATCTGGGATTTCTCACACAATTAACCAGCTCCGAGAGCTGAATCTTGTTATGACTGAAACTGACACTTAAATCGGTTTGTTTGTAAAGTCCACCCTCTGATCTGAGGCAGCTTAATCTCACTCTGTGCTAATAAAGAGAACACATGTAAGGATGTGTAGCCTCCGAACCTGTCCAATTACAAGTATTATGTAGCATAAAGTAAGGATTAATGGACTAACGGAAGACAGAAAAACTCCCAGATTTACAAGGACAAACAATCAGCAAGGACATGCAGCTTACACAGTCTGCGCCCAACACAACTCCCTCTCACCTAGTAAAGACCTGTTAAATATCATCCGCGCTGTTCATCATCACAAAAGCAGAAGAGGCATGGCGAGAACAGAGGAGTGTAGTGGAGAACGAGAGAAGTGCGGCAGGTCAGATTGAGGAGATACCCTCTAAATGAACCCCTTTTATTAACCCCTCCCACTGCAGCCCCCATATTCAGAACACCTCTTCTGCCTCTATTACCTCCCTGCCCGTTTCATTATCCAGCCTGAACTCTGAATAACCCCCCTGTGGTCATTTTTTATGTCACTTCGGGTACAGGGTCTGTGATTTAAACACACAGTTGCCATAATTTGATTTCTTCACGGGGTGCGCTACCGGTGCGAGACAGGAGAGCATCGGGGGGGCTGGGTCTCCGGGGTCGACTTGGTAAGCGATAGCAGAATGACTTGAAGAGGCTAATAAAGTAATCAAGCCCTTCGTTACATGGTGATAATATTGCCCCTAAAACACTGATAACTATTACTTGGCCCAATGATTACCGAACATTAATGGCTTCCCACTTTTTTGCACCCTCTGTCTCCCTTTCACCCGCTCAGCTGCCAATTAGCAGTTAGATGAGAGAAATAAAAGCCTGTCTCTGCATGGCTGCCAATGACAGTACAGTAGCCGCAGAGTAAAGAGAGCAGATCCACAAAACAATGCCCACGGTTCAGAAATGGACTGTATGAGATACTAGTCTTTAAAAAAATTATATTATGCACTAAACCACTAAGATGCACCATATTTAACTGAGCTGCCCACAACCCTGCTTGTACTATACTGTATGTTAAGCATCATGGCTCTGTGCATTTTGATTGACTCACTAAATAGAACTGATAGTCTTGTAATACTTTACAATTTGTGATAACATGCGTTACGAATTACAGATTTAAGACCTGGTCTCTACCTTCAGATTTTCTTATGCCCTGATCTCCAGCCTTTCTCACAGGAGAGGGCTATCGAGCAGCCCTGCTGCCAGAAAGGCCCGATCAGTCAAGTGCCATCAATATGACCCAGCTTGTTTACACCTGGAGAGGACAAGACTGTGTAGTGGAAATCAATGGGAATCACCTGAGTGGCACCTCGGCCACTGAAAGGAGGGAGCAGACAGAGAAACAGGAGAAAAGGGAGGGACCAGTCTAACAGACAGCCAATAAAACAAACTCTCTGTCTTAGAGGTGAAGGGCAAGAAACCAAGAACACAGTGATGTTTCATAGTAGACAGTGTAGATACACCCTATATATATAAGGGTAAGGATAAGGGTATTGTTGCTAGCTGTATCATGTGCTTTTCTCACCTCTGAGAGTGTTTGAGTATGACAGGTGCCTGTTTCTTACCCTGAGATGACTCCATCTGGAGAGCAGACTGTGGGAACTGCAGCCATTACATTATATATGAGTGCATTCAGATGGAAGGGTGTTTGTGTGTGTGGGTAATTGGGTGTCTGCATTCCAAAAATGTTGCCTAATATTTCTGCAGCAACACTTAAAATACTTGCTAAGCAGTAACTGCTAAATGTGTTCACCAAATTTGTGAAATGTAGGTAAAAAGATATATATCTACTGTAAACACACACACACACACACACATATATACATACACATACATACTGTACATATGCACAAACACATACACACACACACACACACACATATATATATATCACTCATTCAAGTGTGGGATCAGTACAATTTCTTAAAATGTAATTTTCCATTTTAAATGGCAATATTACTTTTCAAAAGCATTAAAAACAACCCCAAACACACAAAGCATGCACACACTCACGTGATAAATTATGAAATATACAACTTACCTGAAATGTGGCAACCATAATGAGGTAACATGCAAAAACAAAAACAGAGAGAAAGAATACATTAAAAAACATCAATACAAATTTGTTTACATAAAAACACACAAAAATCTACAGAATATAGTCAGTACACTTATTTCACAACAACTTCTAGCATCTGTTGCTTCTATATGTTTTTAAAGGACAGATGCTGCTTGGGATTGTAGCTGTGAACAGCGTTTTCATCACGGACACTTGAGACCGCCTGTAGTTCACGTCTCAAGCCCGTGTCCCCTCCCACGCCCTTGCGCTGTGGTGTAAACACACATTGTTAGGTTAGAGGTTAAAAGTGTTGTGCTTAGATTCTTTGACAGTAATCTAATTTCTCCTCTCTTGCGCATCTATATTTATTTGGTTTTGTCAACACTCAGGGCTCTTTTTTCTCCCTTTTGCCTTCAGTGTATTGATCTCTCTAATGGATTGGATCTGATTCCAGAGCGTCTAACATGCTTTTGTATCCCTTTATTTTCACCCAGGAAAATCGATCAGGCAGGCCTGAAAATCAGCCAGGATCAGGTTTTAAGGGATCCACTGTGGTGGGAACACTTGGTGAGAACTTTAACCATCCAATAGGACATTTTCAGACACATCCTACTTCTTTCTACACATTATTTTGGTTGCTGTTTTTAGTTCTCGCAGATTTTATTTGTTTCTACTTTTCCTACTGACAACAATCATACCATTTTATTGAAATGTCTTTAAACCATATATCATATAATAACAGAAGATTTTACTTAATTTAATTAATTTGTTTATATATTTTTCTATGCACATTTATATGTAACGTAAAGAGCTCAGCTGGCAGCAGATTGACAGATACTTCTACTTCTTTGGATGTGATTGTAATGGCCACAGACAATTTTATCATAAGTTTGTTTCCTCACAAAATTAACAAAAGGCCAAATAAAGCATAAAACATTACAGCTGTAGCACACAAACCCAAGTTCTCTTGGCCTTTCCCTCAAGGAGCAGAGTTGAATATGAGAAGAGAATAGATCAATAACCAGGCTGGATTTGGCATGTGGCAGAGAGAGAGGGTTCAGAAAGAGCCGCCACTTCTACCTCCAACTCTGAAACCTGAGCATAACGTGTGAAGATATCAATGAATACCTTCACTTCCTCACACGTTCGAACAAATTGAACTTGTAAGGAGCCGCATGAGGGTCAGGACCGAGAGGCAACATGGTAATCCTGGTTTAAACCAAACCGGTTCAGCCAGAGAAGTTAACAGGTTCCCAGTGCGTCTGTAAATGCACCACATGAGGAGTATGTGCTTCCTTATAGTTCTCTGACTTACACATACAGGCAGTGTTCGACAGGAAGGACATGCTTGTTAAATGAACCCTGATTCCTATTCATGTGGGGTCTTTGCAAAAGTCCTTAACTGAGGAGGTGACTATTAAAGGCCACTGAGGTGGTTAGCATTGTTTGTTTACACAGGGTGTCATTATGTAAAACTCAAGTAATGTGTATATTTTATTTATAAGGTTTATATGCCTTACAGACAAACTCAAAAGCGAGTTAGTGCAACCCATTACACACTTCAGCTTCCAACCTTCAAAATAATTTTAAGTGTTGGACTAATAAAGTCATTAGCCATAAGATCAAATCAGGTTTTTTTGTGTTCAGAAGCTTTTTCCTGTCCTCTCTCTCAAACCAGGTGCCGGCAGTATGAGAGGTGCTGCCCCATTTCCCCCGAGACAACTCTATTTGTGAGGCTGCCGAGGGTTTAACAGTGCAGAGAGCAGGAGGAGTAATGAGAGGCCGGTGACATCTCATAAACTGGTCCACCTCACACACACACACACACACCACCTCTGAGAGCCCCTCTGCCACAGGACAGAGTGACATCACTGATCTCTGACATCTGCACGGCGGCGGTCGTCAACGTCTGATGGAGCTGCCCGTCAAAGTGCTTACGACATGAGCTACAACCTAAGGAGGGTCCCTCGATGATCACACAAATGATAGAATCATATGTAGCAATCAGAAACAACGTCTGCTCTGTCTGTCATAAACACCTGTCCTTCAAATGCCCTGATGTTTCAGGCGATGGTACGGAAACCGCTCATACTCACGGTGCAGGTGCGGATCTGTCTGCTCCCCGGCCCCACATAACCAGTGGCGCTTTTTTCCTTTGAGGATGAAAAGATGAGTAAAGATGAAACACTCTCTTTTCCTCTTCCCATATCTCTCAAAAAGATCCTATCAGGCTTTCTGTGACATTTGACAGTAGCCATTTCTAAAAGCATGGTGGCTTATGAGAGGTCTGATACTATGTTTTGGTTTCCCTGGAGCAAGCCGCCCAGCTGTGGTAACGTTCACCAGATGTTCTGCTCTTAATCACAACGATGTCAGAAGGGGAAACAAAAACATCACTCAGGCTCGACAATAATACTTAACACTCAGGTTACACTTTTCTGCTGACACTTGTAGTCAACCCAGATCTGAATTAATTTCATTTTTTATCTGGGTGATGATTTGGGGAATTTGTAACGACAATCTGCGTTTGGCGCGAGCCTATGAATTATTGAATATTTGATAGAGGGCAGAAACGCAGATGACTGAGGACGAAGAATGAACTCATACATGTTTTAATGTGATGTGCATTTAGGGTGATGGCTTTCCACACACAGATCTCTGCCAGTGTGAAATCAAATCCCCGAATCTTGGAACTGCCTACACACACACACACACACACACGTATACGAGTGCACAAGGAGTACTAGCATTCGAACACGCACACACACGCAAAAAAGCCCCTTCTCACAGATTTATCACCCAAGCCCTGCTCCCGTCGGCATCACAGTGGCTGATTTTCTCATTTCATAGGCCACCGGGGTAGAACAGACATGTGCTTGTTCAAATCCACCCAGCAAGACGCACCGGTCTCAGCACACAACTTTCTCTTTAGCAGCTTAACAGATGCCAGGCAGGGGGGTAAAAGCTCAGAAGGGGGCGCACACGTAGAGGGGGGCACACCCGTCAAGGGCGAACCCTCTTCGCGCACATACACACACAAGGTAGAGACAAAAGCGGGAAAAATTAGGTTCCTGCAGCCGTGCGCTCTAGTGACCATGACCGTGAGGGGTTTTATTTATCATTCTGTGCCAGTGGTTTTAAATGATAGCACTTTTTCGGCCCCCTTTTTTTTTTCTAGCGTGAGCCAAGCAGAGCACGGCTCCTCTCCAAATATAGAGATCATGTTTGTATTGTTTGACACTGAGGCCTGATGGAGTGCTTATTCTGTTCCTGTCGACATGGGTAACCTCTTCCTGTGTGCGCATGGCACAGCCCCCCTCCCCGGAGCGGCTTGGAGTAAGAAAACACAGCATCGGGGCTACAGACGTGGTGGGCTGTTTGGGAAAGCAGGGACCCACATGAAAGGCATCAGCCCATGCACAGGGTAGACCCAAAAGAGGTACATATATACGTGTGTGTCCGCACATGCAGGCGAATTGCTGTTTATGTGTACCAGACTGCTAAAAACAGCGTTTTTTTTTTTTTTTTTGAGGGGGAATCATGTTGGAGAGAGGATTTAATTGTGGCCTTTTGAGCAATTCCGGCTTATTGATGTAATGGTTTACTCATGGTGCGGTTGAGGAGGTACAGTTTAACAATAGGGGTTTGTTAGGAGTCACTGAGTCCTGTGCACAGCATCCACATTACTTAGTGGGAGCACGCAGGCTTGTAATGAGGAGCAGGAGCGCTCAAATGATCCGCTCTGTTTGGGCTGCAGCTCAGTGCAGGACAACGCACATGTAAATGCCGGTTAGCCACTAGAAAGCTTTGGGTCTGTTCTCAGATCTAGCTTGGCTACTTGGCAACCTGCTAAGATGAAACAAAGTGGTTAACACTCACAAGGACAATAACCTATGACACATAGTATATAACTGGGAAAAATAAACAGTTTGTATAATCAGCCAAAACGTGGTCTTTTGTAGCTTCAGGCAGACACATTCAAGCACAAATGATGAGAAAAGGCTGTTTAAATAAAAATGTGGTCATTAAGACGTCATTAGAAGTGTATTAATGCTTGTTTTATATGTTTTTGAAATGTTTTGGGATTGCTTAAAAAATGTCTGAAAATATTTTTGAGGTGATTATTCATTTAGATATCAGTAAATAAGTAAAGAAATAATATCTTTCTGATAATTTACAATAATTAATGAATAAATAAAATACATTTGGTTCTCAGGTCTAGTTTGAAACCTGCATAAAGCGGAATACTTAACACAAAGAAGGCATATGGCACGTACTATTATAACCAGGAATACTACAGAGTTTTCTAAGAGCTAACTAAAATAGCTCCAGGCAGATAGCTTGGGAAATGGGGTGATACAGACATTTACACATGCAGACACACATTTTGGAACAGTAAATGAAAGTTGGAGGACCAGAGGTAAACATGCTAGAGAGAGAGAAAAAAAAACTTGGCCTTTTTTCTTGCAACCTTGGTGGTTTTCGGTAGAATAAAGGGAGGGGATATTTTTCCTTTGATGGTACGCCAGATGGAGTAGCTGTGGATAAACAGAAGGAAGCCAGGAAAATATACAAGGTCCGGGGTAAGGCCCGGGTCTCTCCTGAGGAGCCAAACCATAGGAAGAGCACTCGGTTAGGCATGAGTTCACCTGCCCTGGCTCTGCAGTGCCACACCAAGGACTGGCGGGACAGGCCACGTAGAAGCTGTTATTGTAACATGGTGAACACATGCGAGAGCTCCGTGGCCATTTATTTATTCCCTTCATCCAACTGAGCCTCATGTGGTACCAAAATCCAAATGGAGTCAACAGGAGCTCCACTTCCACAGAGAATAGCTTTTTTTTTTTTTACCAAAAGCTAATTTCTATTTAAAACGTTAAAAACGTGGATGGATGTGGCATATCAGGATGCCATGTGGCATGCAAGAACGAGATGTATGTTGCCCCTAAAAGACACTGTGCTGCATATACATGACAGATTGTTCAAATCTACCGGGCCTCTGTTGTTTTCAGTTGTAATGAGTGTTTGTGCTATCATTGCCACAGACAGACACACTCTGGGCGCCTGGCATCCATGCCGCACATGCTGGCCTATTGTACTTGGCAACCTTGTTCCCACAAACAGATCACAATGCACTAGCTCCCTCTGGCCGGCCCCATGTTTGCACTGAGAGCAGCTGTCGGTGAAATGGCCCTGTAAGCTCTTCCTAATTACCTAACATGCTCTGTGTCTAAGCAGCCCGCCGTTTAGTCCCTTTTTCAGAGCTCCACTGCCAGGCCTGCACTGGGCAAACAAGTCCCACTTTCCAATGCAAGTGAGGGGTCAAAGAGAGTGAGAAGAGAGGGCAGAAAGGGGACGGGTGGGGGTGGTAACTGGGGATACGCAGCCTATCGTGCCCCACCCGCCTCCACCCACCTCCCTGGGTCAGCCTGATACTCTTCTAGATAATATATCAGCCTGCCGTCCCCTTGGCAACCCAGCCAGACCCCACACACAACACTCCAGGGTAGCCACCCCCTTTTCTGCTCCCCAGTACTGCCACCTGGCCCCCTTCGCCCAGCCTCTCAAAAAGAGAGCCTCATCGCTCAGCTAGCAGTCCATTGTTCAGCTCATGAAGTGACTGCGGGCCAATTAGCAAGTTAACAAGTTAAGAGGTGGACTCTGTCAAATGCAGAGCTTTTTCACCCCAGGGTCATCAGCGGGGGGAATCGCTGTCCCCATTCTGGGAGGGGCGCTTCATAAAATGGCCGCTGAAGAGTTGCTGAGCCCAGCATATCTCTGAGGCATCAATGCATGTCTATGTTTTCAGTTATAAGTACACACAAGACATTTAAAAGGATTATTATGTGTGGGATGCTACTTTTGTCTTTTGGAGGATTGTACCAATGGCATGTCCAATTTTTGTCCATGTTGCATACTTTGCAAAAGAAAAAAGGGAATTGTATGATTTTAGTTGGGATAGTGTATTTGAATGACATGTAAAAAAAGACAAATTACCGCTTAAGCCCAACTGAAATATGACATAACTGAAATTTAAATATGCAATTCAGAGCCAATTCAGTTCATCCTACAATTTAACTGGTGCCTACTGGTGCCTGAATTCAGATACTCTTTTACAGCCTCTCAGAATCCCGAAAATAATTACAGTGGTGAGATGTTCAGCTATTCTGGGTTGGTTTATAAGGTTTGCCGAGATTCATTTGTAACCAAATCCGCTTCCATAAAACCAGTCTGAGTTAGATTTTTTTTTCCTGTGCATCAGCATTCCAGCTTACCTGTGGTCTGAACAACTCTACTAAGATGCACAACTGACCTGTGGAAAATGTCTCATTCAGACCTCCATCGATGAAGTCGAGCATTTCAATCTGAAACAAAGCCTCAACATATTTTCCCTTTAAACTGTGCAATTCACAATGCATTCTACGGCTCCCACATCCTTTCAATATCACAGGCCCCCCCACCTTCTCACGACACTTTCTTGTCCGTTCCCCCTACCTCCTCGAGACAAAGACAAAGGCCCCAATTTGTCACGTCATGTCCAGCTGTTGACTGGGAAGACCCCTCAGCCAGTGAAAGCAGCACAAGCTGGGGGAGCCAAATGGCTTTTTCCCCTTTCTGTGGGAATGTTTGTCCAAGGAAACAATGCCACCTCGACGGGGCGGGGTGGGGGGTACTCCCAGGGGGGTATGCGCCTAGCTCCTTGGGCTTTAACCCTTTTAGGGAGAGCTGTCCACCTTGAAAAGGCCATTGAACTACTGCTGGGTGGCAGAATAGCATCATTAAGCTTCACTAACCTCACTGTGAGTGCCAGGACACTGATAGTGGTGATGCCTCACATAGATTTACTGCCGGATAGTGGGTTTGTTCTCTTTCCCTTAAGGGACTAGATCAGGAGAGAGTCCCAGGCTGGATAAAAACAATAGTTTGCTGTGAGGGGAGCAAAAGGGCCAGGAACCACTTAATGAAGAACGTATAATAAACTCCCTCCCAAAAGCGTCTCCATGGGCTACCCAATGATATGACGGTCACTGCTAATTGAGTAAAAAATTGGTGGTTGCTTGACCCTTCCACACTAATGGCACCTGCAACCAATTTAGGAGATGATTAATTGATATTCATGTGACATATAGGTTGACCCCCTCAAACCTAGTCTTGGGAAACTTCCCAATCCAAATTCAGTGCATAGAGCAATAAATCTGACCCCCTACCAAGGTTTGTGGGGGGACGTCTTTGAGCGTACATAAAACTCATGACATGTAGCACTTCAAGCCAACAACTATAATCAGTGCATCAGGGGAAAAAAATCTCATATTGGACACAACAAGGCTTATCAAATGTGTCAGGCCATCTGACGGTTTCTCCCTTGACACAGTCCTTTTAGGGAAAAAATAAGGTGGAGTAGGTGTTCCTCACTCTCCTTTTAATGTGCTCCACAATTATAGCTGTCACAGCACAAGCCTCGGCATAGTTCGTTTCATTACCACCCTCCCTTCCCCTTTCAGTGTGTGAAATATGGAGGCAGGGAACAAACCTTCTGTCATAAATACCCTCTCTATGAGAGCCATCAGAGAGCAGCTTCATCACAGGAGGAATACGGGGGAAGTTGCCAGTGGGGGGTGGATGCTTCTCATAAATTATTTGGGTGTGCAATAATATTTGCTTTGTGGAACTGGCCCCCAGTGGAGCACTTGGACTGCAGGAACATCTATACTATCATAAGGAGGCCGAGGAGAAGAAAGGAGAGCAACAATGACCTCAAAGATCTTACCAAAGGTTGCCCTTGTGCAGACCAAACCATAAAAAAATTGACTATACACTGGCTTGCACTGGAGTGCTTAATCTCCTCACCCTGACTATGTCAAGGCAGAGCCCACTGTGCCTCTCCTGTGCCTGATCTAAAACCATCAATATGCCAATAATCTCTCCAGCCAATATCTCAGGCAGCCTGTGCAAATGAACAAAGGGAAGGTGTTATAGATCCTGCATCTCTCTGTTCTCCCTAAGTCAGGTCACATGGAAAATCAGGCACAAGGGCAACGTTTAGCTAGGAACCCAATTCAGACTGACACTTTTGGGCTGCGGGGGTCAAAGGCCAGAATGTCCATTATGGACAACCAATTCTCCCTGCCAACTGTCTGCTTTCATCCGAGTTTATTGGTGGGGTTTGAAGCTCTCAGAATGCACTGACTAAAATTGACCAAGGAAGCACGAACAAATCTAACCAAAATTATTTCCTGTGTGATATATTCATGCCATGAATAACCACGTTTATTCATGGCACTCACAAGGAAGCTTTACTAGGATTACCGGCACAGACGCCTTCAGCTGGATGCACGAAAAATGGCTAACTCATAAACAGCAGGTCGTAATGCCATGCATATTCTGTCACGCTCAACCCCGCGGCATTTTAATTCACAGGAAATGGCACATATTGGGCATACGCTGTGACTGATTGGCACAGTCACCAATGAGAGGGCCGTATAAACAGGCAACACTCGGAAGCCACTGGAGCGTGGGGAGGCGAAGTGCTCCTCAGTACTCCGCTGTCTTCCCTAAGGACCCTGAGGAGTCATAATCAGACCCTTGTAATACACTAGTACTTGTGTGGTCCCCTGGGCTCATTTGCATACTAATTACTGATTGCAAATGAGAGGGGGTGCCGATTATGTTCTGCCTGAGTCGCCGTGGTGGCAGAATATTCCGGTGATGCCACTAAGGAGCTTATCCAACACAGCAAGCCGAGCAGAGCAGGGCCCTCCCCTGATATACAACCCCTCATTAGTATTACAATTAAGGACATGAAAGACACATAAAACATTATATACTGCCAAAGTGTTGTTTTCGTACCAATTAACACAGCTACTGATTTACTATCAGAGAGGACCCAGATCTCTGAGGAACCCAGGATCATTTCTCACACACGTACATGACATATGCACACGTGTCAAAAATACACACTGAGCTCAGTGTGCTGGCAGAACTGAAAGGTGGTGATGGGAGGACCACATAACAGCCAGAATCAGATGGCAAATCATCGTGTTATTCTGCACTGTTAACTGGTGTAACAAGCCTCACACATTGACGCACACACATACAGATATATAGGCTACCCGCAGTCATTCTTATACACCTGACACTATCTCTGCCATCCCCTTTTCTCCTTTATAACAGCTCTTTGTTTTTGTCACTCCTTAGACTTTCGTTGGTGATAAAGAAGGATGAGGCGATTGTGTGTGTCATAGCTCAGCCAGATGGATAGTGGAGGTCAGGCAGTGAGAGCGTGTGTGCTCAGCCATTTTTTTTTTTTTTTTTACCACCTCTTTTTTGCCGGCCACCGGGGGGCTGTTTTATAGATCTCTTTCACAGCTCTACTGATTTGCCTGCAAAATGCTGCGGGGGGTCTTTACTCTTAACTTTATAATAAAAGATGTGATATCAGTGAAACAGAATACAAGCACATACACACACAATCTAAAATATGTTACGTGAACATATACAACATATTTCTGCATAATTTTTGTGTTATTTTTAGTTTAAGACAAAGACATTTAAATTCAAAATACAATCTATGAAATGTCTTATGAAGCATAAAGATAAATATGAACAGGGACACATATGGGGACTGTTAGTTACCTTTTTCTAAGAATTATAAAAAAACATTTTAAGATTAAAGGATTTAATATATATTTACTAGAAAACGAGTCAAAATAGGATTATTAAAAACTATTTAAGAAGTCATTTTTGTGGTGTGACAAAAAAATAAGCTAACCTTTCTTTTTCACTATTGGATGGAGTTTGTTGCTTTCTCTTCCTGCTTTCTTACTGTGGAGTGACTAAACAGGGCAGAACACCTTGCTAGCGCTGTCTTCTTTTTCCTCTCAGCGGTGCTAATGGATCCTGTCCTCAGGCCTTCTTTAACTGGGGAATCAATCACATTGGGGCAGCCATTTCCAACCATTCTCACTCTCACTCAGACTTAACCATTCCAAACAGCCCATTAACCTGCATTTAATCCCCACAATGTCTTCTGTGGCCAAACTCTCACACACGTAGCGTCCACCACAGCCAAACACATATACACACTCACGCACACACACACACACACCAACAAAAGCAGACACAATGACTAATTCTGAAGTTTTCTAACAGCGGTTGTTCAACATGGACAGAGACGTGACAGATTCTGTTTTGCTGAATTACAAGCGAAAATTCTATTACACTCATGCCAACAGATCTGTGGGAAACATTTCTAGCAGAGCACACCGCTCATTGTTGCTTTGCTCCAAAATAAGGATTAAAAATAATTCAGAAATGAACATGGTTTTTAATAACACGCAGCTTGAGAAATATATATCTCATCACACAACCTCACGGAGGGCTGTGGAACGGCTAATAGACAGAAATGTGAGTGCAGGGATTTTAGTTTCAAGTCCTCAAACGTTCTCTGCGCACCGCTGGTGACACACATCTCCCTCTCCGCACGAGTCCCGTTCATGAGTATTATATCAGGCCTAATTTTCCCCTCCATTCAGTCTGCTGCTACGCAGGGTTAACACGGATCTTTATCAGCAATCTCTCTCTTTTGCCGACACAGCTTCTCTCGCACACACACACAAACCACACAGTTTGCCCTCAATCTCTGTGACGGTGTCATATACACATCCTCTTGCTCTCCTTCACTCTCTCATACACAGAAAGAGACAAATAATCAGTCTTTGTTTAACTCGTTGGGTTAGTAAGAGCTCTAAAAACATCCTGACACTCATATACATTACCATCAGCCAATAATTCCACAAATCTGTGCCCATTACTCCCTATCTGCAAAACGTCAAGTCAGGTAATAAGATTAGCATGCTCAAATGAAATATTGAAGACCCCTGATGCAAGTAATGAATGGAGGTGTGGTGTGTGACGTGCATATGCATGTTTGCACAAACGTATACATTGGTTTCCAAAAGTATGAGATCACAAGTGAAAGTGCTCCTTAAATAAAATTTTAGCAAATCACTTACATTGTAATTTCATTGATTAAATCTTTTTAGTATGCACACTTTTAGCATACACTTTGTTTCCAAATCTCAAACCTTTTTGATCAACTTAATTAATTTTCTTTGTGGTCTCAGACTTTTCCAGTGATAAAGCAAATTGATCATGGCAGTGTTAAAGATCTCAGGCACATACAAGAATTGTGAGGAAGGAGAGTTGTGAGAATGAATAGACGGATGCTGGTAAGCTAAGTGCTGCTATCTATTCTTATTGGAAGGGGTGAAGAGATTTGCACTTTACAAAGGAGTAAGCACAGCTGTGACCTCACTCGCTCCAGGGTAGTCCTAGAGACACTCCTGGTATGAGGATGTATTTGTTTGGAGATGCGGGAATTTTAAAAGCGAGCTTAATGGTCTTTAAAAATAAACTAGCCTTAAACTAGCAATTTTCGTAGTCTAGAACCAATGATAATGTTCCAAAAGTAATAAAACTTTAAAAACAATGTAATCTGTCACATTTTAAAAAGAAATTTAAATTAAAAGAAGCATTTTCAAAAGAAACTGAATATTCAGTAAATATTCTCTTGATTTGAGATCAAATGCAATTTGCTAAAATGGTAGCTAAACAACAACCTGTATGGAGATCAGAACCCAGCGGAAAAGAAAGCTCCTACGTTTTTTGTTAAATTTTCTATTGACAAACTACTTTTCTTTCATCCACAGATGAAGCATTTACAATTAGACCCGGAATGTTCAGTAAATGGTAAATTAATTTAATGACAACAAGTGAAAACACATGTGTCCTCCTAAACGTTTTTCTGAATTCCTATTGCTCGTGTCTTATTGTGTGAAATGGTGTAGATTTCCAGACGTGCTTCCCACCCACTTCCCCTGTCCTCTCGTCCGTCCTTCATAAAAGTGCTGGCTCTTCCGGAAAGTAATGAAGGTTTACAGCTCAGCACAGCCTGCTAATTACCCTTACTAACTACCAACCCCAGACACCTGTCTGTCTGCCTTTGCCTAAGCTACAACCCAGCCGAAACAACACCAGGCTCTATAAAACACTCTGTCTGCATCATCTTATCTATATGCACATCTAAATTGATTGTATTATTACCAAAAAGAAAAGGAAACAAAGGTAAGATATTCCAACAATTTCATTTAAAAAGCTAAAATTAAATGGATAGACTGATATCTGTTCCAGAAAATGACATTTACAGATCACCACCTCCTTGAGAGAAACACCTTGTTTTTGACCTCATGCTAACTTTTTTTTAAAGAAGCAAGGTAAAGGTTTTGCTAGGATGGCTCTCGGACCACTGAGGTACATTCAAGCAGTCCCCTAGCTTACCCCAGTAGACCACTTGAACACTGAAGCCCACCACCACCTAACAGCCCTACACAGACCAATAAATCCCTCTTCATAAACAACGGCTGTGAGGGAGAGAGAGAGTGGGGGGCAAAGGATGATGAAAGAAGAAAAAAGTCTGACAAAGACAACATCCAAAAGAGAGAAAGTCAGCCAGACACATAGAAACAGAATGTTGAATTTATCTGTAGGTGTGCAAGGTTCTGTCCGCTCTGCCGTGCCGCGTCTGCTGTCTGACTCAGGCTCGATGGGTCATTGGGGGCTGACCATTTACTACGGCATCACGACTCATTAGAGTGGGCAGCACAGAGGAAGGAAAGGCTAAAATGACTTTCCCAGATGGGACAGGTCAAACAGGAAGTGCTCAAGGGGTCAAAAAAGACCAATCCAAATACAAACAAACATAGCCAGAACAGAAAACAAAACCTTAGTAACCTAAGTCAATAAGGAGACAATCAGGAGATAAGTTGTTCCAGTCATTTTTGGAAATATGGGAAACCTCTAAAGAATTGGAGTTTATTAACTGGAAAAATATTAAACGCAATCCCTGGTTTGCTTTCTGAGATGACCTAAGCCTTTGTGTCTTTGTGAGTCAGCCAGAAGTGTTGGTGGAAAGTTCACTGCATCCCTCCTCTCAAAAATACAGATCATAATGTTTGGAGAGGTGTTGTCATGTTGTGGTGATGGCGTCACCACGAAGCTACAATTACACTGCGGCCACATCACAGGGACAAAATGGAAACATGGCTGCAGTTCGGCCCGGGCATTCTCCTCAGCGAGCCTGCTATACTGCAGGAGGAAATTGAGGCTGAGAGTGTGCCATAAAACATTCCATTACAGTATCTTCCGCCAAACCAGGACATAAATGTCTACAAATGCAGCTATTTTTCCCTTTTGGCTAAACAAATCTTGCAGCATCCAGGGACAGATTGCTCAACTTAAGACTAAAAAAACAGAAAAGCGTATGGGAAAACATCTATTTACAACATAGGAGACTTCCAATGCCTTCATTCCATTATCTTCATTGTGACTGTACATCAAGCTCTTTAGCTTTTCAACACTAACCTCTAAGATTCCTCGAGCTGAACTTTAAGAGTTTCTTAGGCTTGTGGGAGCTAGCGGTCTTCAGTGAGGCCTGCCGGCTGAGCCTTTGAAAGCAGCTGGCTTCTTACCGGAGCACAGGAGCTGCGTAAGAACTCCTCGACTATTAGTTTTACTGGTAAGGCAATCAGCTGGAGGCTTTGTTCAGGCGGCTCTACAGAATGTTTCCAATACTATAAAGTATGGAACCCAAGGACAAGCCACCGCCACCCTGGCTCACACTCACATATGGAGACACCGAACGGACCTGAACGGGTATACAAGGAGCCAAACATCACGTAATGATATCAACCCATGCACGATCACGTTGACAGATGTGCACATGAAGGCCACTCTGTCATCTGCACACACTTGCCCTGGCTGTACATGTGCATCCTGTGCTTAATAGCAGGGCATCCCTTTCGCCTTTCTTTAAGACCAGCTTTAGCACTGCATGTCCACTACTCAGTATTTGCTTGAATGATTTGTGGACTCCAGGGACTAGGGATGTGCCTTTTTGTAGTAAGCCAACAATCCAAACCCCCCTCTTCCCTCCCTCTTCTGAATGCTTTGAGTCTCTTCCCTGCTGTCTTTGAACTGAGATCAGAAAGAAACATTTTGGCACACATGATGCTGGTCGATCAGGTGCAGGGATAGCCTCCTTTTGAGTGGTCTGTTGTTTTAATAATGTAACCCCCCCTCATCCTCCTCCTTCTGAACCTTCGTCTTCCAATGCTCTTCCTTGTACCCCTCCCGTGTCTCTCCTCTCCCTTTCAAAATCATTACGGCCCCCTTGGATTTCTTTCACCCCATGCCATGCAATTACTTCTTGTACAAAGAGAACAAAGTAAGGGCAGTTTGGGAACATGGGTCCAGAGGCTTCGGCTAGGAGAAGGGGGAGCACTTAGGATCTCTGAGGGAGGGGGTCAGAGTCCACACTAACCCCAAAGCCTGGCCTGGGAACTCACGAGTGGAACCTCTTTTAGGGGATTAATCCCCGCCTGAGCTGAGATCTCTTTCCCCTCGCCACCACTTGAAGGAGACTCTTACTTATCAGGAAGTGATGATATAAAAGTCGATGGCTTGAGAAGCGACCTCGTAAAAACTCCAATGAACAGAACTGCGCTGTGGCAAATTCCATAGCTTCTCTAAAATAACAAGTGCACTGCGCCTTAAGGGTTCAGGAGGACAGACGGAATGAAGAGGAGGGCGGTTTTGTCTAGAGTGAAGGGAAGGAGGTTGCAGAAGTGGTCTAATTGAATAGTGCCTGGGTTCTGATTCCTTGTCTTCAATTAAGGTGCCAAACTTCCAGAAAAACAAAACAGACATTTTTACTCCTGACAAATGAAACCAAAATAATAATATGAAAAGGGAGGGGGGGGAGAAAACAGAAAGTGGGGGGAGGATATCCTGTTTAACTACCCATTTTTTACACCTGTCAAGCCTTCCAAAGCCCCAGCTCTGCTCTGTTTATCTGGGATAAAAAAAGACAGCTTTGATTGAGTAAATCAGAGAGTGAGATGTCGGCAAGCGAACGGAGGGCAGCGAAACAGATGGTTTCAGCTCAGCGCTGCAATTTGGTGTAAATTTGACCTGAAAAACACAGGGTGTTTATTGTGCGCTATCATATAGGCCCTGTCAAAGCACCGGCAATTATTGCCATTAGGCTTCCATCATGTCAGTGGCTGTGCCTCTCGAGCAGCCCGCCCCCTTTCTCCAAGCCCTATAATCTGAACACACTTTTGCTCCATCAGGACGGCCCGAAGCAGGCAGATTGTTAAACCGGCACCCATCACCCTCTCTCTCCCTCTCTTTCCAGCCGTCAGACAGGAGGGCGAGAGCTGGGTGCTAAGTCACCGTCGGCCGCTCTTTTCTTTTTCATTTGCCTCCATCCGTTCCTGGCACTTCAGCGACTCTGACAGGCGTTTGGGGACCTGACTGATGTTTGTATTGTGTGCACTGAATTGAAAAGGAAATGGCCATTAAAGTATGGGAGATAGTGGTATGCGAGCGGGTGAGTGGTGAGGTGTGTGCGTGTTACCGTCCGAGTATTCTCCAGACTGCATTTTAACATGCTTGGTTGGCAAGACTCAGTTCACAGATACCGGATGAATTGTCCTGTGTATTAAATTTGTGAATCCCCCATGGTCACCCAGAGAGATGAAAGAGCATAAAAACTCTCCTTCCGGATGATGTCATCCTCTGCCCTTTCCACAAACGCCCCTCACCCCGAAAGGCCTTGTTTCTTCAACCTCCGCCTAGCTCTCTCTCCCTCCTCCTCTCGGCTCGCATCAGTACCCCAATACATACCCCAAATCCACCCAGCCACCCTCACACACATGCACCGCTCCAGCTGGGCTTGATGCAAGGGGGGGAGGCAGGAGGACCACCACCTGTTACAGTTGTCTGAATCCTGAACACATGGCCTCGGAAAACTGTGATTAAATTGGTTTAACCTCCAGATTATTATTTACTTGAGTGATTGTCACTAAAATTCCATAGGTGTAGTGAGTGTTAACCCAAACTATTTATCGGAAGTACTCTGTGAGTTGTCCCTGGTTAGATATGACTGAAGGAAATGGTGTCTTTCTAGAACTCTTACTTTTGTGAGAGTCAAAGCTTGAGCCAGCTGGCTAAGACGAGGGTCTCCTGTGGGCCTGAGGCCGTTTGGCCAGTGATCAGGAAAGGAGAGCTTTGTGTATGAGTACACACACTCACACACACCAACGCAGAGACAGTGCAGTCAGTGTGAATGGCTGCAAAGCAGCGAGCGTTCAGGTGCACAGTGTGGAGAGTCTCCTGTGTGGATCATTAGGGCTATCGGAGGCACTGGAGTGGGATTAAGTGACTTTGAAAGGTAGCAGGCTCAAGCCGCAGACTCTGCCTGGTGGCCACTTAAAAGCAATAAGGTCTCTGGCACTGTGATGTCTGCCCAGCCAAGCAGGCTGATACTGTCTCACTGCTGCTGTCTTCTTTTCCTTCATTCTCTCTTTCTTTCCTTCATACATTCTTATTACTTACTTTTTTCCTTTCCTTCTTTATTTCATTTTTTTCTCTTTTCCTTACATCTGTACTTCTGATTTTTTTCCCTTTCATCCAGTTATCTTCTTTTTTTCTCTAAATTCTTTATTTCTTTTTATTATTTACTCCTGTTCCTTCTCATTTATTCCATCTTTTTCTTTAATTTGTTTTATTCTTTAATAATATTTTTTTCTTTTTTCTTAATTTCATCCTTTTGTACTATTAACTTATTTTCTTCCTCTTTGCTTCATCCTTCCTATTTCTTTTCATCCTTTATTCTCTTATCCTTCCTTGCTTTCTTTCTACGTCCATTATTTTAATCCATTCCTATATATTTCATCTTGCGTCTTTCTACCGTTCTCTCCTTTTGTACTTATGATTCTAAAAGAAAAAGACAGCAACATTAATTAGTGACACTGTGTGGTAATAAATATCAATATATATCCTGGCCTCCACCCACAGCTTTCCCTTGAGTACAGAGCAAAGTTATCAGAGTACTGCTGAGCTTGCTTTGTTACACACAAACACATGTGCATACATGGGCAAAAAATGCACAAACACACACATTTGTGGGAGGCAAATGGATAGAGAAAAGGAGACTGAAGTGGGAGAAGGTTACATGACCATTTGTCCCCAAAGGACCAGGCTCTTTTTTCTTCCTTCTTTGTTTTCTTCTATATAATACATACAGACACAGAGCACAAAATCTATTTATTGAGCACACAGTATATTTTTGGTTGCTTGTGTGCTTGTATTTGATATCAAAGATGTATTTATTTTTTAATAGAAAACCCATTAATCTAATTCTTAACTACACTGATTACATTAGCAACATCTAAACATATCAAAAGATAAACAACATGCAACTAATTAAATGAAATTTCACAATTATCAGGACCAGCACAATGAAAAAGAATTTCAAGATACTCCCTTATTGGGAAAAAAAATTCTAACCACATAAAAACAAATGCATTACCAATGTACAAAACTGTTTGGCTGGTCCAATGAATACAAACTTAGTCACAGATGGTTCATAAGAATTGGACACAAATACTCTCTTGCCCACTCTCTCTCTCTCTCTCTCTCCCCCTTGAACAGACTTAAGAAAATGCTGCAGTCAATGGTGTGGATAGAGCCGTGGAACACAAAGGGTCGGCTTCATCGCAGCTCTTTTCAGGGCTGCGGGAGGATAATGTCCGTCCTCTGTTTTGTGTGTGCGTTTTCAGGGTCACAGAGGAGGGCACATTAAGCCAGTATCGCCAAGCTGGTCATTTCACTGCTACTTCTGCTGGCAATTTCCACCTCCCTCTTTCCCTTTCTCTGTAACCCCCCCCCTTCACCCTTTCTTTCCTTTCTAATACAGCACCAGGGTCTAATAGGCATCTATTGCTGTGCGGCCATGGGGGCTTTATTGAGACACTGGAGTGTTTAAAAACAAGAGAGAAAAGTGGCAGAGGGGGTTGTTGGTTAGCTTTTACCTTTACCTCACGAAAAAAAAAAAAACTAAACTTTTTTTTTTCTCCTCTAGCCCAGGAGAAGGGAAACGGTAGCTAGCGACTCTTTTCCTCACCCCCTCCTTCCCTGAACCCCCCCGCTAGGATGAAAGCTGCCTCCACTTTAAAGTGGATTAGAGGAGCAAAACACTGAAACAATGGGAGGTGAAAAATCAAATTAGGCTCTTAAACATCAAAAAGGGGCCTTGAACAGTTAAGCTTCCTCTCCTCTAATCTGTTTACTTTCAGTCAACTATATATTCACAATCACAAACCGTTTCTCCACAAGCTTGGCACTAAAATGCAAGTCTGTTCCTGTCACTGTAATGCTGTCCACACAAACAGAGGGCGAAAGGGCACGGCAAGTCTGTGTGGTTTAGTCTGAAGTGCTTTAAAATGATCACTTTTGAGAGGAAACTCTTGAGAGTCTGAATGCTGCAGTGGGTAAATAGTTTGTCTTATTTCCGTCTGTTTTTCTTTCTTTGCCCTCGTTATTTACTCTGTTTTTATTTTCTCCCGTTCTCTAAATCTCTTTCTCACTTTCTCTCCTCTCTCTCTCTCTTCATCCAGCAGGGGTGATTTTCACTAAAGAACACCCCAGCAGCGTTCCATGTTGCATTGTTCACGCTCTGCCTCCAATTTGCTTTCCACATTCTGCAGCCCCGTCCGAGACGTTACGCCGGCTTAAGAGACAAATCGCACACACAAAAAAAAGGGGGAAAAAATGGAGAGAGGAGAAAGGGCCAGCCCTTCACAGCAATGCAATTATCGCAGCATTTGATGCCGACAGCCGCCGCCGCTGGCTTTTGTAGTGTGGCTTCTGCTCTTCTCTGCTTGCCCTGTACTTCACCAGAGCACCTAATAGCCATGGAAGCAGCGATTTTTACGGTACAAGACATTAACATGGCTACACTCCCCAACAATGCCCACATTCAATAGGACTTAAAAAAGAGAGGTGGCTTCGCCTACTTAAGTAAGCCAGAACCTGCCACTGAAAGAGACAGTCCGTGAGTTTATTACACCTTCAAAGAGAGAGAGAGAAAGTCTTCAAACTACATCCAAAGCTTTAATATAAAACTGCAGGCTTCCAGAAAGTGGCATATTCACATCCACCTGCCTCTTTAGCTAAATAGTTATTTATTTAGTAATAAACAACTATTTTTATAATGGTTTTTATATTTTTATAATGGTCACAAAATTTCAATAAAAATACATGGATAATGATTTTTTTTCAAGTCTATAAATAAACCATTCTTCTGTGTGTAATCTGATTTACATCCAATTTAAAATAATTATAAAATAATCTTTGCTTCTATCAATTTAACTTATTATTTTCACTCAAGTTTCAAAATTTGAATGAAGTACAATAAAAGAGCAATGAATTGCCGGTTTTAAATTTGGCATTATTTTGCTTTAAAAATGAATGCAGCAATTAAACATTTTAATTACATTAGATGTTTTATTAATGCTTTTAAATTGAATGTGTTTTTACAGCCTGCAGACAGTCCGTGTCAATCTAAAATTTAGTCAAATTAAACTAGTTTAGAAAAAAATCTACAACTAATACATTTAATATTTATTAAATTCACCCATGTTCAGCAAAGTAAATCAGTATATCATTTACTTAATTCAATCTAAAACGAGACACAGTATATTTGCACCTCAAATACAACAAGAACAAGTTGACACTTGGCCAGTCAGCTTCCTATTTGTGTTAGTGATACGCAGCTGATCTTCTGCTGTTTGCGGTTACAGATGCACCAGACAGCAGAGAGGGAGGCGAAGGAATAAAGGCGGGAGGAGGCGGAGGTGAAAAGAGGGGCAGATGAGCAGGAGGGGGCACTTTTACAAAGGCAATGGAAAGAGAAAGTTAGACACAAAGAAACAACGAGGAGCAAAATGCGGGACACAGAGAAAGGAGAACCGAGCCATTCAAAAGACCATCTGTGATTTGAAATGGATGAGTGTTTTGAGTGCTGTGTTTTTCCTTATCCAGCGCTGAATGGACAGAAACCAATCAGTAACTTAAAAAGGCTATAAACAAATAAATGTGAAAAAAGAGCCCTTCATGCTTCCTCACAGGACAAATTATACGGGGCGAGATGCCTCGACACAGCTTTTAAAATAACAAAAAACTATGAAATTGGGAATTAACCTTGGAAGAATGATGAATAAACGTATAAACAAAATGCCATTTAATTCACAAGACGCTAGTAAAATGTGTGAAATAACAGTGATTACACAGGCTGTAATACAGATTGAACAGGCTGACAAGTGACTATAATCATTCATTTTAATTATAATTAGTGTTTTTTTATTCTTGTGGTTTATTCTTCCTAATATTATCAGCTGCAAAACTACTGTTATTATTGTTGATAATAATGAAATAAATCAAGCTAATTCTAATTTAAATTCATGTTACCATACAACCTTAAAGAAAATTAAAACGACCTGTGATACAAAATTACTCAAGCTTAATTATCTCATGTTAATGACTGTTTATGAATGAAGAGAACACCTTAAGTGATCGACGTGAAATTGTATGTAAATTAAATCATGCGCTCAATCTAAAGTGCTAATACTTATTTTTATTCTAGAATAATTCAGATAAAGGTACATGGTAAGCAAGAGGCAAAGCTAAACACTATCAATATACTAAACCTGTTTCAGTTTAGTTCAAGTATTATCTAAAGAGTATTAAAGCATATTAGAAATTATTTAAACAAGTGGAAAATTATTAATAATAATATTTGATATACTATTAGAAGAATAAGAAAACAAATGTAAGAATTGAAAAATAGGTTGTTGTTATTATTATTACTGTCATTGAAAAAAATGACTCCTGATTAAATCAGAACTGAAGTTTCTTTGGTCAATTAGTAAATTAAGCACATATTAGCTTTGTATACATTAAAGCAAATTAATAGACTTCTCTAAAAGCATCACTCATTAAACGTGTCTGCATAGAGCTCAACCGGGACAATGAATTACTCCTCTCTCCATAAAGTAAAATAATGTGAAATATCGCATATTTTAATCAACTTCAAAAGTATTGCTATCCTCAAATTTTGGACGGGTGCCGAACACATTCATGGCAGTTTAATTAAATTAACTTGTGGTACATCTTTGATTTGTACCCATTAAAAATACAATTTTATGACTCAATTCGAAAAAGCATCATAGAAGGTTAATGACTAAAAGTGGGGCATAAGAAGCTTAATTGCGGACAGACACTGCGGACAGTATTTTATTGTGTAAAGCTAAATTCAAGACACCAATTCTGCAGCTAAGAGGTTTGTGGACGGCATTAAATCACAGGGTAGCCTGAGACAACTGCTCTAGAGGACAAAAAATCATCCTTTAAAAATGTGAATGCACTTTTTATATGCCTCAACCGAGGGTTTAATTTAGGATTTGATTGCTGGCCGTTCACTTTTGTATAATTAAACAGAATAAACTTAGCGGCGATTTATTAATAGTCCCATATAAACACATCTAAATTTATTATTAAAAGATTCAAATGACTAAAAACTAAAATAAAATAAAAAAATAAATAAACGTAGATTGAACATACATTTCAAGCAATTTAACAAAACATTTAATTAATTACAGAATTACAGTATGTCCAAACATGTATGCATGTCAGATTTAACATATTAAATATATTTTATCCATCATCTTATACTGAACCACAGTTTAAAGGATTTCAGTGCTTGGCACAATGAGAGTGTTGAGTTGAATCTAACCTATAGGTGAAGCAAGCTAATAAACTAAAGACAAATTTCTGGATGGTGATTAACCCGAGCTGATGTCAGTGGCGGATACTGAAGGGATGACATTAGCTGTAAATGTAATGATGCAGAGGTTCATCTCTCTCTGCTAGGATGAGCTGCATGATGAAGTCAGTTAGGCAAGAGCACAGGACTCTTATTGACCAGGGGGAGTTTGCCTAGCACTAAATTCTCAGCCATAACAATGTAGTGAATAGGTGAGAAAGGAAGGAGAGCAGAGATCAGCCTGCGGCGTGACCCAAGAAGGGGTGTCCTAGGTTTGGGGTGAAAGGGAGGAGGAGGAGAATAGGGTTGACGGCTAGTCTCTTGACCTCCCAGAATCTCGGTTCCTCCTGGTGCACACCAGAAATGACAGGACCTCCCACCTTTATTCTCCCACTTATTCATCATTAAAACGCACTGACACACATGGGCTTTTACTTTAACGGGACATATACTGCATTCAGGAGTATCGCAAAAAACTAAAACAGGGCAAAAGAGAGAAAAGCTGATGTGTCATACCTATTATAAATATTCAAAAGTGCTGGCCTTGACACATTAGTACATTGTGAGGGCGTAGGAAGAGAAAGTGTGAGAGAAAAATAAACAGCGGAGGAGAGTGGTAAACAAAACATTCCCTAATGGATGGGTGTGTAGGGGGTTTTAAAAGCGGTCTACAGTTGCCATTAACAGATTAAAGCACCCTTTTGGCCTGATCAGTAAAGCGTGTCAGCAAACTACTCCTAACTACTAGCAAACCGCTCCCAAACACTCCTGCCATATTCTCACAGCGGACACATCTTCAGCAGTCGAAAGAGAAAACGGACAGGACGGGGTAACGAAGGATCAGGTCTGACCCGCATGACTGCCCCCCTCCCAGCACACACACACTGACAGGGGGTAGTTCCAGCCTGGTTGTTGGCAGGACTCTCTGATTTCACGGCAGGCTGGGTGGTGCCATTGAGCAGTCATCATGCTCTCTTTCAGCCTTTTATACTACAAACCCCCCACCCGCTACCTCACCCCACAACAACTACACCCGCAGACATGCATGCAAACCTCACACACACGCTCCAACATTCTCACCCAAGCACTACCACGACCTTGCCCTGCCATACAGCGCCATCATAACACGGGTTCTCACACTTTGTCCAATGATTTCACTCTTTCTGCACTGGTTTTTGGGAAATAAACTATTTGTAGAATAATCTTTGGAGTTTATATATATATTTATATATATATATACACACACATAAACTCACACACACACACATATACATACACAAGTATAAAAACACACTGTTATTATTTAGACAAGTAGACAGATAGAGAGATGGATGAATAATTGTTTCTCAGCACTAAAAAGTTACTTGAAAAACATTAATACATTGTGGTTTTTGGAAGCTGAAGGCATAATCAAAATTCTCCAAAATATTCAATAAACATAGAGGAGCGGAGAACATTGTGAATGTTCTGAGCTCTCTGTGGAGCTCTATGTGGGCTTAAGCACCATCCATAATGTCTCCTAATGTGTCATCTGTCACACATTACAGAGACGTGACATAATTTAGATGGCATGTGAGGTGAGAGAACCGTGTGCACAGGGTGACAGTGTCTTACAAGGCACAGTGAGGTAACCAGTTCTCTCCCCTATTCTCGCCCTCTCCTCTGAAAAGCGGTGTTTTGTTTGCGAGTAAAGTTTTCTCCTCCTCTTTGAGTGGGCTCGAGAAAGTCTCCCTTCTCTCCTTTAACAAACTCCCCTCTCTTCTGTCAGACTTCCAGCGGGCTAATTAACATGCAGCAGGGTGACTTTTCGCCTCTTGTGTTTCTCTCTCTCTCTAAAGGGTACTTAATAAAATGTGAGTCTGCGGAATGCAACAAAGGCACAGCGCCTCAGAGCAGCTTCATTTCCATTAGAGAGGCCTCCCGGCTCTCACACTAACGTCTGGACCTGCAGTTCATTCTTGCAGAGCGGTCCAACAACAGGTTGGTACTTCCCCAGCTACAAAAAGTGTGGAATGAAGAAAGCACTTCCAGGACTAGATGTAAGTGCTAAAACAGATCCAGTGACAGCCACTCTATTGTTACCCAGAAATCAATTAATCGATTAATGGTGCAATGAACATTATAATATACAAATCAGCCTACTTAATATAGTGTTTTTATAAAATAAATAAATATAAACACTTTTAATGAATACATTACTAAATACACCTTGAGAAATAAGTTTTGGATCTTTTCTTTTCTTTTTTGTTTTATTAATTTGATGATTTCCTTTAATCTTTAGTCATGCCTGTGAATTTGAATCTGATTGAAGTTACCTTTACTGTATGTTGGGTCAATATGAGGGAAAGTCAACCTGCCAAAGCCTGGCTGGGACTAAAAGACAAATAGTGTTTACTTAAAATATCCCATCATCGCCCGATTAAAAATTCCATTTGTTAAAATTGCGCAAATATGTGTTTCATTACACATGACTAATGGCTTTTGCATTAATGAAACACTTGCAGAGCTAAGGAATTAATCAAAGAAGAGACAACTAAAATAAGGTATTAAAAGTTATTCAGGTACAGTAATTGCAGCTGAATATTGTTTGACTTAGATGAATCCTGTGATGTTAGAGTTAAGGCGAGAGATGACGCCCTCCCAAAAATACAAATGCTTGGATAAGAGCTCTTGCTATAAAACTCCAGTTATGAGATCATTGTGGTATAATTTCTAATGGGAGGAAAAATACCCCACAAAATAAAACTGGTTTTCTCCTCAACTTAAACTCTCTTCCTCTCTGTTCTTATTGCTCTCTCTCACTTCCCCAATCTCGTGTCCCTGGTGCCTGGCTCTCCCTCACATCCTTTCTAAATTATTCACAAGCAGTCCTGCAGTATGCTTGATTAAGTTTTAATTTCAGCAAATTACCAATCGGCAGGAGGCCACCCTAGTGAATCATATGGATGGCGAGTTATTTATCAGAGCTGAGGAGGTGCAGATACTTCAGCACTCGCTGTTCTCTAATCTACTGGACACTGACCTGGACTTCATTGTGCAAATAGTCAATAGGCCACAGCTAGTCATTTACTCACTCAAGCAGAACTACACCTGACTTTGAGTTTGAAGTGTTAACGCTGCTCATCTGTGCGAGAACAGCTGTTAGAGGCATTACAAGTCAACTAGAAAGCAAAATGCATTTATTTACATTCTTAAAGAGATAGATAACCAATTATCTTAACACTCATGTCTAAATATGTAGGCGTGTGTGTACATATATATATTATATATTTAATTTAATTTAAAAATCTAAATTAATTTTAATCTATACAATAACAGTCAGTATGGTCCAGTGTTGTTTTGAACACCTTGACTTTCATTTTATGGACTTTTCAAAACATCATCCTTTATGTTCCTCACAAGAAAGAAAGTCAGACAGGTTTGGAGCGACATAAGGGTGAATTTCATTTTTGGGTAAACTAATAAGGTTGATTTAGTGACGCTAAATTATATATCTGACTTGAATAAAAGTAGCTAATGTGTATATTACCACAAAAAAAAAAAAAAAAAAAATTGGTTCCCTAACAATACCTTTTCTCCAATATATAAATGTATTAAGTTACAGCAGTCCGGAAACAACATGATATTCCCCCCCTAATCTCCTGACATCATATGTGGGGTGCAGATTAGCGCTCAACACACTGTAAATTACATTGTGGTCTCATTAAGACCTAATAGCATCTTATTACTCTAATTTACCGATATAGGCATTTGAAGGGCTAGCAGTGGCACTCCATACCGCCGCTAACTCCGCGCTTATAGATTAGTGCTCTCCTTCACAATAATCAAGCACTAACTGCAGGTAGTAATTTAGCACTCAGGATAATTACCACTAATGATCACGTCGGTGTCGGAGCGAGGGAGCGTACACGTGTGATTATGTGCATTCACGCGGCATGTTTGCGTTAACATGGAACCGCTGTTGATTTGTGCGTGTGAAACACTAGCGCTAGCGCAGTAGCTCATAACCCATTAGCCTGAGTGTGGGGAGGTAGCCAGGGCCCTGCGTCGGATTTATCACGCTCTCCCTGGGTGATTGTCCAACACGGCTTTCCTGTAGCTCTGACAATAGGGTTGGGATTAACGCGGCCTGTCAGTTTCCCCCACACTACAGATCTTTTTGTCCTCGTTAAAAGCTCCTCTAATTAGCGCAGAGGGGCTTCGCTGCTATCTGCTATCGCTCAGATACACCACAGGGTTATAGCTGGAAAAAAAGCAGCACATTTTTCCTCTCATTTTCTAAGGGCAGTACACCCACACACACACAAAAGCCCCCTTACGGCCTAGGAGATATCAGCCTTCCCCTTACTGTGGCTTTTAGCACACCGATCATAGATCTTATTCATGGGCCGTATTGCCTTATTGCGGTCTTGGCTTTAATGAGACATAATAAGGGGGACATTTCATAGCAACACGCTTTTTTTATTTGCTGAACCGTATCTCTCTTTCTCGCTCGCTCGCTCCCACTCTCGCCAGCTCCCACTTGGCAGATGAATCATATCTTTCGCGCTACATATGCTAAAGCCATGTAATTACAGGCCACCTTAAATACAACAAGTCTTAAAGCTGTCGCCAGAATTACCCCGAAACAAGGCAGGCGGCTCTGTAACCAAGCTGTCACTGTTAAAATTAATTTATCACAGGATGGGGAGAGAAAGAGAGAGATAATTTGGCAGAGGAAGACTAGTAACAAAGTGAATCGAAAGCTAGACCGATTGACAGGAATAAAAAAAGAACTAAGTAGAATGTCGACACCAGACGTTCCGCACTGTATGACTCATCTTTATTCGCTCTACTTGTTTCTTTTTCGATTTCTAAGCCCTCACAGCTCACTTTATATATATGCTGTGGTATGATTGGCTAAAAAATGACTCACAAAGGTGTTTTTGGAGGTACATAAGCAGTGTGTGTGCAGTTCAGCCAAGTTTCAGCTTTGTCCCTCCCGGCTGCTAAAGGCTTTAATTCATCAGTTGGCTGCCTGATTGATCTGGTTCTCATGGGCCGCTCTGCCGCTGCTGATGCTGCAGAGCACGTGGAGACGGTTGGCAGAATAAAGAGTAGCAGTTGTGTGGCTGGCTGCGAAAGTGGAGGGGACATTTTTTAAAACGTATTAATCGCCCTGCCTGATCAGGGCCTGAGTGCTGCAGACAGGCCCTGTCAGGGCGAGCGTGAGAGAGATGGTCTATAGGACCGTGCAAGTCTCAAAAGGGCTGCTACTCACGCCTACAAACACGGCTGAATCCTTCTATTTTGTGAATAATGCACGCGCACACACATACGAAATCAAACACACGCTTGCAAACAGCATGCATGAAAGAGTACACAGCTCTCTGATGATCGTAATCGGGCCTCAATATCAGCAATTCCCTGAACGTTAAACAAGCTCCATGAAGGAAAACCAATTTGTCATAGTTATGTTTTTTCTTCCTTTGTGATGTTATTTGTATTGCCCTCAAAGCTACATGATTAATACATTGTAATGGCACCGTTATTTCACTTTACTTGGCTGCTCATCTTTTTTAGTCTTTTTTGTGCACATACAATTTAGTCGTTAATTGCGGAGGGATGCAGGGAGGAATAGCAATGAGAGACCCGCAAGGCGAACCATAAGGTACTTTGTTTTCAGCCCCATTTAAACAGAAGGGTTTGCTATTGTGGTTATGCTACATCGGAGCTGGGCTCTCTGGGTAAGTGACGTCTCTGTTTAAGACGTTTGTGGTTACGCGTCATGCAACTGGTGGTGGATTAACCAAATCAACTCCCTGACCTACCACTGAGAAGCGATATAAACCTCCCTGAGTGTAGAGGTGTTTTTTTTTTGAAAGTCGGTCATTTTTGAATGGATATTTTTAAATGGCTAAATAAATATAGACGAGGACGTCAAAGTAAATACATTTATAATATCACAAAATATTAATATTTTAAATGCTGGGTTTTTAACTTTCTATTCACTAAAGAAAAAATGTGGTTTCAAAAATTGCTAATAAGAAATGTTTCTTGAGCTCCAAATTAGCATATTAGAATGATTTTTGTATTAACATGTGACGCTGATGAACGCAATAATGGCTGTTGAAAATTCAGCTTTGCCATCACAGAAATACATTACATTTTAAAATATATGACAACAGGTTATTAGTTTGAACTGGAATCATTTCTCACAACATTACAGTTTTACTGCATTTTTGATCAAATAAATGCAGACTTAGTGAATTTAAGATTAAAAAAAAAGTTTTGAAAGGTAGCATGATACAAATATATAACAATAAAAAAGTGGTTGCTGAATTATTGGTCAATTAGTCAAATGTTATGAATTGTTAGTAGATAAACCACATATTTTTATAATATGTAAATAAGGAAATAGAGCTCAGGGCTCTAATACTGTGTCTCAGTGTTGAGTCAAGGCCTCAGTACAGAGTGCATGGATCTTAAAGGAAGAAGACTGTTTAAAAGGACATGCTATTAATTGCTGGGCTACAAATGCTACCCACAAATGGAGCACACTAAAGGAAGCCATTTCTGATTGAATGACCATTGACTGGGACAGGGGAAGGAGGAGGAGCCAGGGATGAGAAAAGATAGAGACAGAGAGAGGGTGTGTGTGGTCTGGGCTTCGCTGGCTCCCGGGGTGTTCCGCTACACTGAGGACAGCACAGGGGAAGTGAGAGGAGGGAGCCAAGGTGGCGAATGAGAAGGGAAGGTGACAAGACATCAGGGAGAGTGCAATGAATTATTTATGAGGCCACTGATGGACAGGCTGAATAAGAGACACAGAGAAAGGGGGGAGACATAAGGATCAGTGGAGGGGAGGGGTGGACAGTAGAAACCAGGGACTCTTTCATGCTTAGCACACACATATACACTCGCACAGACAGACAGATGCACATACACACAACAAGCTGCTGTGTGAGCCCGGCCGGAGAGGTATAGGGTGATGGGACGCTTTGATTGTAACAAACCCCCAACATAAGTGTGCGAGCTTCAGAGAACAGGAAGGAGATGCCGTGTGAAGCGTATGTACATGTCTCGCCTGTCCGCTTGCCGGTAAGAATGTAGCAGGCTTAAAAAAAATAATATAAATAAGAGGACTGTCACCATTTTTCACAGCTCCTGGCCATAAGAGGACAGTATGTTTAACCTCAGTTCCCTGCTGGTGCTCTGAGCCTTGTTCAGGGCACATGTGAGTGATGTAGTGCTGAGGGTTCTGTGCTCGTGTGACCGCTCCGTAGGTGCACAGCGAGGGGGGCTAGGACTGGTTAAAGCTGGGATGATGAATATTTAACCCTTGTAGACGGGCGGTGGTTAATTTGTCAGGTCCGCTGGTTAAATGCCACCATTAGCATTGGGCCCCGATATTGACGGGTAGAGGCTGGAAGCGGGGATGATGGATGTAGAACAGCCCAAACCAGACAGCCAGCTCATCACGCCGCTGTATCGACAGAATATTATTAACACAGCAGCAGAGCATTCTACAACAGGTATAAGGGCTAGAAAAGACCCTCGAGGGTGGATGCAGTAGCAAACACAGTCCAATAAACACATTCAATAAAGGCTTTAAATTTACACTAAGTAGATTATATTATTTATTTATATATATATAAATATATTCACAAATTCACAGATAATTCTCAGAAATCGTGTTTTTTATTGTGCATTCCAATTAATCTCAATCAATCAGCAGTTGAGTTATTTTGCCTTTTTTTTTTTTTTAAATAACTGATGTTGCAAGCCACATTCAAACTCACCCTGGATAACTGAGCCATGACTCCAACCTGACATTAATTTTACTCTTAATGCAATAAAGTTGAAACCTTGAAAACAGTTACATGTAGGGTAAATAGTTTTATTAACCATTTTTCTTTCATGATTTTTCTTTTTGTGTAACCCCTTTCAACATCTTTCGGCAGCATGTGGCTTAGGGTGAGGGTCATGTCAGTGCTGTTCTCACAACCACAGGTAAACCTCTCCCTGTGCTCCACGCCCTGCCATTACAGCGCACAGCAAACCCAAAACCCCTACCAAAACATTTCCCACCATGCAATCTGCCTAAGGAACGCAGACATCCTGGCCCACCAGGGCGTCTGCCCAACCCCGTCAATTGCCCTGTTACCACGGATATAACACCGGGTTTCTGCGTGAGGCCGTTTCTCCCCAGACACCTGCCACTGGAGCGGGCTCATAACATCTCTCCAGTTGTTACTGTGACATTGCCGCAAAGACAGGCAGTTTTAAAACCTCCACTTTACAGGACCTTCTGCTATTCACACGGTATATGCTGCCGCCTACATCCGCTGCTGACGCAAACAGCCTCGCGCTGTCATTATGAGAATTCAGCTGGAGTTGTAACAGTTTGGAACAGATTGCCTGAAAATCTACCAAGGGAAAAAAAAACAAGAAGAAAAATAAAACCGGCTTTCTGGCAAGGCAAAAAACAAATCTTGTATTTCTTTGTGCATCATTCCGTGAAATACAAACACATCTGAGAAAACGAAGTGAAACATTCCTCTGTGTTCACCCCAGCTCGGCAAGCCATTGGTGGCAGGTTTGTTGAAGCCTGACTGAACAAACAGTCTTGTCTCAAAAACAAGCCTCTCTTCTCGGGTGCTGCACGTAAACCGTTGACTCTCTTTCTCTTATTCTTTCTATCTACTAGTCTGTCTACTTTTGGCTGTGTTCACATGGTCATTTATAAGCAGATGTGATTCTCAGATTGACATACTTTTTCATCAACTTTCAGAAGTAGCTTTAATACGGTCTGTAAAAATGATTAAATGAAGTCCTTTTCTTTTCTTAGAAAACATCTGTAACAACACAAGTAAAACAACTAACATATTAAATACAAATCAAATGCCAAGTTAAAGATATAATAGGTATAAAACACTTTTAAACATTTATTCATTAATAAAAGAGAATAATCCACCATTTTCATAGAGCACAGTTAAATTTAAATTTAAAAGTATTTTAAAAGATAAAAGTATTTTAGTAATTTTGTACATTTTAAATACATTGTTAAGCTGTGAAGTCCTAAATGTGGCATATTCAGTTAAAAAAGACTTCTGTGTGTTAACAAAAATAAATAGGACTCTAAAACTGGAGTGACATCGGTATTCTACTGCTGTGTGAACACAGCCATCTTCTCTTTCCCCCCCATCTCTTTTTCTCTCTCTCAAGGCTTAGGCTGATGTACTGAAGGATAGACACGCTCTGAGATGCGTAGGCCGTTCTCCCCCGATACTGTTTGTTTGTACATGCTCGCTTTGTTTCCCTCCTCTCTGCTCCACAGATCTTTGCATCTCGCCAGGCTCTGTGTGTGTATCATAGGAGACCAGTAAACAAAAAGTTAAAGGAGTCATGCATGGAGGGCCTGCATGAGCCCCCCTAAGCCCCACAAAGCAAACTCAGGCCCAAAAAAGGAGCAAAGTTAAAGCTAAAGGCCCCACACGAGGAGCAAACATGCTGTCATATGTGCGCAGAAAAATGGAGTCTCATATGGAGAGATCTGCAAAGGGGGAGCAGAAAGAGAGGCGGTGCCTTTTGATTATTTGCACTTGTTTGATGTCCCCACAGAAAAAGGACAGAAAGGAGACGTGTTTAACTTCTAGAAGAGAGCATCATGCTGTGTCCGAGCCATACGACCACTATCACTAAACCCCACTCAGCCTGCCGCTTGTTAGACAGAGCACTGGAAAATCAATATATCTTTGAATGGAGGTCACAGGGGTGACTGCTTTGGGAAAAGTGACAGATTTGCTCTCTTTTGCTCTCTAAGCCCATCCCCTCCTCCTCTGGACCCCATTCGTAGTCTCGACTGCGCCCCCCCTCCACCCCTGTTTCCCCAGAGGCGGATGCCGTGCATTCTGCCGTGGGGATGTGGTATTAGACAGCCCGTATCCAAATGGCACCCGCAGAGCCGCGCAAGCACAGGAGCTAGGGGCCAACATGACTACAGGATTACACAGCAGCAGGTGTGAATCGCAGCTTAACTCACAAAAGCACACAAATACACAGAAAGAGGGGGTGGGGGGGTTGTTCGATATAGAGGGAGTTCAGATTAGCCACTTTTAGGTTCCATTTTCAATGGCGACAATTTTCGGCTCTGCAGTACTGAAATTGTTAGGGTCTCGGGCCTGCAGGCGCACAGCCGTGGCCTGAAAATGGCTGACCGAAGGGGGGGCAGTTATGGGCTTTGATAGGGGTGAAGTGGAGGGGGTCTCTGCTTAAGAAGATTTTTGACCCCCCGAGAGGAGACGCGGTCAAAGAGCATCCGTGTTCTTTGATGTGTCACAAAAATAAACTCACTGTCGACACGCAGAAAACATAGACAGGAAGAGCACTCGGTGCATGAGATCACTCGTAACCATTATGGCTTCTCTGTCCGATACTGTATCGCTCACACTGAGTGGACACAAAATGGAACAAAGAATAGTAATGAAAAGTGAATTAATCAATATAAGATGAAATTGAGTCTTGCTTCAGACTTGTTAATTGCAATAACTTATTTTTTAACCCCCAACGTCTGTTGAGATTTACTTTTTGTTTGAGACTTAATTGCTAAAAAAACAACCTCTTATTTTCTCTTTCATTTGTTTTAACTTCTTCCTCTAACCTGGTCAAGTAACATAAATTATTGAAGCTTTTTTTATTTTTAAAAAGAATGAAGTTATAATATGTGTCAACTTGCACGCTCGGCATTAATTCATATTATATGTCTTCGAAATATGTGAAATATTTATAAAGCATTTTATTTTTATGTGTATAACTTGTTTAAAAGAAAAAAAACAAGTATCAACCTTGAACCCTGAGGTACTTGCTTATATTTCTTATTTTAAGCCATAAGGACTTAAAATAAGAAATATAGTGGTCTCAAACAACATGTGGGTCAGTAAATTCAGTTAAATGCTGTTGTTGCTGTTTTCATTTAAAACAGCTTTTTATATTTGGTTGTTTTCAATTCTTTTCAATAAAATGAGTTTTAAAATACAAGTGTGCTAAAATGCTAACAACTCTGGTTGAATGATAGCCTGAGATGCATATGGTTCAATTACAGCACCACACTGGGTGACAGGATAATATGACCATGGATCCATGATCACAAAATGAAAGGAAGAGTAAAAAGGAAGAGGGAAAGAGATACAGAGAAAGAGAGAGGGAGTGGAGAAGAAGAGGAGAGGCCCATTTGTAATGTATACTACAGGAGGCATTGATGATTGCAATTATCAAATAGCTGTTTTAAAAGGCCATTGATTGGTGTCATTAACTCAGCGAGTGTTTACTGATTGCTGCATTTGCACGATCACTCATGCTGGGCGCTCGCGCATCTGTTCTGATTAGCCCTGAAGAGGAGTGGGCTATCAAAGGAAGGATATAAGCTCACACACGTCCAGCTGGCAGTGAGCGTGTGGACACACACAAGCAGAATTAGCACACACACAAATTAATAAAACACACACATACAGTTTCTGCATGTGCACACATAGCCAGAATTCTCAGACGCACAGTGTCTGGCACACGAAACGCTTATCTACTCAGGGCAACTGTATTCAATTATGTCAAAAGCCTTGTTAGAACACGACTGAGAACGGTGGCGTAACCCATCGTGATAGGAGAGGGGGCAGGGAGTCCTTAAGTGCCTATTTTAACTGTTTTCTCCCAGGCTGCCTGGCTACCAGCCCACCCCCAAAACGGCCCTCTTTATTGGCATGTAAAAGCCAAGCTTCATGGGCCTGGCCAGACAGACCAGCCTGACAACTGCAGGAGGGTTTCAGCTTCCTGACCGCCCCGCACTCTGGCCCTTTCACTAACCGCACATCGCCACGGCTACCAGCTGCCATGGTGCTCTTATCAGTGGGCCGCCTCTCTGTCACCACAACAAACAAACCCCTACTGCCACCACACAACCACCCACAGAGAAAGAGAGGGGGAAAGAAAGTGGAAGTGCTAAAGAGGGAGAGAACAGGTAAGACAAACGCTGTCCGAAAGATGAAAAACGCAACCTTTGCAAGCAATAAACAGAGGTACAACAAGGTAACTTTACTGTCTGTGACATCGCACATCTTATTCATGCAATTTGGTGGTTGGCAGAACAAATCTTGATGCATAAATTTACATAAATTTACTTAAATTTCAGAGAGATGATAGTTTCTGAGAAATGTTAAATGCTCAGTAATCTATTGTAGACAGACAGACAGACAGATTTAGACTGTGCAGTAAGGTACCAGCTGTTTTAGGTTAGAAACACCAAAGAAAAAAGAGGAAATAGGAACAAAACTAAGGGGAACTAAATGGACAGTGTGACCACAGCAATCGAAAAAAGGCATATATTTGTTTTATGATTTCTTCTCACCGTCCTCCCACATCTCTTTCACTTCCGACCACGTCTTTCCAAATAAAAACCCCTTTCCACATGGCACTTCAAAAACAACAATGCGGTCACACCTGAGAGGGGGTGAAAGATACACTCTCACTTTCTCCAGCACAGCTGTAGCTTAACACGGCCTCTGAAACGCAACCGCAGCGACAGACGCGAAAGTCGACGGCGCACAGACAGTCAGGCGCAGTGACAGGCATTGAATTTAAATATGAGCTAGCTGCTGCGAGAGGATGCACAATTAGAATGCAGGATTGGATCAATAGGCGTGCTGACAGATGGATTACTAAGGTAAATAGATGATACATGCTGCTAAATAATTAATCAGGTCCCTACGAGCGCCTGGACAGAGAGTGACGGGAAGAAGGTACAAAATGGCAACACTTTCTAATGTGCGTGGGCTATTGGCATTCTAGAGGAGCGTACGTGTCTCCATGCAGATTTTCCTGAGCCGCCTTTCCGCCTCAGGTCTCACAGACCGGTAATGAGCAATGATCACACACACGCGGCCCTCTCAGAAGCAATAAAGCAGAGCTGGAAGCTTCGTTAGCACCCGAAAACAAGCTACAACTGCTACAGGTGTAAGGGCTTACAGCGCATATAGCTAATGCTAATGTTTGGAAGAAAGCCCAGCTTACATTAAAGACATTTCTCATTCAAGATGTTTCTCTGGATGTTGTTGTTTTAATCCGCGATAGTCATCTTAAACTCCCAGAAAGCCCCCCACAGCATCCCGCTCGGTAATCACTCGTGTTCAATAATTCACATTTAAGGGATGCAATAAATATATAGAATACGTGTGTCCTTTAGCCAAGCCGGCTTTTTGGAAACAAGTCTGTCACAGAAGACTGCACCCGCACATGAAGAGGAGATTAGATTACTGGGGGAAACAGCGAGGAGGGGTGAAGGAAGAGAGGGAGAAGGATAAAGAGGTGGTGGCTGCGAACGGGTCTGCTGTGCCCTGGGTGGTGAACCTGTTAGCGAGAGTGAAGTTTCATCCCCTACCTCTTTAAGGGACTCAGGGGGACGGGGCTTTTCAGCACATCTGCATTAGTCCAGGATCTAAGGGCTGTTCCTGGTTGTCGGTGGCCCGGAACTAAACTCAGGGTTGACGGACGGCCCGCTGTGGTACCATGACCGGCTCCCTGACCCCGGGTGCATGAGCAGAACGGATACTAATGCCAGCTGTGCGGTTCTACAGGACTCAGCGGACCGCTTTCGACTTGCTTTTATAGCAAAGAGTGACATCACCACAAGGCCCACATCCAGGCCATGGGAACAAGCCTGACCTAAATCCTGGGTGCATGTGTGCGCTTGAAAGATCCCCCATACAGCTGCGTGTACACATCTGCCAAGAGCTTGAATCCATGAATGGAAATCATTTAGGTAAACCACAAATAAATCACAAGTGATATGCAATTTCATAACAAACAAGTGTGTTTGTAAGCTTCTGTATATTCATGAGGATTGTGCTACGGTGTAAGACCTTCATGTTCTACGTCAATTCACTCTGATCCCAGCTGTTTGTCTGCAGAGGATGCATGCTCTCATCTCATTTCCCCTGTTCATTTCCCTAACAGTGGCTCCAGCGGTCCGCACACACCAGCCTGTGTCCAATTCAAGTGGGCCTGCCAACAAAGCTCAAGCAGGAAGCGCTAATCCTTGATCTGCATCATGCCGCAACAATGGCTCGGCCCGGCACTCCCTCACACCGCACAGAGCGGTGCAGCCATGGCCTGCTGCACTGACACCTGCTGTCTTTTGCCAAGAGTAACCAGAGGAGAGAGCAAGACAGATCACACACTTTGCTCTTCTGATCTGCAATAAAGTAATTCTCATCACTCTCAAATGCCTCAGAGAGGCAGAGTTTCAAATAGAGATGAAACCTAAATCCCCTAAGGTTGGTTGCAAGCAAATGTTTGTTATAAAACCGCCCAGTTTTATTGCTCTGTTAAGCAATTGTGAAGGGAGACAGAATGATAGATAGAATAATAGATAGACAGAACGATAGATAGAATGATAAAACAATAGAACCATTGTTCGATAGATAGATAGATAGACAGATAGATCTCCAAGGTGAAGGCAAGAGCAAGACCAACTGAGGATAGAGAAAGAGAGAGGCAGAAGCTGGAAGGGAGGGATGGATGAAAGGTGGAGGGGGCACCAAAAGGGAGGCAACATGAGAGGACAAGCCTTTTAACATCTGGGCAAGCACAGACGAGTGGCCGCTCTGCAGCCTAATTATTAGAACACTCTTACTTAACTTAACCTCGCCACTAGACCGTGACAGAGAGAGGGAGGGAGCAGGAACCAGAGCAGGAGGACAGATGAGAGAGGGAGGGAGAGACAGAAGGAGGGGAGATTTTTGCTGGGATGACAATGTTGATCCCCTTAACTCTTCACCTGCTGGAGACGAGCGACAATAGTGCCGGTTTGAGGAAAAAAAAGTAGCCTAAAAACGTTTCTCTCCAACTCCAACCAGATTTCTTTGTTCGGTAATAACAGAATTCCATTATCATTATGTATCCTGGTGCATTTGCCACTTCTGCTGCAACTGTTTCCCAAAGTTTTCAATACATCCGAAAGAAAAACACACACAAACATGCCACTGACATCTGCTCTGACAAAAAAAAGAGGTAAAAAAAACAACAACTGTGTGTTTTAACAGCTGTCAGTGCACACTGCTCTTCAGAGCTTTTGAAAGGGAAAAGACGGCGGAATAACTATACACTCTGACAGATCTGTGCGGCCCAATCGAAAAACATGAAAACAAGAATCAATCACGCAGACAGAGTAGGGAGTGAGGAGAAAGAGAAAGCAGGAGAATGAAAAACAGACAGAGAAAGAGCACCGGCAAATAATTAAAGGCTCAAACCCAGTGGCTGACTGGCAACTACAAAGCCGGAGAGCGACAGGGAGACGCAATGCAAAAATAACTATGCTTGCTAACACAATGCATCTCGGCGCTGCTGCTCAGGAGCCGTGTAAATTAGAGGACGAGTCCCCGCCAGGTTTGCCACTGTAACAATATATCCTTGTGACTGACGCTCTTACGCGTTCGGGAGGACACGGGAGAATCTTTTAACATGTGTTGATGTGTGCTATAATCTGTGCTATATATCGACCCGAGCTGAAATCATTTGAAGTTCAGAACAAGTGTGTGGAAGCTCCACGGGGAAGGACGGGCGGCCAGCGGCTCGTTGCTGGGGTGGGGTGGGGGTTTTAGCATGGAGCTGCCAGCCACCCGGTTCCCCGTAAATCAGCGGGGATTTATGGAGACAGGCCCACATGGCTCACGGGCTGGTCACGTCAGGAAGGAAGCCCGTGTGGCTGCGCTCTGTTGTCTTAAGGATTTTTTCCCTTTTATTTCAGCTGCTCAGGAAGGCAGCTGCAGTCTGCGTTTCAGCTCACGGCGCTGCTGATTGCTCATCCCCTGCCTTTTATTATTTTTTATCTTTCTTTCATCTTGCTCTCCTTCATTCTTTGCCTTCTCTCTTTCTAAGACTACGACTTATGTCTTATTTTTTCTGTGGCTCACACTAAGTTTGGAAACAGGTTGTACTGTATCGGTCTCTCTGTTTATCACACACACACACACACACACACACACACATTTTTCCTCTGGATGTGAAGCTGGATGTGTCCTGGGTCAGATTCACTGCTTGGCTCTGCTGTGGCTGATGTGTGCAGGGAGAAGACAAACAAACATGTTCCAGATGTAACACATTCACCCTGAGAAATTAACACACACACACACACACACATCAAATGCTAGTGACAAAATTCCATAGTGACTTTGTGAATTTCTGACAAAATAACACAGTTAGTGATTCATAATAATGCATTATAATAAAAACAATCTCATTAATATTAGACCGTAAGACCCATTGGACTATAATCATATTTTTTTATATTTATTTTCTTAATTTTTTTTAAGATATTTTTTTATATAATTGTCAAATTTAAGGAAAATTAAGAAAATTAATTGAAAATGTATGTAACACACATTCAATATATAGGGAAAAATATTTTCATGCATAAATGCTTTGCATTAGTATTTTTTTTTCAATTATGCAAATACAATATAGTAACTTCAAATGTAACTGAAATAAACTATAATATAATTTTTTATGTAATATAAATTAAAAAATAAATTAATTTTTATTATACAGATTTTTTTTTATTTAACATTTTATATTAGAAATTTTATATATATATATATATATATATATTATTTTTTAAATTAACAAAATAATATTAAATATTCTATATACAGTATACACAAAAGAAGGTAACCAGATTTTATTTGTGTGTGTATATAGAGGCACTGGCAACATGTAAAAAAAATATCACAGCGATACTTTAGAAAACTTTCAATTCAATACTTAAAATGTAGTTAAAAATAGTATTTGTAAGGGACACGTTCTATCCAGGCATTGTTCTCCTTTCATTCAAATAATGGAAATGTCATGCTGTAAAGCTCTAGATGTTGTAACTCTTGAGGATCTCTATCTGCATGGATCGTCATGATAGGACTGTATCTTGCCGAGGTTTCCAGCTCACTAGCATAGAGGCTGAGAATCACACCGGCTGCAGTACAGTGCAGATTTGGGGCTTAATGCCCAGAGAGAGGACAGGGCTCCTGAAGTGACAGCCAGTAGCACGGTAGCCAGTCAAGGGGAACCCAATTTAAGTCTCTTCTACAACACTGCTGGAAATTCAATTGCATTAGAGCCCTTGGTGGGCCTAAGGTTTAATCTAATTAGATTCAGCTTCAAAAGAGAGGAGGAGAAGGAGAGAGGCAGAGAGTGAAAAGGCAAAACTGTCTCCCACTCTCCAAATCATTGTATTTTAAAACGCTCTCTCTGTTTTTTTTCCACAGAGAGAAGGCTGAGGCTTTCCTATCCCTTCCGCCACCCTAATCCCCTCTCATTTCAGCAAGAGAAGCCGCTGCTCTTATCTGATAGTATGAATGTCAGATTACAGTCCATCGAGGGACTTGGATTATACCTGGATTGGCCCTCGAGAGCCGCTATCTGCGCTTAATCTGAGCCGAGGGTGAAGGTGTTATAATCCCTCAAGGCGAACGGACCGGCACTGTATCACTGCTTCCTGTGCTGCTGCCGGTTCAAAAGCGCTACGGTGGACGTCTTAAAAAGCGCTCTCAAACGAGACCCCCTCAGAGGAGAAATTCTAGACGAGATACTGGACACAGTTTCCTCTAGTCTGTCTCTCTTCCTCCCTCACACTCCTGCTTTCCTCTCTCATTTCTTGTTGGGTGTCATTCACGCTCCTCCCAGCCTGCATGCTGCTGTTTTTATCGGATCAGTCTCAGCTCGCCGCCCTTGTCTCTCATCTGTTCGATCAAGGGTGCTTCCATCTCTTCCTCTCTTTCTGTATCCCTCGCTCGCTCTTTACCCTGTTGTTGGGCCTCCCTGTTGCACTACTATAGCTCTCCCAAAAAGAGTGAATGAGTGGAAAAGTTAACATTTGTAAAAAATAAATAAATAAAAATAAAAAATAAATTTTAAGATTTCAGTGAGTGCACACAAAAAGTGAAAGTGAGAAAAGTGAGGACAAATGCTATAACGGACAGTGCTTCTGAGAGAGAGAAGAATTCAAAAAGAAAGAGCTGCAGAGAGAGGCATAAGACAAGAAAGCCAGATAAAATGAACAAGAAAAAAGGTTTCATTTAATATAAAACATAACTTAATGTTAGTTAATAAAAATACAATTAGTTTATAATGCATGTTTTTGATTTAAAATATATATATATATATCACATCAAGTAAATCTAATAAATGTTGTTGAAAAATTGAAACCTTAGCAAAAAAGTATTACCAGGAAAAAAAAAATTACAAATTAAAAAAAACAAAAATAAATTAAATATTTGGCATTTAGCAAGGCATGCAAATTGTATGTACAATCTCTGAATTTTAGAAAAAGAAGTACATTTATTTTTGTGTTTAGTTATTATTGTTAAATAATTTTAATCATAATTTTAAAATTAATTACATTAATTTGTGTGCCATAATAATAATAATAATATAATATTCTTCTCAAATCTGATTTATATAGAAAAACAATTGCGTCTTTTCATAATTAATATCTTAGGAATAAAAGAGGTTAAGAAAGAGTTTGTAGAACTCTGTGTGTGTGCTTCTGTGTGTGTGCCTATGTTTTCACTGGGACTTCTAATGTATTTGAGTAAGAGTGGTCAGGTTAGATTACTACAGTAATACCACTGGGCTTCCACTCTGCAGAGGTCTTATGAATCTGTGCACACATTTCACATTTCCTCACCTCCCAAACACACACATACACACTCATTCACATACACTCTCACCCAAGAGAAACCTCCATTTCATTTATGAGTTTTATCTGTGGAATTTATCTGCTCTGTAAGACCGGTAGGGCACACTCTCTAAACATTCCCCAGCAGTTTGACTTGTGAAGTGGGACACACTTTCAACATTACAGGGATAACATATCACGGCAAGAAATGTATAAGTTAAGCACTGTTACATATATATATATATTTATATATATATATATATGTATGGTTGTGTGTGTGTGTGTGTGTGTGTGTAAATTTGTTGCTTTTTGGATTAATTTAAATGGTTATCTTTATTTTTGTTATCTTCAACAGTTTTTAATCAGTTCAGTATTTTAAATGTTTTTCTAAAATCACTTTAGATTATTTTAGTTTATATAAAATATTAGATGTTTCAAACCCATCTGAGAGTAGCTAGTTTACATGCAAAATGATGTAATAATGTACAAAACAAAACAAAAGTTATCAAACAAATGTGTGTTAGTAAGGACTACACAAACATGAAAATCAGTTTTGTGATCTAAAAGTAGAACTATACTCTTAAATATTTTAGTTATTTGTACAGATGTACCACAATTAGTGAACAGTAAAAGAGCACTTAAAAATAAAGAGTGTACTCACAGCGCTCAATGCGATCCTCCGGACTGGATGAGGTTTCTCGATCTGACAACAGGCCTGACACTGCGAAGATCTTCTTCCCTGCATCTTCCACAGCTTTAAGAGCACTAGGCGAGCTGGAGGGGATCTGAGCACCGCCAAAGTCATACTCTTTCCCTTCTGCGTCCGAGTAGCGCAGGTGCGGAGAAGCCTCGGCCTCCAGGCAGCCCTTTAGCCTTTTGGCTGGAGTGAAGGCGGACTGGTATCCACCTCCCGCTCCATCACGGTCCTCTGGAGGAGAAGCGAAGGGCCGGAAGGCCCCAACGCCGCTGTGGTTTAGCATGCTTATAGGGGAGCAGTCCAGATTTGGTGGGGCAAACTGATGATGGAGATGTAGAAGGGAAGGAGGGAAGTCCCTGTTTGGGAAGCCTGGTGGTACAGCGCCCTGTCGGTGGTACATGGAGGCGAACGTATAGGAACCGTTGTTGAAGGGAAGGTGAACGTCCTTCTCCACAGAAACTGGCACGCCGAATGGACGAGGCTGCTGGCAGGGGATAGAGGCATCGCGGCTGGCCTCCGCCGTTGATGCTAGCACCATTAGCGCCGGGGATGCTAATGGGTTGGGCAGGTAGGAGGAGCTCTCCATTTTGAAAGCTGCCCGGTGCAAGTCCATTTTGGAGACTGGGCTGGGGTTGGGTGGAGGGGGGGTTAGGGGTGAGAGCAGAGGGGTGTGGGGGAGGGGTGGAGAGAAGAGAGACGGGGTAAACGGTATGGGCAGAATGGTGCAAACTTTTGAGTTGTCGACTCTGGCAGAATCAGGGGTCGCTCTCACTGGCGGCTCATCCTCGACGGTCCTCCACCTGAAGAAAGTTGAACAGAGGAGGAGTTAAACCACTTAAAAACACTCTGAAACTCTTGCATACTTTTCCCTTTTCCAAAATAGAAAGTTTCCCCTGCAGATCTGAGGTTCAGATCACATATAAGCCTCTTACTCCATCTCCCTGTCTGCGGAGCAGAACGGCGTCTGAGGCAGATAAGAGCCGTGCGCTGATCAGATAAGAGCGCGGCCCTGCTCGTGTGAACACCCTGGTCCTCTGCCTCTGATGGGATTCTCATACTGATATCATATCAGCCTGCCATCTGCACAGGAAATTTGACTGAATGAATAAATTAGCTGCACTTCACCCCTTGACCCCTGCTGCAGCCAAACAGCCTGAGAAGAAGCCCTGGAGGATAACATTCACTGATTGGCAAAAGTGTGAGTGGGTTTAATGAGAAGCGTTTTAGCAAATCTGTGTTTATTTGTGCCTGTGTGTGTCTGTCCATCACTGCCAATCCCCAAAAGCGATCTGTTACAAGTTAAATGAACATTTATCATACATAAAATTCAGAAATTATTGTATTGTTTAAAAGTTTGAGGTCAGGTTTTTTTTTTTTAAGAAATGAATTGTTTTGTTTAGCAAGTATGCACTAATCAAATTAAAACTGACATAAAAGTCATTTATAATGTTGCAAAAGATTTCTATTTCAAATAAATGTTGTTCCTTTGAACTTTCTATTCATCAAAAAAATCAGGGAAAATGTATCATGTTTACACAAAAATATGAAGTTATATTTTCAACATAAATAATAATAAGAAGAAATATTTGTTGAGAAGCAAATCAGCGTATTAAAATAATTTTAAGTGACAATAAAAACTGTAATGGCTGATGCAAATTCAGCTTTGCCATAGGAATAAATGAGTTGTTAAACTGCAGCAAAATATAAATAATATTTCACTATATTAAATTTTTTTGGCATTTTTGATTTAATAAATGCAACCTTGGTGAACATAACAATGTTCTTTTATACACATTTACTTTTAAACAACTTTTAAATGGTAATGCACATTGCGAGATGTCATGTGTGTGTGTATAGAAAACAGAATTTAATCTGTGCATCTGGAGAGCAGGTCCTCTTATTCAGAGTAATTCAAATAGATGGGCCTTTAGACTTGTGTCACGGCGAGGCCATTTCAAATGCCACACAGAATATCAAACTGCATCAAAGAAACTCCTGGGGAATTTATCAGGGCATTTTTACAGATATCAGCTGTCCAGAACACTCATTCGAATCAATTTTAAAACTCGATCTGCACACACACACTCTGCGGCCCAGTAAAAAGAGCTTTACATTATCACATACATGGCAGGGGAATGTGTGCCGTTTCCTGTCTGTAGAAAATGGGTTACACTACACCGCTTGATGCTGGCGAGAAGCCCAAGAATCGCATTACGTTCCGTCTTCTCACTCGGCCTAGCTGGGAAAATAGCACCTTGAAAATGTACCAATATCGAAAACCCCCTCTTTTTTTTCCATTCTCACACTCATCAGAGCCTCGTCTCTGTATCGAATCTCTCCCCTCGGATAACCTCTAAAAAATGAGTGCGGGTGGGTGTTGATAGCAAGGTAATACAGTGATAAGTACCTGGATATTTCAATTTTATTATCATTACCATCAGCGCAGTCAGGCAGTGTGAAACTGACAATCCAATAAAAGGACACAGGATATCCCCCCAATGGCGCACCAGAGAGAGAGAAAGAGGGGGCATAACTAGGCTGAGTGTTGTACAGATGTGCTAATCATTTCTGTGGCTGCGGCCGGTCTGCCTGGTGCCCCAGCTACACACACGCACAAAAGCATGCACAAACTGAGAGCCCAGTGTCCCAGAGCAACCAAAGAGAGCAGTGAGTCAGCCTGACACACACTGACACGCCAAAGAGCGTGTGTGTGTGAGTGAGAAGCAGAGACAGCGAGAGAGAGAGAGAGAGAGAGAGAGAGGTCAAAAGGGGGGTACAGGACCACAATGTCCACCCCAACTCTTGTCACGCTTCTTTCCCTCTGTCTATCAAAATCCAAGAATCAAGAAACCATCTTAAATGAGGCAAAATAAAACCCATTACAAAGTGCTCAACTTTGTAATTCACCTCTGTATTGCAAAGGTTATTAAAAAACAGACTTGAATGACAAAGCACAAAAGCTGGTGTTGACATAAAATATCTACAGAGACTAAATGGAACAAGTTATTATTTGTTAGTTTTACATTTAATTTAATAGTAACAATAATTCATTCCCCTGGGAACTTACATTTAAGTTTCATTATGCTACATTTGTCACAAGGTAAAAAATTGAGATTGATTATCCGGGGGGGAAATAAATAAATAAAATAAATATGTCATTGTTAAAGTGATCCAGCATAAATCTATCACTGCATTTCCTTTTCAAATTACATTGTTATGATATTGGAGTGTCAGTTTGCCATGAGGAGCAACGTGTCTCTCTCAGAAAGTTAGTGATGTAAGAAAACAGAAACGGTACAACAAAGACAAATAAGAAGTTGTCAGCGACACATATTCTCGGCACAGCTCTAGGGAGCAGAGCAAATGAATCCAATTTCATCGAAAACAAACGACTGTCAAATTTGACTGCTGAGAGAAAATGCAAAAGTTTCGGCGGAGGGTGTCACTCAAACCGCAGCTCCTGCTCCTCTGCCTGTCTGTCAGTATATTTAGAGATTGTTGACAACCGTGAAAGTGCCACTCTTACATTTTATTACAGGACAGGGCAGACACTGTCATTCAATACCCTCAGAAAACACACACTTTCAAACCCACACATCTCCAACTGTCTGAGCTAGACACCATGTGAGAAGACAAAAACGGCAACAGTTACAAGAATGCGGATGGCGAAGGGATTTCATGCTAATTGCTGCTCCAAATTAAGCCATGCCAATGATTTCTCACGCTTTTTTCACTTTCACTGAGCAGCTTCCAGGGGTGTCGAAAAATATGATGTGGTGTGAAGGCTGTTATACATGCAGCTGCTAAAATGGAGAGCCCTCAAACGACGTCGCAGGAAATGACACTGGCGCAGTACGAAGCACATTTTAACTACTAACTCTTGAAAACTTCCCAAACGCCTTTGTCTGAAGGGTTTCAGCAGCACTCCAGCACTCGTTACGTTTTTTAATCACACTGAAGAGTAAACTTATGTTTAGCTCCAACAGACTTCTTAAGCGTCCACTCGAAATGGCTGCCATCACCGACACAAACACGCCACTCCAGCTTCCCCACGGCTTGTCAATCAGGGAAGCGGTGTTAAATATTTGCGGTGAGGAGGGTAAAAGGTGCCGCACTTGCTCGGCAGAAGACGGCTCACTTAGTATTCCTCAAGGAAGCGCTTTTGGACCGGAGGACAGTCGATATTATTGAAAATACAGTCATTCATCGTCGGCTGGCCAGCAACTTAGGACCACGCAGATAATATATCCTGCTGAATTAGAATCAAAGCCCTCGTGATATGAAATCTTCCTCGGAACAATTCAATAACGTGCAGCAGCTGCAGTATGAGACATAAAAATATGAACGCCCGCATCCAGAAGACGTGAAAGTGAGATTTAATGACAGACTGAGAACGCAGTGAAGGATAATGACACTTGGACATACAGCTAACTAAATCAATAATGATAGTACAAGCTGTGCCTCAACACTCCAGTTCACTATCAACAAATAAATTCCCCACAGTGTATGACACACAATAAAACCCAGCAATAAATAGTGGTAATCAATCACTGCTTTATTGGATCTTATCGCCTGCATAAGTATACCGAGGAGGGCCTGCCTCTAAACTTTCGCAACTTTTTTTTTTCTTCCCCAGACAAAATTTACACAATTTACTCTCGGTGTAGAAAACGTGCCACTCGGCATGAGCTGTCAGAATAAGTGAGGATTTGCTTTTCAAATAAAGCTTTGCGGCGGGCACCGGGGGAACATTGATTCATTGTGAACAAAATGATTTTCAAAGTTTCCTGTCCTGCCTGCCCTATTCATTTCAGGGGCTGATGGACTGTTTGTCTCATCCCACCCACCTGAGCCAACTAATTCCTCACTAAGCCCAGATTATTTGCAAGGTGTCTGGATCCTCTGCGCTCAGAGCCTGGACTGGACTGCAAAGAAGCCACGGCAACACCAACCCACCCCACTCGCCCACCTCACCGCTCCCTTACAGCTGTCCACTGCTGCCCGCCACTGTGTACCGAAACAGAGCAAGACAGAGACAGAAAGAGACTTTACACTGTTTTGATTTCGCCTGGTTTGAGCACACTGTTTGCCAACCAGGGGCTCGTCAATAATAGATAACGAAGCACAAGAGCAGTCTGCCACTAAACCGCCTGAACTTGTTGGCTGGGCTGTCTTATAAAACACAAGATTAATTTAACTAGCACGGCTGGCCTCTTATTCCAAGTTCAGTTCCACAACATGTTCCACAGAGTAGGAAAACAGAATGAATTTCATGCTCATCCTTCCACAAACGTGTGCATTAAAAATAAATGCATTTGCCCGCTGTAAGAAAAAAAAAACAATAACTGATGTAAAAGGCATTTATACGCATTTCTAAACTGGTGGGAAGAGCTGTGGCTCAGACTAATGTTCAGTGGGTAGATACCAAGCAACATTCAGACAAGCAGAAATATAGGACTCTTATTGATCCCGAGCAAATGCACTGGTAATGCCTTGCGAGAGAGGGTGTAAAATTTACTCATTCTACAGCTCTAAAACTCACGTCTAAATAATGGACAGCTAGGTAAATCAAAAAAGATCAAACTACAAAATCTAGCATAGCCAATGAATCTTCAGTCAGCTCAGCTCTAACACAAATCTCTATGACTTCCAAATGCAGTTTTTTTTTGTTTGCCATAAGTTTTATTTTTGTTCAAAGACATTTGTTGAACTATATGTAAAACATATATGTACATTAAGTTTAAATATATATATCTTTTTTTTGCACTTTAAAATAAAGAGTGCACGCAGAGCCAACGCCCTGTTGAGTGTTACCGCAATGACAGACAAAATAAATAGTTTATCATAAGGCCAATGCGCGCTAATTTATTCTAATGAAATTAGCGTTGATATACTAGTTATCAATTTAATTTAGTAACTGAAATGATATAGCCTAGAGATTTAATAAAAAGACATTGTAGAACATCAGCAATGAGCAAAATTATAAGCATTAAAAGCAATTAAATATAAACAAAAACCACAACAGTACCGCAACTCCTCATATGAAAGGAACTATAAATAGTTACAGCATACAAATTAGTTAGAAAAAGAAAGACGAAAGCGATAACCAGTGTTTTAAAAAAAAAAACTTCGAACAGCAGCAGATTTTATTCAAAGGCTTTGCTGCGGTTGGGGCGCTTTACCTTACAAACAAAGTATCTCACTCACCATAAAATTTCAAATGTTCCGCCTCGGCACTAAATAAAAAGGTACATGAATAGGCGTGTCTGCACGCTTCAAAACATAATGGAAGGGGACATGGTGAAGTTAGGCAATCCAAGGACTACACCTGATTATTTTCATCTTTATACAACCGTCCAAACGCTTGTCACGCACGCGCATCTTAAATATTTCTCGACAAATTCAAAAAAATCCTTTAAGGACCACGACCTTTCCCTGTGCTCAAACTGTGGTATTATTTGTAGATTATTTTAATTACCATACCATGCCACCATCTGCATGACAAATGAGCTTTCGGTGAAGTGTTTATTAGCACGTGAAAACATAAACATGCATGAGGGCGGGTGGGTACGAGTTAACGGGGTTAATTCTAGTTTAATTCGTTGGGAAACAGCACGCTTGTCGATAACACGGAATAGACAAAAGGCCAACCAAGCCGCTGCGTTTGAGAAATGCGTGCTTCATTTACTTTCAGTGCGCGGTTTCGGGTGGAATTTTCTTATGCATCCAGACCAGAAAGACTTTCCCAGTCACATATTATTGTCAGTTTGAGCCGCAGAACTTCTTGCTGTCTCCATCCTCGCTGTCTGTGGGGAAGGATGCTCTCCTCTCCTCCTAATTGTTAACAAGAATGAAAACGTTTGATTGCGCTTGCTCTTTTTTAATGCTACAAATCCAGATTAAAATAACTCAGGCCATTGATCCGGCCACTGGAATCGACATTAATTTTAGTTCACTTCTCACTTTGCACAGGAATCAATGAGAAGCAATAACAACTGACATCGGCGCTGAAAAGGACAGAACAGAAAACGCAGGGCTGAAAATCGAAACGCTGACGAATAAATCATCTGCTACTTTTCTTCCATCCTCTTTCATCTTTGCATCTACTTTTCTTCCATCCTGCTGTCTCATTTTGGCTCGAACCAAACTATTTTGTTAAATAATTCGGGACAAATAAATAAACAAACTCATGCGTTTATGATAAAAACTATAAATAAGCCTGAATGAACAGAAATGCGATGTTGAAGTTTTGGATGCAGGAGCGCAACAGGGTGTAGTGATTTAATTTGGTCACTTTGCTTTTATTCATAATTTTGATAAAAACGGCTTTAAAAAACATAAGAATAAAATGTAGACTATTTAAGAAATCTACGTGTTTCGACAGCTGTTTTGCATAATCCTCCATGTATAATTAAAACGAAAATTAATTTTAAAATAATTAAAATGAACACTGTAATCAATATTGTGGATTACACAAGGCTCCGTGTCTCTTACTAATATTTTTAATCTAATCTAATATTCTCAAGTGATTTTGGCCCTGTTTGCTCCAGTGCAAATATCAATTAACACTCTTATCTTAAAAGACACTGTAATACTTGAAGACCATAATTTTATTATGTAATGCTATTTCCGAGATTCAAAAACATAAACATGATGCTATTATTTAAATAGGCCTATCTATGTAACCATCAAACGCGGTCAAATGAAATATTAAGTTTAATAATAAGGATTTATGACTAAAAATCTACAATTAAATATCGAGCAAATTAAGCCTGTAATGGTGAAAAATGATTCGGCCAGTCTAAATGGAAGAGCGTAAATTAAGCGCGTTCCTGTCCTGTATAACCTTTTTAAAATAAACAACGAATAAAACAATTTATTATAGATTTGGGAGTAGCATACCGGATATTGTTTTTGTAAATGTAAAATATAAAGTTATAAATAATAATCTGAATCAACTGCAATATGTTCACAGTTGTAAATTGCTAAATGCTTCCACATTTACTGCACAAGGCCGTTAAATAATACTAGAATAAAATAATGATCTAATAAACTCCCTCTTACAAATGAAAATTCATAAATGAAATATGTTAAATTAATGAGGCTATTTACTTAACAACGAATATATCCTGTCATCCTAAATATAAATAATTGATGTGACTGTGAAGGGAAAAAAAGACTACAGAGAATTACAGGCTGTTTAGATATGTGGCTCTGTCCTAACACAGAAAACATTAAATAGATTAAATAAACCTATTTATGTACACAAACTAAAATGTAGTAGGAGTGAAGAAATTGTTTTATTGTGTTTGCTTAATTTTCTTTTTGTAATATTTATAAAAGCAATGATGTTGTTAAAAACGGACTATACAATGCGTTAGTAGAATTATTCAAATTATTGCAAACTGCAAATAATCAAAAAAGTCATGATCTGTAAGCAACGCGAGAACGTTTTTGTAAGACTGAAGAATATACATTAAAAGAATAAGTCATGGATAACAAGTCTTAATCTGAGTTTTTCTTTGGAAATTCTATTAACAACTCATGAACACAGCGGAAACACTCCCGTACCCTATGTGTAAATTGTAGTGACCCACAGTAAACAGGTGTTTCCTTGCACCTTGTTTCCTTACTGCACGGATTCGATCTCGTTATAAGTGTTATCCTACTAACTGCTCCGAGTAGGCCTATAGTTTTCTTATTTAACAAACGTTGTTGACAGATTAATTTAAAACTAATTATATCTTTTTCAATTACCACACATGCGCACTTACAGAGAAGAAAAATAAAGAGTGAAACGCAGGCCACCAGTCTAGTGGCTTGAGAACAAAATATAAATTATCCGCAACATTGGTCTCGAGCGCATTAATTCCCGCTCTGATTACAGACTATAAATGGAGAGGACTATAAATGGAATAGTAAAATCACGTCCACTATACCAGTCACAAATTAGTCGGGAGCGTAACTGACCTACCCACAAAGCTGGTTTTAAAGCCCGGTCTGCACTGAGAACGTTTAGTTATTAAAGGTTACCCGCTAAACATCACACGCAAGCATGCCGCACTCGTGGGTGGCCGCAGACACGCGCACATCATCACGGGTATCATTATAACAAGTTCCCCTTTAGTTCCATCAACCAAAAACACTAGTATTTCAATGACCTGCCTAATTTCCCACGACACTAGAAAGCGCTTGTGCAAGAGAGCAACTATTGGGAGTTTATGAGAACCGGCATTTTTAAAAAGTTATGCCGTGATAAACAATATTGTTTAGGGTCATAATGATTTATTTGTCAATAAAATGTAGATAGGCTATATATTAAGCGTAATAAGTGTTTCTCGCATTCAGAGATGTATGGCATTCCAGAGGTCAATTTCAGCAAACTTTAACACCAGGAACTGACGTTAAAGCCAAAACAAAGTTAGCTGCTGAAACGTTTTAGGAGTTCGGTAACACTTCCACAATAAAAGCGAAGGTGCTCCATAAAGAGTCACTAAAATTATTGCCGCAATCAAGCCATTACGCGCGAGCGAAACATGGTATCTGATAGGAGATCTATTGATATGAAATAATAAAGTTGCGCATCATCACCTTAACTCAATTTCCACACAACAAAAAAGCAAACAACAACAATAACAATTGCCGTGCTATCCCGGAGCAAGACACAGCCACGTTAGGGTGCGTTAAATCAGCCTCGAGGTCACTCATTACATAGTCAGATAAAACTAGATTTCTTCACACAAACATTAGACGCGTTCCCACGGGATCATAAAAACAATCTCTGTCAAGACATTCAGAGCACTTACGTTGTTTAAAAAAATCCCTTGGAAGGTTTAGCTGTCCTTTTATCCCCACAACTGAAACTTTTCGAAACAGCAGCGCTAAGATCACCGCGAAGCATGAGAAGCAAAGTAGAGTCGCACCTCGAGGAAAGAACGCGAGACGGTCGCCGCGCGTCAGACAGAGTTTCCCGGGTCGTGTCGTGCGTTGAGAGTTGTATCAGTTGCATGTACCGATGAGAACGAGTCTGCGTTCAGTAGCAAAGTAGAGACGATAGGCAGAGATTTGCTCAGAGGTGGAAACAGTGTTGGAGGTGCAGTGCTGCCGCTCAGCGCCAGGTTCGCTCATTGACTGACATTCATTCTCTCCTCCTCGCGCGCTGAGGACCCTGACCCCCCTTCTCCACGCTCCCGTGGGGGATCTCAGAGGCTGTTTTGTGAGTACGGAATGAATTATCGTCTCTCTTCACCATTTAGAAGACCTGGAAAATGAAGTCCACGGCAAAACAAAAGATGTTTCAACAATGCGCCAGGTCTTTACAGAAATAGGTGAGTGTGCAGCGTCCCATCACGCGCGCACCAGGTTGCTCGCGAGTTTATCTTCAGCTATTTTTTTCCCATATAAGTGCCTTTACATGATGCAAAAAGTCATTCTAGTATACTTGTTGCTTAATTTTACACCTACCTGCTACTTAAGTTGAATAAGTACGACGAATTCTTCTTGAGAACACTTGTCATTTGTCTGCAAAAATACTAAAACGTGCGTTCTACTCGTTAATTTTCTAAAATAAACAAAAAGAAAGCGAACATATTTAAGCCGCTGCGATGTTACTTCTGCAGCTTTACTTAAAGTAAACGACAATATATTAGTAAACATGTTCAAACAGTAACAGACTCCTATGATTCGACACCACGCGGAAATCCACCTGCTGGACGGAGCTGGAATTACACTTTTTTCAGCTTCGAGTAGAGAGCTAATATAAAGTGCAAGTTTACAAATGTCTCGCTTTGTAAATCACGCGGTATTTTATTTTATTTTATTTTATTTATAAGAAGTCAGTAAAGCAAGTTTGTTGTGTGGGTTCCCAGACCAGAGTAATAGGAGGGACGGCAATGTTGGGGTGATGGGAGGGCAGTAGCCATACATATGTGCATTACTGCATTACATTAGCACTCTCTTGTATTGCTAATGACCTACGTTAAAGCATCAGTGAAACAGAGGAGGAAAAAGCCCATCCATGTCCAAGGTCCCTTTCCATTCAAAATCAAATTTCAGGCCTCAGTCTCTTAACATGTCTCTAAATGGACTGGTGTGGATTGGTGAAGTGCTTTGATGACAGCTCTTTTTACCAGGCTTAAGCACAAATCCTCTCCTCCATTTCCAGAGCCCCTTGATTCGATTGAAATTATTTTACATTCTCTCTGGACTGTATCGAATAACAAAACATATTACTATGACTTGATTGAATCCATTAAAAGCAAAGCTGGGACATTTATAAATCTACACTTCAGTCGATATAAAAGTTGAGGTAGCCAGAGAGCTTCATCCGAGTGTAAATAATCCGCTTTCTCTTTGTGATAGAGAGGCATTCTACTTTTAGTGACAATGCAAGAAATGTTTGAACTTGGATAAAAGATAAAAACAGCTTAATCAAGTATTTTTGTTTTAAAATGATGGCCTGATAACTGTTGTTTTAATTGCAGGTCTTATTTGTCATTTTTGCCACGTCTGTGTGAATGCAGAAGAGGAGTAAAAATCATCACCGTTCGAAAGGGAAGTTAAACGTCACACGTTCATTTAATATTGAGTGATTTTGACTTCTCAGATGTCCTTTTAATGCAGACCACAGTGATAATTGAGGGACCCGTGTTGAGGCAGGATGGTCTCAGTAATAACAGAGACATCTCTTCAACATACCAGTCAGGTCTTAATTATTACCTTTACTACTGTGGTCGCAGTGAAACGGGTACCAGAGGACCTATAGTGAGATGTCCCGCACAATGGAGCCTCGGCACAGATTCCTCATTAGCATATGTCAGCCATGTGCTTCAGATGGCTATTCATTTCTGTCACTTAGCACTTGGAAGTGCTCATGCTAAGAGCTGGTAAATTAAATGCTGTATTCTTGCACTGTAACCTAAGATTACGCCGTTGTCACTGAGCCTGTCTCCTCGAGTAGATTACTTTTTTTAAATAATTTTAAAAAAGGACAAAAAACGGAATGTAATGGACAAGCGAAATGGGGCTGCTGTAGAAGTGACTGACAGTTACAATATGAATGAAAACCAATCAGAACTAAAGATCACTTTTCTTTTCACCTGACAAAAAAAACATGTTACACCCAGTCTGATATGAAAATGAAAGGGATAATTCTCTCAAAAATGAAAATTCTGTCATTATTTACTCACCGTCATGTCATTCCAAACCTATATGAGTGACTGATTAAAAAATAAGATATTTTAAAAAACACTGTGCACTGGGATGCAGTTTTTTTTAAACATTTTTTTAAATATCTTTTTTTTTTTTTTTTTTTCATTTTTTTGGTGAACTATTGCTTTAAACACTTTGAAGAAGAAACAAGTATAAATAGGATTCAGAAGTTAAATGTTTTAACCAGCCTGATATGAAATTTACAAAAATTTAAAGAGACAGTTCACCCAAAAATGAAAATTATGTCATCATTTATTCACCTTTATCTAGTTCCAAACTTGTGTGGCTTTCTTCTGTCAAAGAGAAAATAATATATTTTAATATATATATTTTATCTTTCATTGTATCAACAGAAACATTAAGATATTTCTCAAAACATTTTCATTTTGTTGAAAACAAACTAGCCCTTTAAACACATTTAAGGAGAAACGAGTATGAATTAGAAGCAAAGATAGAAATGGCAGATGAATATGTCACACTGAGGTTCCTGCAAAAAAAAAAAAAACAGTCATTAAATTTCTCTTTTACTCAACCATTTCCTGTACTCTAGGTGTCAAGAAGAAGATTCACCTCACTATGAAAGCTGATGTGGGCTGCTTGGCTTCTTTTTTTTTTTTTTTTTTTTTTACCAAAATTACACAAGGCCTCTCTTCTTATCTAAATTTGAACCTGAGGACACCCATCACTCTCAATGGATCTATTGCAACGACTCTATACACACATGCACAAACACACACAAAAGAACAGAGAGAGTGAAAGACAGAGGGGGAGAGCGAGCGCGTAAGCATTCATACTGTAGACAGTGCTACATGATCAAAGGCGACGGGGAGAGAAGGGGAAACGAGAGCTCTAAAAATGGTTCTGCAGCTGATTCTGTGAGTCCTGGCAGTCACTCTCTCCAAATACACACACACATGCACGCACGCACGCTCTGCACTTTCATATTTAACTAAAGGCAGGGCCCGGCGTGTGTCACACTCCAACAGGGGGACACGCAGCTTTGGCTCGTTTGAGGAGCGGAGGCTTTGTTTCTCTTGGTGGTGTGGCACCGAGTACCTGGGGGGTGAGAGATTGTTACTCTTCTCTCTTAACAGGAAACAGCATCAGGAATGAAGGGAAAGTGAGACGACACAAGCAGGGAAAACCGATTGCTCTAAAGTTTCTCAGAGACTCCGCTTCAGAATATGGTGCTATAACTCCCGTACATAAAATCAATGATTTGTTTAATTTAGACAGAGCTCGTAAATGTGCTAATTTCAGAGACAGCCTACAAATCTAGAGGGCCTTGTTATCCCATTTGCTGCTCCATTAGTTGGGAAATGATACAGCCCAGCGTTGTTAAGAAACTGAACGTTCGGTCTGGCCATTCAACGAAGGAAATAAGCAACGTTGCTCTGATTGTCAATGAAAAAACAAAATGTGCACCAACTGATGTGATAAACACGGATTTACATTAGATGGCAGTTTATTAAGAAAGATGGCAAGTTCATATGTTTCTATATGGGCCTGGATGTGATATCTATAACACTACAATGAGAATAATTTGATTTATAATTTATAATGCATTATAAAGTAGCTTTAATGCATTAATTATGCCTTGCAATGTACCTTATAATGCATTGTACAATCTCTTGAGTAACTACAAGGTAATGCATTGTAACACTTATAAGTTCATTGTTATGCATTTTAGCATTTAATAATGCATTATGTATAAATTTTACTTTGAGTCAAGCGTTACCAAAATTTCTAGTAAATTTGTACTGATTAATACAAAAAATGGCAAGTAGCACATTGAATTGAAATTTTGAAATAGAAAGATGGAAATAGTTTTATACACACACACACACACACACACACACACATATATATATATATATATATATATATATATATATCCAATAGTCTTTATTAATAACATTTATATAAAAAAAAAATATTTGCTTGATTTCTGGGAAGACTTTTCTGTGTACCATCAACAGAACTGAAAATGTAAAAGCTATTTGACTAATATAGGTTTTTAAGTCATTATAAAATTCTAAATTATTTGAATGATCATAAAATTATATATATTTCTTTGCATTTTATATTACATAACTTTGATATTATATTATATCCTTATGAAAAGGGTCTGAAGGGATCCAGTGAGTAAATTCATACATTAAGTTATAGTATATAGCACTTTATGTTCTTGTACTGCTAACAATATTTAATCAGGGGTGTTATCATCTCTCTCTCTCTCACACACACACGCACCAACTCTATTCTCAGTGCCAGGCTTCAACACTCATCTGTCTGACTTGGACTCAGCAATTAGGGGCCACACAAGCAAATGCCACTTATGACCTGAAGCACAAAGCCGCTGACAAACAAGCAGAGACAAATCAAGGGGTGATTTAAAAGCATAGCACTAAAATCTCAATATTTGGCCATTCAGATTTAGCAGCCTGCCCAGACCGGGCCATAAATTCACCCTTCCATAAATAATTAATATGACAATAATTAATATAACAAATCTGAGTCAACCCTGTTGGATAAGGAATGACTTTTCCTGTCATTATTATCATTCTGTGGTGGACTAAAATCTAAATACATTTTATTTGATGTGATAATCCAAAGATAAACATAAATGATTACAAACGCACATACTCCAACATCGAACGTCGTCACAGGCTTAGAGTTAAAAGAGCAAAAACAGATGCTTTATGTGACAAGAAGCTTCTTTGGTTTGCCGTCACTTTGAATTTAGATTATCAACTGCCACTTTAGATGGTCGTTTATGGTGCCGCCCCAGCATCAACAACCCCCCCCCCCCATATGCCGCACCGCACCTTTAGACAGTATTCTGGGATACACTCCCAGCATCCATAGATATAGGCATTTAAATCAACTCTGGCATGGGACATGCTGTCTGGTTCTTAGCTCTTCTGCAGACTGTGCACAGTAAATCAAGTGAGGCTAATATGAATCAAATCAAGACAATATATTACACTAATTGCCTTATCAGATGGCTGTCTCGAATGCTTTAAGGTCCCTTGAAAGGGTGTTGAAGCTGTATTCATACACAGGGCCGTCCTTGAATAACTCAGGCGAAACTCTATTTGAATAACAGTCTACAATAATAAGTCAAAAAAAGTGGCCGGGTGCGACGTCGAAGAGTGAATTTCCAGCCCTCTTATATGTCTCTTAACCACATCCAAGAGTGAAATAAGGGGCTTTGTGTTTGTGTGCGTCCAGCATATATGTCACATCAGCTCCTGTAGGATTATAAGTGCGCTTTGAGCGAGTGAGATTGGTCAATGGCACGCCGAGCCGCCACCTCTGACTGTGAGCATGATTCAATGTGATGTCCACTTTGTGTCCCTTTATTTGCTTCTGAAAGGAAAAGCTTGTCTTTTATGTCTGCCAAGCGGCCCTTTCCAACCCCTGCACAGCTAATCATACATCCTGTCAACATGGCTGTGTTTTACACTAAACCCTGTTGTTCTGTTTAGAAAGCCCGGATCTGTTTATGGTGCAGAAATGATGCAGCCTTATGGTAAAATCAATAAAGTTGCATGGGTTATAAATATATGAATCTAAACGACAGCAGAGGCTAAGTAATTATACAAATAAAACATTGTGTTCTCGGCGGGAAACATAATTGATTTTCATTTTGAAGGTGATAACGAGACATTTTTCGTTATGCTGTGTTTTGTAGCCCGCGTTTGCTTGTGTGGATTTTAACTGTCTTGACATGTCCTTGTGGAGTGATCTCAACCGTGATGGTAATAACAATAATTATCTTCTAAGTGTGGAAAGTCAAAGACATGAATATTCTCATACAACGTTAAGTTCAGCAGACAAGTGCTTTCACATGATTTCGTCAGGACAAATTAACAGTAATTGCACACTGAATTGTTCCAGAAATATCAGATGCTGTTGCTTGCTTAGTTTGACGTTCAAAGCAAGGGGTTTTTATGATTCGGGTGGCGGCGTATAATTTGTTGATCGTGGCCATGAGGAAATCTCATAGAAAGAAATACGTGTCTAGAAATATTAGAGGATCAAAAAACAAGCCCATGTGAACATAAGCTAACAGTCAAAGCAACCAAGACTTTATAGTTGCATTTGGAGAAGAGAAAAAAAAAAAAAAAGACAGGATCTGCCATCACTTTTGATTAGTTTTTTAGTTACTCTTTCACAGGTTTTAGATATTTGAAAAATTGTTATTAATAAGGACATGATTTCTGGAGATTAACCCCTCGTTCCTTTATCCCTGATCCAGAGACCTTTGGAAAATTGATCCTGTTAGATTGATGGATGTCCTGTTTAAGGGTTTGTCCTTGTGCTAGTGTTTTTGCTGTAATCCTGAGGGCTCGTTTGTTTAATGATGCAATTGTATCTCATTTTGTCACTTCTGTGTAATGTCACATTGAACAAACCTCAACTTATGTAAATTTGGGTTTAATTAGTCCTAAAGAAAACCTTCGAACGGAATAAATATTTAAAGTTACTTTGAATATATAAACTGATATATTGTCAGGAGTTTTATATTTTTGTAACTGCATATAGGCACAAATATAACAGCCGATAATTAAGAAACATGCAAGTGATTTGGTGAACAGTAAGTTTTAAAATGTGTTTCCATTACAATTGGAATATAAATGAAATCTGTAACCATTAGTTTGGGGGAACAAAAGTGTCCAAAAGTTTTCCAGCCATTATATAAATGTGTTCTGTTAATCGAGGTTAAGAGCATAAACAAAATGATCAGATGAATTGTTATGTTTACTAGCAATTGCATTGTATCTGGGAGCGACGCAGTGTCTGACAATTTAATGAAACAGTCTGAATTTTTTGGTGCTTGCATCCATAAGTGGCATTAAAATATGTGGACAACCTACCAGCTAATGAATGATGATTGCGGTGGTCATGTTGACCACTGTGTAAACGAAACCCAGACTGATGTCTTTCAAAGTAATAAAGCCATTTAGCACAGGATGAGTGGCCAAAATGGGCTTCATCATGGAGGTGCGTCACGGGGCCCGTTATCAGGCACTGCACCATGCGTCCAACTCCCTGAGATAGAGAGGCTTTGTCCCAAATTTCCATTTCCTCTCCCACCGTTTAACTGGCCTCATCAAACAAGGGCAGATGGAGCTGGACATCATGAATGAAGGAGCATCTGAGGGATAAAGACAGGGAAGAAAAGGGATGTTTATTGTCCATGTATTTTTAAAGAGGGCATCTGCAGCACTAGATGTGTAAACATAGCTTGACCCTAGAAAGTAGGAAGCAGTGGTACTAAAGAGGATCTCTGGGTAAGAGATTGCCAAACAGGCGGTCAATGCAGGTCATTGAGCTTCATTAACACTGACACACACCTTTCTTCCGTGTTATTAATGTCCCTTATTAAAGCATAAAATTGCATATTAACTATTGATCACCTATTACCATTCTTCAATAATCAATTCTAACTGCTTCAGCCGCGTTCTAGTCCATCTTTGTTTTAATCCAGTTTAAACAGCTCTTTTGTCTAACGTTTCCATTCAAGCCGAAAGCAAATTGGGTATTTATCGTTCCATTACGTTTAAATAAAGGAGATGATCAGCACATGTCAAATACAGGCGATGTTAAAACAATTATTTTTATAAAGTGGTAACCTTTCGACCCGTGACCTGCAGAATCAGGCGGTACAATTGCAGAGAGCATTCGGTCTGTTTTGCGAGAGATTAAAGCGAGACAATCTGTTGCACCTGCCAACCCAGCGTGTTATTATGGCTCACGGCAGCCATGACAGGTCCATCTTGCACCCCAGCCAACTGATGCCATATTCTTCAATTTGTTATCAGCACTGACTACGCTGAGGTTTAACTACTTCAGATCTGCAAGAAAAAGAACAGAATTGCGGCGAAACAACATTCTAAATGGGAAATGAACCAGCATGTCAATTAGAGCCAGGTTCTGGACTTCCCTGACGGGTGGGGGTCGTGTTAAAAAGAAACCTGTGATCTGGGCAGTTCTCTGGAGCAGCAGCAGTGGGCTTCCAATACCGTCCTACACCCCCTGAGAACACAGGACATGTATCACCTGCGCTCAGCGTCTTGGCTCCATTACAGACCTGCCACAGCTTCGGCGCTATTCTGCGCATCTGCTCCCAGTGGTTCCGGCGTCTGCAGTCAAAAGCCCATAATGAGCTGCTCTCACTCCAGCTGTCCCACTGATAGCCTTAAACCAGCTGGATGCTGGGAGCTGCAGGGATGGGCTGTCAGCAGGCCGATGGGCTTGACCCTTGACCCCTAGCCCAGCCGAACTTCAGCGTCCTGACTGATGACGCTGAGATTAGCGCTCCCCAGAGACACGCCAGCACACGTCTGGCCACAGCTTCGCTATACTGCGACATCGATTCACGAAAGCTCCTATTTTTGCTCCACACATAGGTTACAGACCCGTTCTCGGTGTAACCTTTGAACTTTAGCAGTGGAAGAGCAAGTCTGTTATCCAAGTGCCTGATTGGAGCAGCCATCACTGAAGTGTGATTAGAACTCCACCAAACAAACATGGCGGCCTTCATTGAATTCCTGTCAAGCCCATGCAAACCAGAGGTGACAGATGTAATTTGTTTGTCCCGTTGGTTTAATTTAAGCTGATACCTTTAAGCTAGAGCTGCAGTGTGCGAAATGGCAGAAGGAAATTGACGCGGGGACAGTGGAAAAGAAAAAGAGAGAGAGTTCCTGTCCACTTGTCTTCTTGGCTTCTTAGTATATACGTCTTACAGAAGGCCAGCTGCATCAGCCAAAGAACTTCCACATTTACCTTCTGAAAACAATCCATTAAAACTGTGCCGGGCTGCCGGCCCTGCCACTCCACGAGGAGCACGAGAGGGAATGGAGCGACAGCGTGAGATAGGGACACAGTGTATTAACCAGGAGTGAAGGCATCATGTGAGTAACACAGTCGGGAAGGGAGAGAGAACGAGAGGTAGGAAGAACGATGGAGAGGATGTGGGAGAGAGAGAGAGAAAGGGATTGGAGGGAGTGAGTGAGGACACTGGCGGACAGCTACAAGATGGAGTAGCAGCATGCGGGAGATAAGCTGTCGAGGCGGAGACAGTGTGTGACAGTCCTCGAAGCGGCAAGCAGGCGAGAGTGTGACAGGGAATACAGAGAGCTGCATTATTGTTTAAATCATTGATTGCTTCCCTCCTCCTCAGCCTGTGACGTGTGTGACACCAGAGAGAGGGCTGAAAAAACAGGGTGCAAAACCTCCTCCTCCTCTTCCCCTTTGTTCTTCCTCATTTCCACTGGATGCACCGTATACTGTACCTGCCGTCTTTGTCCTAACCATCAGCTGGGGTTTGTCTTCACTTGCTTTTCTGCCGCTGGTTCTTTTCTTTCTCCACTTCATTGGTGTGTTTGAAGTGCATTTAACAGAGCGGCTGTTGGGTCTGAAGGTGTTTTGGTCATAGGAGACTTCTGATAAAACACACACACACACACACACACATATATATATAAACAAGTATAGTTATTCCAAAAATGTATTATATAAAGCCTATACTATAGAAGCACACTAGCATCATATACTCACTTTGTGTCACGTCATTCCATATTTGCATGAATTTATCTCTGTGGTGCACAAAATGTTTTCTTAAAAATATTTTTTTTTAGAATGTATTGTTTGTACAAACACATTTTAAAATACTATAAATAAACACAGTCTGTAAAGCTACAAAAATAACTGAATAGATTAACATACCTTCCATAGTACAGAAATCTGAATTGTCAGGGATTTGAACACCTGATCCAGTTCACAAATCTGGTCTAAACGATTTATTTATGAATCAGACTGATCTAATTCTTAAGTTCAGCTCACTGCAATAATTGATCTCTTTTTAAGCTATAAGATGGAAAAAATATATATATAAAAAGTGCCAAAGTTTTATCAATAAACACACTAAAGATATACAATTGGATATATTATACACAAATTATATTTTGATTATTTCAACACTGATAATAATAAATCAGATTATTAGAACGTTTTCTGAAGGATTGTGTGACACTAAATTAATACCTGCTAAAATTCAGCTTTGCTATCACAGGCATAAATTGTTTTTTTTTGTTTTAATAGAAAACAACTATTTTAAATTGTAATATTTCACAGAATTGCTGTTGACTTTATGTCTGATCAAATAAAAGCAGCCTTGGTAAACATAAGAAACATAAGAAAAAAAGTCAATTACTTTTAACTTTTTAAATGTTAATGTTATTAATAAAAAACATGCTTTTTATGTGAAAACACTTGTGTATGGTTTTAACAAATATGTTGTGAGTATATGTGAACATAGTGAATGTGGCCTATCAAGTTCAAAGCGTACACTGAAAGGCGTCTCTCTTTTCCTCTCATCTTGCTCTCTTTCTTTCTTTATGAGTGCAGGCAGTGGAGCAGTGAAGGTGTTGGGCAGAAAGTGGCTAACAGTGAGGTCTTGTGACACTCCCCCATCCACCCACACTTCCTCTCCGCAGGCCGGCTGTCTCTCTCCGCTCGCCCAGAGCCTGACACTGACGTGACACTCGTGAAATAATTATGAACCAAAAACACTGCTGACAGCAAACAGCCCGCTCCCCTCAATGATGTGTCACCCATGATTAGCATGGGTCTTGGCATCCTCGCACCCCGCAGGCGGAAGAGAAGAGGAGGGTGAGGGGACGGAGGAAAGGAAAGGGAGGGAGGGGGGGGGGGGGGGGGGGCCCCGGGGTGT